>JAFBJS010003183.1:272869-312886 GCA_016785265.1 Paraplagusia blochii | reverse complement strand
TTGCATTATTGATGATGGAATCCTAGCCATTCTATTGGTCAGTTCTTTTCTTGATATGGGTATGGATCAAGTGGAAGTAATAGACAGATGGGGACAAAAGGAAACATTATTTCTCAGCGACCCGGCACCAATTCACCCCCGGACAGGTACCGGTCCCCGGCCCAGTGGTTGGGGACCACTGCTCTAGACCTCTTCCTTCTCCACTGGACAAGGTGTGAAGAGTTGTTTTGATCATATCTTTGACTAGAAATTAACGTATCTCATATCCAGATATGAATAATAGTTGTTGTGGTCACACCAGACTAGAGAAGACCCTCCTCTGGTACTGATGACCAATACCAGAGGAGCAACTTCCTAGTATGAGAGGCAGAATGGTCTGTAGTAGACAATCTTTGGTTGGTAGTTCCAGATGAGCATAGATTCGCTTCCTTCACTCCTCTCCCAAACCACCTGTGCTGCCTGTCCAACATATGCACACCCAAGTCCTCTAAAGAGTGTCCCTTTCCTTTGAGATGGATAGTAGCTGCTGAGTCCTGTCCTGTCCTGTCCCGGACGCAATCCTGTGCTGGACCATGCATTTGCAAAGTAGTTGTTTTGTCTCCCCAGTGTACAGATCTTCACTGCATAGACCACATTGGTCAGATTTTTTGACCATTTGACCAGAAAGTGAGCAGAGCTTTCACACCCAAAAAAACATTTGACTTGTTTTTTTGTCACTGTCACTGTTTTATGGTCAACGTTTTCCTACTTTCCCTTCATCTTTGATGAGTCTGTTACTTGATTGGAGATCTTCAGGAATGTTTGCCTTTCAGACTGAACACCTGTCATCACAGATGGCTGCCGCACTGTCACCGATCTGTTTTCAGGTTCACTTTTGAATCACTTCTCCACTCACGCATCTGTTCTTGCAGGGTCACGGGCTCGGTTGCAGTCACTGTAGTCCTAAATGATGCAATCAATAGTATTTACAGAACTTGGATCTGATTTTCCTGAGGGATCCAGCGCTTCATCAGCTTTATTTCAGTTCTTTACATTGTGTGTTTCATGATTCAAATTACTAAAACTTCTGGAGTGTTAGACTAGAACATAAAAAGGGAGGTTTTGTATGTCGCGGTAACGCAGCTCTGCCTAAAACTGAAAATTGACTGAAAATACGATTTGGGAGATATTCTTTCCTTTAACAACTAAGTTCTATTGATTCTACAAAGATAATTATCCTCTGTCCCCTTTTCAGGGGTTTCCACAGTGAATCATTCTTTTCCATCTCACCCTGTCCTCCACGGGGGTGAGGGACCTACCTCCATGTCCTCCCTCCCTGCATCCATCAATCTCCTCTTTGTCTCCTACCTGGTAGCTGCATCTCTAGGATCATTCTTCTAGCAATGTATCCACTGTGCCTCCTCTGAACATGTCCAAACCATCTCAATATGTCTTCTCTAGCTTTTTCTCCAAACCTTTCTGTCTGCGTTGTCCCTGTAGTCACCTCATTACTGATCCTGCACCAATCTAACATACTTCTCTGCCACTCCCGACTTCCTCATATAAAACCAGTATTCCTTCCTTAAATCTACAAATACACAATGCAGCTCCTTCTGTACTTCTCTGTTCTTAACCTTCAACATTTTCAAGGCAAATATTGTGTGTCTATATTGATATTGCATAACAATCACAATATAAAATATCACAATTACTGACATCACCAAAAACACTTCTGTAACTGGTCAATTTCAGTCTGTTTCAGTGAGGCACAGAAAATACATTAATCTATTTTTTTTTCTTGATTCTTACTACGATTAATCATGATTAATTGTGATTAATCGGCATTTGTTTTTGCCATGTCTTTTAAAGCTCTTTGTCGGTACCTCTACACTGGGATGAACAGAGATGGACAACATGTAAAAGTCAAGTATCATGTCCAAATTGACAAAATACTCACAGCCTTTTCTGCACCATCTAATGAGTAAATCGTGGCATCACAAACAGGCCAATGCATACTCTATCCCAATGATTCTCAACTGGTGGGTAGCGACCCAGAAGTGGTCTGCAAGGTCGAAACCAGGCAAGAAAGATGTCAAAAAATATTTGTTAATAAAATTTTTTACCAGATCAAGTTACTAAATAAAGTTTCAGACCAGTTGAGGACCACTGGTTTAGACCTGAGGCTCTCCACTGTTGCTGTGGAACCCACTGAAAACGGGTTACACGCCTGCTACACCACATTTGGGTCACAACCCACCAGTTGAGAACCACTGTTCTGTCCGACGCCTGTGTATCCTGGACACCCGATAGTAAGAAGCAGTGATTTATTCTAATCTTTTGCCACACTACCCAGGATACTTCAAATAATCTTAGGGGCCACCGGGTCAAGAGCGCCCACTTGTGGTCCATCGTAGAGTCAACTCTTTTTTTTGAAGTGGCAGTGACAACCAATATTTTGTCTTCTTTTAATGTGCTTCATCTTCATCAAGTGTCCCTGAGAGCAGCTCCACTGTGAGTGAAGTATTCCTGGTGTGAAGCGAGGCTGCGTCTCTCCCCCGTGTCTCCTCATCTTTCACTCTCCACGTCGTTTTATTCCTGTGTGTTTTTGATCAGTCGTGTTTGTTCTGACTCAGCTCAACCGTCGCGACCGCTAACAGCGCAGTATCGTTGCGGCGACAGCATCAGCATCAGCACTGTATATATTCTGCAGCCAGCACTTGTATTTCCTCCCCTGTCTCCGCTGTCTCAGGTCACATCACTTTTACTTGTCTGCGTCCCGGGAGAGGAGAATCACTCCGGGGGGGAAATATTTTGCAAACTTTTGTTTCCAAAAAAAGCCATGTCCCGATGTAAACTCTGTCGAAGAAGAAAAGTCTCGGCCGATCCCTATTTTTATCAACCCGTGGTTTGACGCATTATTTATATATGGAAACAACTAATGAGTTCATCCAGTCGTGCAACAGAAAGTGACACGTCTTCCGCTCTGATGGACAGGTGGCGCCGCTGCTGTGATTCTGTTCTAACACTAATGACCTTCCTGGACTGTCAGGAAGGTCGTTGATGGGCACTCTGGGTGAACTTCCTGTCTGGTGGGGGGGAATACAACCGGAGCAGGAACTGGGGTTATCATCGTAGAAGGATGGTGCAAATTTATTTTTATTTTTATTTTTTTGCAAAAAATGTTGTCGTCGCATGCAGAAATCTTCCTCTTCTCTATTTCTCCTTTCAGCTCGTCTGTTTTTCAGGGGTTGCCGTAGCAAATAATCATGCAACATTTGTCAAACTAAGATCTGTGGTCCAAATCTGGACCACAGATTGATTTTATTTGGTCCATGAGATCATCAAAAAAATACTGAAAATGTGAGGTCTGTCCATCCCTGTCCCTGCCTGCCTTTACTGTTTGTCTCACAGTCACCTGTGGGTTTGTAATTAGTCCCCCTCATGTCACCTGGTACTCTGAGTATATTTACCCCTGTCCATCACTCCATCTTTGTGAGATCATTGTCTTGTTTGGTTCTGTTCTGCTCTATGGAGTGTTTGTTTGTAGTGGTCAGTTGATGGAGCCTCTTTGTTGTTGTTTCTGCCTGTCCAGTGAGTTTAGTTGATAAAACTCTGTCCCCACTCAATAAGAGCACCTCCAGTTTCTGCATTTGGGTCCAACCTTCTGTCTGTGTTGTCCCTCTAATCACCTCATTCCCGATCCTGTCCATCCTTGTCTCTCCTAAAGAGAATCTCAGCATCTTTAAATCATCCGACTCCACCTCTGTCTGCTGTCTTCTACCTATTCCTAGTGTCTCTAATCCATCCGTTATGAATGGTCTCACAACTGTTCTTCAAACCTTTTCCTTCCCAAGGTCTTGAACTCTTTGGTCCTTCCAAGATTAAGATCCTGCACCAATCTAACATACTTTTCTGCCACTCCTCCAGCTGTGCCTCCTGTCTCCTGCCTTTTCCTAGTGTCTCTAATCCAGGGGTGTCAAACTTATGTCACATCACGGGCCACATATGGCCTGGCTAGAAGTCAAGTGGGCCGGACCATTAAAATTATAGCATACTCAGCTGTAAATAACCAAAATATCATGTCAGATGCGGCTCCTGTCCTGTTATCCTGTCCCTTCACCTTAGCTGACTCTCTTCTATCACAGATAACTCCTGACTCTTTTCTCCACCTGTTCCATCCCGACTCCACTCTATTTTCTCTTCTCCTCCACAGTCTCCACTGCTCTGAACAGTTGAGCCTCAGTACCTACGTCAGATGCAGAAATATTTCGTGTGAAAATACAAAACATAATTGGAAGAGATAAGGACGGAGGAACGAAAGCAGCGAGATCAGCAAGATAAAAGCAAAGGAAAAGTCGAACAGAAGACAACGACAGGCGAAGGTCAGGGCAGCAGTTCACTGAAGATGGAGATTTCACTGAATCAGCGTCCAGTGTCCAGTGTCCCACATGGTACTGTCAAAACAGGAGTTTATGTAACAAAACAAAACAAAGAAATGCTACCGTTTAATAAAATATTCTTCTATTAAACTTTAAGATGAGCTCAAATAGATGAAACGCAGGAACAGAAATGTTGAGCGTCTTGTTTCCCCCACATTTACATTTATATGTATTTACATTTAATAGGTTTTCCAGGTGTCCGGTGAAAAGACAAAATGGTTCGGAATTGAATAAATTCATCTTCTGTCAGCAGGAATAAAATGAGGTGAGATGTGTTTGCTTCACCAGGTTTTTATTTTTTTGTCTGATCAGTGAAGACAGTTAATCCTTCAGTTCAGTCAATTACTGCACTGACGGGTGGAGAGACACAAGATGTGGGAAATCTGTCTTACGTCCTGTCACTGCTTCATCTGCACTAAACTCTACATATATTATCAAACATATTTGGAAATTCCTCCAGGTTAACTTCCTTAAGAAGAGTTTTTTGAAACATTTTCCTGTTTTTTTTTATTTCTGGTTTTTTTACTTTTTTTATAGTTCCTTTTTTGAGAAAGGACGTCTATTTTCACCTTTGAATGTAAAAAGGGTAAAAAAACGAAAGATTTAGAAAATTAATAAAATTTGTTTATGCCTAGTCCATTTAAAGCACTACTAGTGTGTCCAAGGCAGTACTTGTCCATCCATGGCAGAATTAGTCCATCTGAGACAGTAAGTCTATCTAAGGCAGTGCTAGTACATCTAATCAGCAAGTATATATTAGTCCATCTTCTACAGTACCAGTCTATCTAATCAGTACTAATCCTTCCGGGTACTACTAGTCCATCCAAGGCAGTATTAGTCCATACAATACTAGTCCATCCAAGGTAGTATTAGTCGATCATGTACAGTACTGGTCCATCCAAGGCAGTACTTGTCCATTTAAGGCAGTACTAGTTTGTCTAATGCAGTACCTGTCCATCCATGGCAGAACTAGTCCATCTGAGACAGTATATATTAATACATCTTATACAGTACCAGTGCATCTAATCAGTACTTATCCTTTCGGGTACTACTAGTCCATCCAAGGCAGTATTTGTCCATACAGTACTGGTCCATCCAAGGCAGTTCTTGTCCATCTAAGGCAGTATTAGTCCATACAGTACGAGTCCATCCAAGGCAGTATTAGTCCATTGTATACAGTACTGGTAAGTCTAAGGCAGTGCTAGTACATCTAATCAGCATAGTATATATTAGTCCATCTTATACAGTCCATCTAATCAGCACTAATCCTTTTGGGTAGTACTAGTCCATCCAAGGCAGAATAAGTCCATCAAAGAATGTATTTGTCCATCTCAGGTCCTACTAGTTTATCTAAGGCAGTACCAGTTTGTCTAATGCAGTACTTATCCATTCATGGCAGAACTAGTCCATCAAAGACAGTATTTGTCCATCTAAGGCAGTAGTAGTCTATCTTAGAAAGTACTTTTCGATATAACCAGTACTAGTTTGTCTAATGCAGTACTCATCAATTTAAGTCAGTACTAGTTTATTTGAGACAGTACTAGTCCGTCTAAGGCAGTATTAGAATGTCTAATCAGTACTCCCCTTTCCAGGTAGTACTAGTCCATCCAAGGCAATATTAGTCCATCGTATACAGTACTAGTACATCTAAGGCAGCACTAGTTTATGCTAAGCAGTACTAGTCTATGTAAAGTTATGTACTGGTCCATCCGAGGTAGTGCCTGACTATCGTTGTTGCGATTATTTTGAGGATAAACGGCTGCATATTAAAGTGAAAGTCACTAGATGGCAGCATTGCAGCTCATTTACTTATACATACAGATATACAGATGAATAAATGAAGGCAGAATCAACAGATTGGATATCGGCAAAAGATTTTAACATCACTAGATAGAAACACATATTTAAATATGAAATTTATCGCTAAAAATACTCCACATTTTCCTTGTTCCAGTTTTATATTCTAGTAATTATCATCTCCCCCTGTTGCTGTTTTTTTTATAATTTATATTCCAACAGCGGCCTCTTGTTTCAGCTCCCCCTGTTTTGCAGACCAGCAGCCGCAGCTGCAGCATCGCCACAGGGACGCTCACCAACTCCACAGAAGTTCCGCGGAGAATACTTCACACGGAGCTACTCTGAGAGAACACGTGGATGTGTACACAGAGAATTCCTGAGTCGGCTCACATGGAGACGGGTTTATCACAACCTTGAGGTATTAAAGCAGAGCTGCTGTTTGTACCCCAGGAGGTGGTGGGGGTGGAGGGCTGGGGGGTAGAAAATAAGTTCTATGAAGCCACAGCAGTCTCACTTGGTCCATTCCACACAAATGCTGGAACTGTTTGTCACCATTAAAGTGTAAACATGGAACATTCAGACTCCAACATCGGTGAAAAAGTGATTTTTTTTTTTTTTAGACCAGGCATGGGCAAAATAAGGCCCGAGGTCCAGATGCGGCCCGTAGAGCCTTATAATGTGGCCCGCCAACCTTCAAATTAAAATGATTAATTTCTGTAATTATTATACTTCTGACTTTTTCCTGCAGTAATGCATTTCCCCAGTAGATGGTGTCATAAAGGGTATTAGAAATATAGAATTTAAAGTTTTTATACGTGACTTTTATAATGCCATTTATCTCATTACAAGCAAACTAAGGCCAGGGGCCAAATGCGGTCCGTTGAGTTCTTTAATGCAGACCCCAACCTTGTCCAAATTAAGTAATTTATTTATATTATTATTATAATTCTGCCATAATACGATTTCCCCCAAGAGATGACGACATAAAGGCTACAAGAAATGTAGGACTTTAGGTTTTATACAAGACTTTATACAAGACTTTTGCATTTATCCATCTTTCTGATTTGGACTCGGCCCCCATGTGTCCAATTTTTGGAACAATTGCGGCCTGCGAGGCAAAAACTTTGCCTACTCCTGTCTTAGTACAAACTTACAATCCATGTCTCAGCTGTGGACTCCGCCTCTGTGTCCAATTTCTGGACCAATTGTGGCCCACTAGTCAAAAAGTTTGCCCATGCCCTGTTTCAGACTCACATAAAACATAACACTCAAAGCAGTGGACGATATATGTGTATATATATTGGTCCCAATGCAGGCCCACGGTCCCCAGGTTGGGAACCACTGCACTACAGGATGCAGTGCACGTCACCTGACTGTCAGTCAGCAGCAGCAGCAGCAGAACTGTATATTTCTTCCACCACAAGGTGACTTTGGAGGATTGTTGTTGCAGCAGTCAGTCAGTCTGTTTCATCTCCGTGGATAATATTTCACCACCTCCTCCTACCTCCACCCCCGCACCCCCCCTCTGAGGGACAAGATTTAAAACCGATAGTGATTTAAAAATCACTATCTGGAGTACGGACTATTCCAGAGTAAACCCTGACACAGATCACGCCTCCATCAGAGCCTCCCCTGGTGGTACGTGATGGTGGTAATACACTGGTATAGAGCATGTACTGTGTGTAGTACAGTATAGTACAGTAAAGTGAGGAGGTGGAGGGACAGTGAAGATCTGTCGCTTCTGTCCTTTTTTTCCCAATAATTCACCACCAACTGTCCTCAGCCCGGTGACTCCTGGTCCAGGCTCCACAGGGGGAAATACAGAGACATAAAGTTCTATAGGAGGCTTTATGAGTTCCTGTCGGTACCAAGGTGCCATTACTCTGTGAGGTCAGTGCTGATCTCAGCCTAAACACCCGGTTCCCCACGGAACCAAGGGCTAAACAAAGAAAATCCACTTCATCACATTGTCCGTGTCAGAGCTTCACAACGGTCCATCCAAGGGCTACTGACAGGACAGTACTGATGGGACAGTACCGACAGGACAGCACTCATGGAACAGAATTGATAAAAAGTTACAGAAACCTACTGATGGGTCAGTACTGATAGGATGGTGCAGATGGAACATACTGGCAGAAAAGTACTGACAGAACAATATTAACAGTTCAGTACTGATAAAGCAGGTTGTAATGGAACAGTACCAACAGAACAGTAATTACAGGTCAGTACTGATAGGAGGGTACAAACAGAACAGTATAGACAGAACATTACTGACGAGTCAGTACTGATAGGCTGGTACAATTAGAACAGTATAGGCAGAACACTAGCAAGAAGACAGTACAGACAGGATTGGAACTGATGGGTGAGTGCTGGCAGAGTGGTACTGATGGAACAGTACTGATTGGCAAGCAGTAGCAAGACAGCACTGACAAGGACATTACTGACCGGTTAGTACTGACAGGGCATTAGTGATGGAAAAGTACTGATTGAACTATAACACTAACTGTTTCGATGAAACAGTACTGACACGACAGTAGAAACAGAACAGTACTGACAGAAAAGTACCCAGAAAAAAAGTCAGTAGTGATGGCAAGACAGGACAATAGTGATGGAACCATACTAACAGGATGGTAGTAATGGAACAGTACTGATGGATCAGAGGTATCAGTACTGATGGAACATACTGACAGAACAGTCAGTACTGACAGGACAGAATTATTAATGGGGTCAACATGGTCATTTTACTTCTACTGAATAGTAAGAGGAAAATACCTTTTCTTTACTGGACCCTCCCTGTGAAACCTTGATGCCCTCCTTAGGGACTTGCCCCATTCTTTGGTAGCTGCTTTTCTCATGGGAGGAAATGGTGATGAAACAATACTAAAATACCAGTAAAAACTTTACGGTACTTTTAGTTTCCACAACTGATCCATTTTTTCAACTTTTCTGCCGTCACTCTACTGGACTCTGTCTTGTCTGTCGTCTGTTGTCCCGGCCGTAACCTCTGTCCCGGACCATGACAGCTCTGACATCATTATCTCTTTTATTTCCTCTGTCTCTGGAGGAAACCAGTGAGCCTCGGCGCTCTTCGTGATTTCATGGCATGACGGCGTTCCATGGTTGCCTCCTCCCTGAACCCCAGCCTCACTTCAACTCCAGAAATCATATCTGAAATGCTAACGCGGCCGTGAGTGCATCTGAAACGCTCATGAATTTGTGAAGAGGTCGCTCCAAATACAACGGAGGACTTGATTTTCACATCTGTGTTGCGTCCTTTGAGGTCTCATTAGGCCTTCATTAGATTTATTTGAAGAATTGTTAGTGCTCTAATCTAGAACAGAGGGAAAGCTGTTAGCTCTTGGCTAACAATACAGGTACCAGGAAGGGGGATGGAGGGAGTGGGGTCGGCGTTGCACGCCCGGGTCCAGACTACAGGCGTACATCAGTGGTTCAGCAGTTCACATGGTTTCATAACAGCCATTTGATATGAAGATCACATGTCAGGCAGATAAAAGCATTTTTAGCATAGGCTCCGGTGTTAGCAAGACCGTGTCCCTATGTTGTAATTACTCCCAGAGGGAGCACTCGTCTCCCGGCGGGGACATGTACTGTATATTCACACACAAGAGACAGAACCATCATTTTTATGATAATTTATTTTAAAAAGCTAACTGCAGTTAAGTTGAAAGGCCACGCGGCTAAATATTAGCATAGGAAAAACGCAGTACTGAAAAGGGCTACGTATTATATTGATATTATACTGTACCCATGAAGATACAGAAACACGATATGCTATATTGTAAAATACTAGGATACTTTAGGTTTGACGATATGTTGAGATACAGTTGTCGTGATATACAAAACTATTTTACAAAATGGAAAACATTTTAAGGGCGGCATGTGTGGCCTAGTAGATAAGGATGTAGACTTGGATCCAGCTTCAGGTTCAAATCCACCAGCTGCCAGGTTGCCACTGAGGTGCTTCGAGCATAGCATCAACTCAACCCACAAAATTTCCCATGGGCTTACCACCCACAGGAAGGCTCGGAGAATGGAACAATGAGATGTTGTGAGAATTTAGCCGACGCCAGCTGACCCTGTGAGCTGTCAACGGACAAGCAGATGTAAATGAATGTATGAAGACTTCAACACTTTTACACAAGATGCTAAACACTTTTACAAACACCAAGACACATTTACAAGTCCCAAAACACTCCTACAAGTGGCCGAAACAAATTGACAAATAACTTTTCCAACTGTACCAACTGCTGTCCACCCCAGATGCCGTCCCATCACGTCCCCTGTGAGGGGATGGTCCTCCCATTGGCATTTAAAAACACAACAGACCAACCACGTTAAATACAAAACCATGTAAGCTAGCTTATATGTTCGCCAGAAAATTGGCCCCCTACTGCCGTCCATCTTGGGTCTCCAGCAATTGTACATTTCTTTTCAGGTTAAAATAGTTATCTGCTGTTTGTTTCAAGCTTTGTAAAAGTGTCTGCCAGTTTGTTAAATCGTTTTTCACTTCCAGTGTGCCAAAAAAATGTAAAATTTTCAGTGTACCAATATTTTTCTGACATGCTTGGTGTTGACTCAAGTAAAGTTGATGCATTTTTTAAGGGACGTCCTATAATATTGGTCCGCAATATTTATTTGCCACGAAGGGTCCTCAGAGGAATTTTGGGCTGCAGATATCGGTATTGATCGAAATCTGATTTTTTTTTTTGCCGAAATCTGATCGGCAAAATTGCTTGTTGGCCAAATTTAACATCCTTTTATTTTCGTCTTTTACTCGCTAACCTTGTGATTTCTTCTTTATTTGGGGTTTGAAAAGAGAGGAATTTTAGACACAGCTGGCAATTCTGGCAGATTATCAAACATCTATTTACTGCAGTCGTTAAAAACAACACTTACGTATTTGACAGACGTGAACGCACACTGACACGGTCGGATCTGACTGATATAAGATATAAAATCCTCCTCCGATCCAAGACAAACTCAGATGTTGGTTCCATAAAAACTCAGAGTTTATGGTCCATTCACGATGACAGGATTATCTTTGTTCACGTCCGGATGCGTTGGCAGACAGAAGCTGGAAACTTCCTCTGGAAATGCCTTCAATTCCTTCCATTTCACAACATCCCACTTGTTTCCATCAACCCATCAGGCCCAGTCCAGTATGTGGGCTGCGTCCTACAGAAGTCTGAGGCTTCTCCGTGGAAACTGAATCGGTCTGAGTGTGTGGGACTGATAACCTGTCCGAGGTGTGACCCCATCTTCGTGCAACGTCAGCTACGTCTGATCACAGCGCTCCCTGCTGTCCTCGGCAAGCACGGCACGGGGTGGCGGTGTGGGGGTATAAATGGACTGGATGAAAGTGAGCGTTTCAGAGCGTTCCGCTTTTGGAATAAAGCGTGGCTAGATTTTTCAATGAGAGCAGTCGGCGGCTGCAGGGACGGGATATAAACACACATCTGTCAAGTCAGCGCCTTTTTTTACGGCCGTGACTGACGGGACTTTCTAGTCGCAGAAGAAACTCTTTGGCTTTGAACATGACGACTGTTCCATGTTTTGATGGTCTCAATAAAAGGCGAATAAAGGGAAGTGTTTTATGTAAACAGAACGGCCTGTTGGAGGTACACACACACACACACACACACACACACACACACAAGCTTTTAGTAGCATTTTCTAAACCAGTAGAGCAGTGTTCCCCAACACCATTTGTGCCATGGACCGGTCAAACATCTCAAAATTTTTTCGCAAACCGGTCTTTGAGGTGTAGCTCATAAATACCACTAATGAAAATGAAACGTCCAGCATAAAAGTGGTATTTTTTGGACATCTCCTGGACACTCAAACACAAGGGGATCTGGTCCTTTATCAAAACACTTATTAGCGTCTAATAATAAATGAAACATACATTGTGTTAAGTTGAGCATCATCTCTCTGCGGCCCGGTACCAATTGCCCCACGGACCGGTACCGGTCCACGGCCCGGTGGTTGGGGACCACTGCAGTAGAAAACCACCAGATTCTACAGTATTTGTCAGCAGTTTTATATCGGTGCATGATGGGGACACCTTTCCACTCCGTCCGTCATCAACTAGATTCTTAAGTATCGTCAGATTACTCAGGTTAGTTAACTACTAGTGGAAATGATGATGGTTAACATTATTTCAATTAAGAGTTCTGTATTTCGGCTTCTCGGGAATGGATGCAACCAGAGGAAGGATTGATTTGAGTTTCTGCGAGAAGTATAAAGATTAGGATTAAAGATTACATTTTTTAATTTTTGTCGTTGTGGCATTGTGATTTACAATGTCATAATGACATTGTAGGCTACCAACTTGCCTTACAAGCAAAACTGTAAAGTTTGGCAAATTTACAAGCAAAACTGCTTGTTTGGTTTTGCTTGTACGGCACACATTAAATACATAAATTGAGTAATTTGGTTTTCAATGTCAGAGAAATAAAACAATATCTATCTTACCAATATTACAATATAGGAAATATGCTTATATTGGATATTATTGATGCTATCCATAAAAAGTGATTTTGTTTCACTCACTTGAGTCAATACTAAGGATGTAACAAGATATTGATTTTCTAAAATATCGCAATGTTTGCTATGATGACAGTTTTTCTACAATATATTTGTTTAAAGCAAATCTCAACATATTGTTATGTTTGTGGTGTCTTCGTGAATCATAACGTATTGTATATGTGTCTTATCGCAGGATTTAGCTAACAAACAGCCCTAATTGATACTGTTTTGTTGATACGATAATATAATATGATAACGATAACGACGACAGTATATTGTATAATGATAATATTATGTAGCCTCATTTCCTTTTTCATTTAGTTATGGCTAGTACTTTTTACAGGAAATAAGTGATTTATTTTAGATTTTTTTTTAATGTTAGCAGAATTAATATAGTCATAAAATACCATTGAGTATGGTGATGGGTGTCAAACATTATAAAAAGTCCTATTAACTTCTACAACTCCACTGCAAAGCGGTGCTAAAAGTGAATTTTTCCCTCCCTGACACCACAGACAGAAGAGAAAAAAAATATATAAATCTGAATGAAGTTTCTTGTCGTGCTGAGAAGGAGGGAATTTCTGGTTATTTTGAGTCATCCTTCCAGGAGGTCTCACAGTCATTAGCGGAGGAAGGACCGGCCCTGTCTCTGCCACGCTTCCCTTCTGTCAAAGTGTTTCCCGAAGACCTGGTCTCTGTCACACGATGCCACTCTGAGTTAAAGGCCGTCACAGATGGAACAGCTTTTTTTCTTCTCGCTCTCTGCAGGAGAGACGTTTCATCGCCAATGTTGGACAATACCAGTATCACAGGAGCGTCGGAGACCGGAGTTGATCTGTAAGGAATAAGTAATGTAAGACTGACAGGAGCACCACAGTGTTGAGACGGATACAGGATAACTGGGCATTCTTTAAAAGAAGGAAGAGGAAGGCTTCTGTCCCTCAGAAAAACCTGATGGTTCTTCTGATGTTGGCAAAATGTCAAATTCCTGTTTAGTAGAAAAATACTTAATGATTATCTTTATTCAATTCCTAAAGTTAGGACTGTGTCCAACAAAAATGTGTCATGTTTGTTTTGGTGTGTGATGGGAGAGTTTACATCTTCAAATCTCAAATCTGTGGTGTGGTCTTGAGGTATTGAGAAGGGACAAAGAGAACCAGAACCCCCCGCAGTTTTGGATGCACCTCATCAACCCAGATCTAGCTCTGACGCTGAAATGAAAAGAATAAAATGAATTTCCGGAGCTCCGTATCTATAATTATTATTATTATTTATTCATTCATTCATTCATTCATATCAGCTGGTCTCAGAGGCAGCAGTCTCCACAAATGCCACACAAATCACACTGCTCCATACTGTAAGCTTTTTTGTGCGTGCTGAGTTATGTGGGTTGGAGTCAAGCTGTGCTTTGAGCCCCTCAGTGGAACCTGGCAGGTGGTAGATTTAAACCTCAAACCCTCTGGTCCTGGGTTTGGTTCCTTAACCACTAGGTCACCACTGCCCTTGATATTTCTATTGTTATTTTATTATTGTATCTACATGTAAACCAGTAACCCAATAACGGGGCAGTGGCCTAGTGGTTAAGGAAGTGGACTAGGGTCTGCAAGGTCCCTGGTTCGAATCCCACTACTGCCTAGCTATCACTGAGGTGCCCTGCTCCCCGGGCGCTCATTAGCTGCCCACTGCTCACTTTGATGATGGGTTAAATGCAGAGGCCAAATTTCGATGTGTGCTGTAGTGTGAATCACGTCACAGTGACAAAAAAATAAATTTCTTTCTTTCTTTCTTTCCCGGCACTAAACTCAAATTCACGGCAGGCCAAAAAAAAATCAGGGACTGAGTCTCATATTTAATATTTACTGAAAATTGGATGTCAATTGTTCCTGTTACTCCTTCCCTCCAGATCTGTGATGTAAAAACTAAACCAACCAAAGGTTAATATTATGAACCAAATAGAAATAAACCCTGTAAAATAGTTTTTTATTCTCTTAATCTGTAGTCTGTCCAGGTCCTTTTAAGTGGATATTTTTCTCCCCAGATCACAGAGGAAAAGAAAATATCCACGCTAATGCTAATATAGCATGGAGGAGCTAAAGATGCTGAGATTCTCTTAGGAACGAGGTGATTAGAGGGACAACACAGACAGGAAGGTTTGCAGAAAAAGCTGGAGAAGACAGATTGAGATGGTTTGGACATGTTCAGAGGAGGGACAGTGGTTGTATTGGGAGAAGAATGATCCTAGAGATGGAGCTACCAGGTAGGAGACAAAGAGGAGATTGATGGATGCAGTGAAGGAGGACATGGAGGTAGTTGGAGTCAGAGTAGAAGAAGGAGAAAACGGGGGAGATGGAAAAGGATGATTCACTGTGGAAGCCCCCTGAAAAGGGAACAAGAACAAAGGAAAAGAAGATGAATGTAGGCCCTATATATTTGGAGGGGGGCAACTCTAGAACACAAATGATATGATCCAAAAATAGTTACTTCAAAGGCAGCTGCACATAGTTGGTTTCTTGAAGACGTTCTACTTTTTTTTGCCCCTTCAGTTATTCTGTATTTCTAGATTAAATGACCTGAATGACTGAGAACCTACAGATATCTCATATGATCTCACGGGCCAAATAAAACCACTCTCTGGTCCACATTTGGGCCCCAGGCCTGAGTTTGACAGATGCTGTATTACATCCATTCAGTAAAAATGTCACAGTCCTAGTAATCTCCATCGTCCTAGAACCCCGTTCCTAGGGTTTCCTGTGAGGAGATTGAAACATCCACCAAAGACGGTGCTGATGACACCACTATGACATGATCAGGGTTATTTTTGTCAGGCGCAGAAAAGCTTCCCCAGAGACACAGGCTTCTTTATGGGCTGATTTTTTTTTTTTTTCCCTCAGCTCCCGCTTCTGTGCAACATCTGCCAACACAACAAGTTCATCACACCATGAAAATGGAAGTGTTACATGTCAACCTCAGATCTACGCCTGTAACAACAACAACAACAACAACAACAACAACACAGTGGAGTGGAATATTTTACCACAGTCTTGAGTGCAGGATCTGCTCCAGGTCAGGGTAAGAGGTGCAGTAGCCGATTTTTCCGATCGTCACGTCCCGGTTATCCATTAAATTCAGAATTTGAATAAAATGTCAGATTTATTTGGTCAAGGCATTAGGATTCTAATAAAAAAAAACCCGAAAGAACTCTACATCCTGTGTGAATGAATCGATATGGAGGGCAAACAGTGTGATCTGCATAAAAATTAATTGGGGTTTGACTTCCAAAATAAAAGTTTTAGATTTGGAACGGAGTGAAAATCAGTGAGCGTCGACCAGCTTTATGGTCTGCTTGTTTCAAAG
Source organism: Paraplagusia blochii (assembly GCA_016785265.1). NCBI lineage: Eukaryota > Metazoa > Chordata > Actinopteri > Pleuronectiformes > Cynoglossidae > Paraplagusia > Paraplagusia blochii. Next base: position 296,768 of record JAFBJS010003183.1, on the reverse strand, counting down.
CCATAAAATAAAGAATAATAAACAACAAGTTTATTTTCTTCAAACAATTTTCCTTAATTCAAACCATGACAACAGGAAAACAACTAAGAACAAATTACCATTACCTTAAACTTTTTTCAAGTTTTAAGTTTGATTTTGCAGTTTTTTTTTTTACCGTCACCTCTTCTTCTTCTTGATCTCTGAGTTACTTGGCTTCATATTACTTTTATTGTGTTAATCTTATTATTTATTATTTTTCATCCATCTTTAAGATGGGGTCTCCATGGGCTCCAGTCTCCATGAGTGCCACCCAAATAACACTGCACCATACTGTGAGCCTTTCTGTGGGTGGTGAGCCCACTGGAAGTTATGTGGTTTGGGACGGTGCTATGCTCAAAGTTGCAACCTGGCAGATGGTGGATTCAAACCCAAGACCTTGCAGACTGCTTCCTTAACACACATATCAAATCACCCTGTGGTCCAGATTTGGGCCCAGGGCCTGCGTTTGAAACCATATCACCTTCATACAGAGTTTAGTAAAGTAAGGTCTTCCTCCTTAACCACTGGGCCACCACCACCTTACTGTGAGCCTTCCTGTGGGTGGTGAGCCCACTGGACAGTGTTGTGCTCAGACCACCTTAGTGGCAGCTGGTGGATTTGAACCTAAAACCTTGCGCACCACTTCCTTAACCGCTAGGCCACCACTGCTGGCCGTTCTTCAGTATTTTTGGATACAGTGACCTGGATGTCTGAAAACCTACACAGGCCGTATTAAATCACCCTGTGGTCCAGATTTGGGCCCGCAGCCTGAGTTTGACAACTCCATACAGAGTTTAGTAGTGTAAGGTCTTCTTCCTTAACCACTGGGCCACCACCACTGACCACCACTGTGAGCCTTCCTGTGATTGGTGAGCCCACTGGACAGTGCTGTGCTCAGACCACCTTAGTGGCAGCTGGTGGATTTGAACCTAAAACCTTGTGCGCCACTTCTTTAACCGCTAGGCCACCACTGCTGGCCTTTTCTCAATATTTTTGGATTCAATTTTTGGACCTGGCTGAGAACCGACACAGACATCTGATATGGTCTCACAGACCAAATAAAATCACTCTATGGTCCAGATTTGGGCCTCAAGCCTAAGTTTCCCTGAGTCACCTCCATGCAGAGTTGATTGAAGCCTTCTGTCTTAACCACTAGGCCACCACTGTCACCAAACTGCAACTATTTCCTTAAATTTTCTCTCTGGATAAAACTATTGTAATGTAATGTAACTTGACAGTGTTGTAAAGTCAACAACCTACATCGGATTGGTTGGGTCACCCAGAAATATAGGCAAGAATAAAGACAATCAAAGTAAAGAGTTTTTTATTATGACAATTTATGTTATTGTAAATGTTAGCCTGCCCAGATAACTGTTATAACAACAACACAACGAGTTTTATGGCAATTAATGAACCTCCTGTGATAAAAAATGAATTCCACTAAACAATTAAACGCTGCGTTAAACCGGTGTTAACTTTGTGCAGACGCGATGAAAATAAACCAAGTGAATTTTTCCCGACGTCTTTTTACTTCAAATAAATGGAAATTGCCATGCAGCAAATTGCGGTCAGTGGGGGTTGATGTAATGGGAGGGCCGGGGGAGTGGGAGGTTTGGGGGGACGCCAAGCAGTACTCACCGACTACCTGCTGTGTGATCACTTAACATGATAAAAGTTGCAACTGCACCTCCTCCTGGGGTATTTACCCTCCAGTGTTGCCCCCAGCTGTTCCACCCATCCACCCCCAGAGTGTTACCCACTGTCCCCCAACAAATAAAAAAGGCGTTGGCATACATACTAAAGGCTAGGTACTCACTAACAGTTAACGTTAGAACATTTCATTACGACCCACGAGGTTAAAATTGAGGGCAGTTGGTGGCCTAGTGGTTAAGGAAGCAGAGTTTGGTTCGCAAGGTCCCTGGTTCGTATCCCCCTTAGTTACCGCTAAGGTGGCCTGAACTTGTCCCCCCCCACACTGCTCCCTGGGGGCTAGCCCAGCCAACGGCCTCCCAACTCCCTCTGATGATGGGTTAAATGCAGACGGATGATTTCCCGAAGGATTAATAGACTTCTAAAAAAAAGGAAGAAAAAAATGAAAAAAAATGTCTAACCTCTGTACCGTGGCACGTCAGATGTACGAAGTCCAAGTTACCCAACGGTTGATGTGAGGCAACAAAAACAATCCTATTGGACTAGCTTAGATTAGATTAAATGAAATAGAACTTTATTAATCCATGAAGCGCAGAAGTAAAAACTCAAAAATGATAAATACAATAAAAAACAAATCAAATACAGAGATGAGTAGCAGCAGTGGCATCTGGATCTGTGGGACCAGATCAGTGGATGTTGAAATGGATAAGTAGGTTAGTTGTAGATGGATAGGTTAGTATTTGTAGATTAGTGGGTATTTATTGTTGCAGTGTGTGGTGTAAGGGATGACTGCAATCTCAACTCTGGTCTGTTATTACATTTCACTACACCAATACCAATACCTTGTTCATGGGTTTCCACCGTCAATCATCCTTTTCCATCTCCCCCTGTTCTCTCCGTCTTCTACTCTGACTCCAACTACCTCCATGTCCTCCCTCACTGCATCCATCAATCTCTTCTTTGTCTCCTACCTGGTAGCTCCATCTCTAGGATCATTCTTCTCCCAATACAACCACTGTCCCTCCTCTGAACATGTCCAAACCATCTCAATCTGTCTTCTCTAGCTTTTTCTCCAAACCTTCCTGTCTGTGTTGTCCCTCTAATCACCTCATTCCTGATCCCGTCCATCCTTCTCTCTCCTAAAGGGAATCTCAGCATCTTTAACTCCTCCACCTCCAGCTCTGTCTTCTACCTATTCCTAGTGTCTCTAATCCATCCATCATGGCTGGTCTCACAACTGTACAATAAACCCTGTCCTTCACCTTAGCTGACTCTCTTCTACACATGTGCTATATATGTAGAATATGATGATGTATTGAAATCCAACATCACAGTAACTTTGATTGTGGTTCATTTCACTGAATTGTTACAAGATTATTGCACTGTGTTATTGCAGGCTAATTGCACAAACTCCTGCAGTCAAACCGTCATTTGTTCAGCCTCCTCCCAGGTGGCACTGGATGGATGTAAAATTGAGAAAATTATAGACTTTAATTAAGACACTTATATTTGTCTTCATTCAAACAATTGGTTGTGTTCGCCATATAAGGCTGAGGTTTCACTGAATCAGAAACTTTTTGATTCATTTTTTGTATGGTGGTCAATGGGATTTTATTTATTTATTGTGCTGTGTCCATAGGGAAACATTTTTCTCAAGGAACAACAAGATCCAACTTTTCCCGGTGATTGGGTTCAACTTATTCACCCCCCACATAATCACCTATTCAAACACTGACCTGAGAATCACATGGAAAGTCCTCAAAGTGGGAATTTTTGAGAAACTAAAGGAATTAAACCAGCAGGAACAACATTAGGGGAGTATTCTCTGTGGAGCGCTTTGATTTTTGTTTCCCCCGTGAAACTGCTTTCTTCCTAATGTCTGCGTTTTCCACCAATGGCGCACAGAGGTAAATATTACATGAGTATGACTCTCATCTGCAGAGATAAGAGAAAGACCTCTGGTCCGTTTAGAGCATGTTTTACAATGTCAGGGAATGGTGCTCGACACGCACTGACTCCACGTGATCCTTAATCCTGCAGATTGTTGTGGGCTAATGAGGCTGTGGCCCATAGAAGTTCTGCAGTAGAACAGCAGAACGCCTGCAGCTAAAAACGCTGACACGGTGCCCAGCTGTGCTACTGACCCACATTTATGACGCCTGTTAATAAACCTTTGCTCCTCCGTTTGCACCAGCGGTCAATGCAACCCAAAGCCTCTGTAAACCGAGATTAAGGGCAGAGGCGTCTGAACCACTTATCAATCACTGCTGCACTTCATCACTGTGGCTGTCAGTAGAGATCATCACTGCAAAGATTAATGGTGGAAAGGCTTCTCCACCGGCCGTGCCTAATCAGAGGAGGTATAAGAGACAGCTGTACATCATCCTAGCACCCATAATGCTGTGCGACCTACACAGCACTGTCAACTCACTGCACATTTATTAGATCAGTACCTTAAGAAGTACTGATCATGGCACAGATCATGGGATCTGTGGCATTCATTCATTCATTCATTCATCTTCATCTGCTTGTCCGTTGCCGGGTCGCAGGGGTGGCGTCAGGGGCAGTTGGCACCACCCAAATCACATTGCACCATGTTGTGAGCCTTCCTGTGGGTGGTGAGCCCACAAGAAGATATATATATATATACTGTATATAATTTCAGCAGATGCTTTTATAAAGAGTGAGGATTAACATTATGGTGGTTCCTCTGGGAATCAAACCCAGGACTCTTTCTCTCGGTTTCTACGACAGGCTAACAACTAAACATATAACAACATATATATTATATGTAACAGCGTGGCCCTGACCTATGAGTGTAATGCATTCCACCTTCATTAGTGGATCTGCTCCTACATTGATTGCATTTTCCCCAGTAGGGATAATTGAAAACCAATGAAGCCCTTTCAGAGGAGGAGACATCTCATGTGCCTGTTTACACTATTGAATGTGTTAAAATACACATTTATGTGTAATTTAGTTATTTTTAAACGATCCCAACAAATGTAAACTATTTATCTTGCATCTGAAACTGAATCATAAGCAATTTTCAAGTTCAAGGCCACCATGAACCCATGGAGACTGTCTTTTTAGTCTTCACAATATTTGCTCCGGGCTGCCTTTGCTCCAGGACTCATGATGATTGGCACTTACACTACGGTCAGATGACTGAGTGAACGGGGAAGGCCGAGAGAGTGAGACAGAGGACGGAGGCTGGAGGCTGACCTGGGATCAGGAGAAGAGTGAAGCTCAGACGAGCACTGGTTACTCGATCCTTTTACGTACCTCAGGGAAAATGTACTACCTATCTAGACTTTAACAAAGAGTCTCTTGCAGGACTTTATTCAATTCCTGGATGTAAATTAGTTCTGTGTTCAATGAAACTGGCCAAAAACTGTCTTCAGACTGATGTTCTCCCAGGCTATGTTCCATGTCTTTTATAGTCTTATTACATAAAGTCAAACTTCTACGCTCACATTCCCAAGAGTCCATACAGATAAACTTCAGTAATATGTAATTTCTCACTAGAGCTCAAATACTTCCCAGATTAATTCCACATTTGGTGTGAATTTTTATTCAGACTTTATGTGACCATCGGTTCTAAAGCCCCACACTGAGATCAGTAGTGCCTGGCTACTTCAAAGCTGCTGTGCTGGCCTTCAAAGCCTCCTCCAGGGGGCCAGTCTCTGAGCTGCACCGGGGTTTGGCAGTGGTTCAGGTCTCTGTAAGCCCTGAATCCTGTGGGAGATCTCATCCCTCTTCTGTCTGCTCCACCTGCCCTTAATCCCAGGGATGATCCTGCAGGATTCCCTGGAATACGACTGCAGTGGAGTCTTGAAGGAAGCATCACTGATTGGGCCTGGACCGGGAGCTGAACAGCGTCTGTTCACATCATCTGTTGATGTTCTACCAGGTGATAGGAACTCATCTCCTGCTGTTGTTGTTGTTCAATCGGAATACTGTAGATTGGTGCTGTTTACAGACAGCAGAATCTATGGTTTTCGCAATTGTCCTAGAATCAAACCAAGGAGACAATGTTTTTATTAGGATTATTGGTGTGTGACAATCAATTTTAGCATTTCTACACCATTTAGTAGTAAAATGCAAGTATTGTATCGGGAAGGCAGAACAGTGACAATAGATTATATTTGTCGGGCCAGATTATAAAGCCAAACGGGCCACATACGGTCCCTGAGCCGTAGTTTGCCTATTCTTGGTCAAGGCCCTGTTCACACTGATGCAATACAACGTGGATAGGTTCTCCGTCACTTGGTCTTTTTTTCTTACTTTACTCCCATGTGACTCCTGATGGTTTCCTGCGGTATAATACCATGATGGAGCTAAAATTGAATAAAGACGTGGTTGCAGAGGACATCTAGTTGGTGTTTAGAGTCGGATCTCTCCTGATTGACCGAGCTTGGATCACCTGGAGGTAAGAAGTCTTCTTTGGAGTCAGGAGGAAGAGAAAGAAATTGTTGGAGAACATAATTTAAATGCAGGTAGTTGTTAGATAGAACCTTATTCATCCCTTGGGAAGAATCCCCCTTTATTCATCCTTTGAGAAATTAATGCTCCAGCAGCAGTACAGCACCAAACAAAAAATTAATACAATAAAATACAAAAATATAGTGGATGTTAGTGGATCAGTAGGTTAGTATTAGTTAAATAGGTTAATGTTAGTAGAATGTGTAGATAAGTTGGTAATAATTGTTGCCGTGTGTGGTGTTGTTGAAAAAATATATATTTCACTTTGACAATTATACGACTGAGTCTAGTTGTATTGTATTATTATCTATGTTAATGTATATATACTGTGTATATGTATATATAGATAGATATACACAGTACATATATATACATATGTACATACATATCCACATTTACGTACGCATACAAATATATCTATATACACACATGCTATACTGTATGTGTGTATATATTAATATATATACTGTATGTATATATATTAACATACTGTATATACATAAATATGGTATATATGTATATATGCATTGGCACCCACATATAGGTATACATATGTGTATAAACACATACATGCACATACAATATATAGGTATATATGACATGTCCATACACATGCATATACAGTACACACATACACACTGTGTCTTAGCACATGTATATCTGTTACATATATATGCATAAATGCATAACCACGTGTATATATTTATGCATACATATACATCCAACCATACTTACACATGCACTGCGTAGCACAAACATTATATACATACATCAGTTACATATATTGAGAGTGTAGATTATGCTATATATATATACGCATATGAGTACCATATAAAGTATATATTGAAATATTATAGCATACTAGATTTGATAGCAATGTAAGTCAAGGTTGAATTTGAAGAAAAGGAACTCTTTTTTTATTATTTGTACAACAACTTCAAAGACAACAGCCAGGGGGCAGCGGAGGTTCCAGTGGTGCTATCGTCTATTCTAGTACATTCCCTGTTCATGTCGCAGCGTGTTGACGAAAACTCACGTTGTTTCTAAATGATGTAATCGTCCGTTCCTCGTTCTCCTCCACCCATTCAGTGTGAGAGTCCAACGGAAATTACAGTGATGTTACGTTGCCCCTGGAGGTTAATTTGAAGGAAGACAACACAGGCGACTGTTCCAGGGATTTAACTGGACCTGTTCTGCCGTCGTCTTGTCTCTGGCTCAGTTCCCGTTCTCTGGTCCTGGGCTTCAGGCTCCAACATCCTGAGCTGGCTCAGACCATCGTCACTCTACAGCCACTAAAACCATCAGTCTGTTAATGAATTATTTCTATGTTCCTACGTTTCACATCCCTCACACTGATAAATAATAAAATATTAGCGCATTAGCAGCAGTGCAACTTTTATAGAGTTGGTCCAGAGTCCAGTCTTCTCCTCAGATTCTTTACGTCTGGTGGATTCGGGTTTGAATCCACCAGCTGCCAGGTTGCCACTGAGGTGCTCTGATCATAGCGCCATTCGACCCCTATTGTGGGAAGGCTCACAATACGGTGCAATATGCTAGCTACCCCTGTGACCCGGCAATGGACAAGCAGAAGAAGACAAATGAATGAATGATGTATAAATTAATGGTATAATTTGGACAACTTTGAAAGAACATATTAAAAAGACCTTAGTTTGTCAAGGACAGCTTTACACCAAACATGGTGGAAGACTGATCCTAGAGATGGAGCTACCAGGTACAAGACATAGAGGAGATTGATGGACGGTAAAAGTTTCTAGTTCAACATTAACTGTTGCATCATTGTATGCCAATTGTATGTCAATGGGACAGTGTTAGCCTAGTGGTTGAGGAATCGAATATGGATCCGGAGGGTTCCAGGTTCGAATCCACAATCCATCAGCCCAGTTTCCACTGAGGTGGTCAAAGCTGCCCACTGTTGTCTGGTAAATGCAAAGGGTCACATTTTGTTGTGTGCAGTGGTGTGTATCACAGTGTAGCAATGACAGGTAATTTGCTTTTCTTTCCGCGTAACAATTTACCATAAGCCAGTTTCAAAGAGGTACCACTAGGGGTACTACAATTTTTACAAAAATAAGAAAACAAATAAAACTTTTTATTGCATTTTTTGTCGCAACATTTATGTTGATAATTGGTGGATTCTCATATTTCAGATGTTTCCTGAATGGACACCAATGAGACAGCTGGACCTAAAGAAGTTCAAGTTGGGTTTAAAACACTTGTTTGTGAAAGTGAACCATAGAGATTGATCTGCGTTTGATTAGTCAGCCTGTTTCATGGAGACTGTGTGATTGTGGTGGCAGAGTGAATGCAGAGAAACAACCGCTTTGGCCACAGGCCAGAGCTGAACACAAACGTGTTTGTCTTTAATGAGCGACTAATCGATCTGTGCTCAAGTCACCGTGTTTGTTCCCGGGCCCCCAAATGACGTTGTTGATTTTCAGGCATAGCTTCATCGTTAATGTTTCCGTTGCTCTAGTGGCGTATTTAAATGTTTCAGTTTTGTTTATGAGTGGTGTTTAGAGTCTGTTTATTTTTTAAATCACTCACTGTGTTTGCTGGTAACTTTCCGAGAATCAATTTTCATTTACAGCCACTAGCCCGGTTGGCTATTTAAGGGTTACCTGACCAACTTAACTAAACTAACGGTTTGTGAGTGACCATCTGCTGAAAACAAAGCTGCAACTCCATTAAGGGTACGCACAGAGAGTATTGATTCACTGCTGTTTCCATCAGTAAGTGGCAGCGGGTTGTTCTGCAGCTTCAGTGTTTGGAGTTGTTTCGTTTGGATTTACCCAAGAAACTAGTTACTCAACAAGGCAGCACTAGGTCAGCACTGGCAAAATGGATTTTCTAGCTCTGTTCACTACTATCTTCATCTAGCTTCTCTGGCTAGATCAAGATGGCTTGGAGATGTTCAGAGGAGGGGCAGTGGATACATTGGTAGAAAAATGATCCTAGAGATGGCGCTACCAGGTAGGAGACGAAGAGGAGATTGATGGATGCAGTGAGAGAGGACATGGAGGTAGTTGGAGTTATAGTTACAGAGGACAGGGTGAGATGGAAATTGTTGACACGCTGTGGCAACCCCGGAAAAAAGGGTCAAGCTGAAAGGAAAAGAAGAATGAGTTCACTACTGGTCCCCAATCCCTAGGCCCTGAACTAGGGAACTAGCTCAGTGAAACCTGGGCCTGGATGAACACAACACTACATTGTAGGAGCAGGAATGGATGGATGGATGGATGGATGGATGGATGGATGATGGATGGATGAGTGGGTGGTTAGGTAGGTAGGTAGGTGGATGGATGGATGAGTGGGTAGGTAGGTAGGTAGGTAGATAGGTAGGTGGATGGATGGATGGATGGATGGATGGATGGATGGATAGATAGATAGATAGATAGATAGATAGATAGATACATAGATAGATAGATAGATAGATAGATGGTGTGATGCACCCATGGTAAAAACACAGGAGTTAAAGGAGGCTGCTCAGGAATCCCAAAAGGCAGAAATACCTGCAGGGACCGGGGTATTAAATGGCAGAAAAGTATGTCAGAGGAGGGAGAGAGTGGAAGATAAAGGGTGAGGGAGAGAGGGAAGGAGACAAAGAGAGCATTCAGAAGGAGTGAGAGAGAAAGAGAGACTTGCTCTGTGCTGGAGGGAGTGGAGTTGGAGTGATGATGTGGATGTTTCAGACGAGCAGTGATGATCCTGAACTCTGTGTTGGATTCATGAACTCTTCTTTTGTACTTTTCATAAATTACCAGTACTGCAGTACTTTACCAGTTGTAAACTAAGATGTACTTGCAGCAAGCAGAAGGGTTTTTGTCCACATAGGCAGCAAATTCAGATTTTCATTTATCCATACTAGGGTTCTCTGGAATCTTTGGGCACGGAGGAGCAGAACTGCTGACTGTGGGGTTCCTCCATCTTCGATCAGATGTCAACTGTGGACATATGGATGCTGTTTGGGATGGAGAGTCCTGAAAAATTTAAAAGAGGCCGATGATGCCTATGTTTGGACAAGGTGAGTGATTCTGTGCAATAAGACACTGGGTCCAAATTGGAATTAAAGGGGAAATGTGTTGATGATGATGTTTAAATTTCAGCAGTAGTAAAAGCAGGGCTTTTATTATATTGCAAACACTGTTCAAACTCCCACAGGCCGCACAGAATGGCGTCCCAGCCCAAATGCGACCCACGGACCATGAGTTTGACCAACCCAGCATATACTAGTGGCCCTCAACTGGTCTGAACTCAGGACCCACCATCAGCTTTTAATGATAAAGCTGCTGCAACCCATGAAAAATCTATTTTTCAGAATTGTTGTATGTTGCATCCATTAACACCAGATGTTACATGGTGCAATAAAACTATTGCACCACAGTGTGGTGCGGTGGGATTTGGGTTACCACCTGGCAACGGACAGGCAGATGAAGACGTATGAATGAACAAGATTCAAAGATTCAATTCAATTAGAAAAAAAAATTATCTCAAAGGGGCAATTCAAGAACGATTTAAAATTTTAGTTGCACCAGCAGCGGCTTGCGACCACTAAAACTAGATCCCTGACCCAATTTTGGGTTGCCACCCTCAGGTTGAAATCATAGTTTGTACTGATGAAAGTAAACTCAACACAACACTGTATGTTTCCATATATGCCAATATAATAACTCAACTTGTATAGAATTCATATTCAATGTTTTTTTTCCCTTATCGATACATTCGATTCTCGTTTCCAATTCCTCGCAGAGTGATGCTTTTATTTATTCAAAAAGAGACCCGTGTAAACCTCAGTAAACACTGAGTCCGGTTCATACTCCGGTCCATTGGAGCCCAGCACTCGTCTGTCCCCGCCCCCTTCTCCGAGTGCAGCACTGTGATTGGACGTTGGCTGCTAGTCAGGAAGAAAGAACCGCTGTGTTGAGGCCGAAAACTCAGACACAAGCGGGGAGCAGTGGAGATAACGGACGGTCTCCGCTGCCACCGAGCTCACTTTGGGTGCACACTCTCGGACCATTTCAAGGCTACTCCGTAGCAGCAGGACTCCCGCCACAGTCTCCGGGGCTGCTGCTGCTGCCGAGGCCGCGGCGGTCCCTGTGTTGCCGCCCCCCAGAACTGAAAGCCCGGTCTGGTCTCGCCTGTCTGCCTAACCCAGAGCAGCTGCTGTTAACGGCGGCCAGGGAAGAGCTGCCGTTGTCGCGTCGAAGCCTCAAAACATCACCGCGACTCAAGTGTTTCTCCAGGCCATAGGGAGCACCGCAGCAGCCCCACCGTCTGCTGCTGTCGGGGCATCCACTGGAGTCGCTGCGGAGACCGGTAAACAGGAGCCAACTGTATGGAACAAGTGATCGGCGGAGCTGCGCTTTGTGTTCGGACGAGACGGGTTGTTATGACCGAAGGAGAGCCGCGGTCCTCGCCTTGAAGGGAAACATCACCTCAGGATTTATCGGACCGGAGCAGCTCCTGGATCCAGCTCCGCGGAGGCTTTCGGCATCAGGTAAAGTGGAAACCGCAGTGTTACGGAGGATTATGCGAAGAACAGGTAGCGGTTCTGAAGGCGCTCGTCCCCGTGTTATTTTGTGTCCCCACTTGTGCGTCTGCTCACTTGTAACCTTAAAAAGTCCTTGTATTTTAACGTTTCCACTCATGTTGTTTTTTATTTACGTACGTGTGTGCGAACAGAACCAGGCGCCGGTGCAGCAGACGGGGTTTTATCAGCCCTGCTTCGGTAAAGCAGCCCGGTACCGCTCCTTTACTCCCGCACGAAAAGCGGAGAGGAACGGAGGGGCAGTGGATTAGCAAAGCTCAGGTTCGCTCCGGTCAAAGCCTCCCTGAGTTTCGGTGCTGACGCATTTCCACGCCGCCCCCCGGTCTCCCAGCCTCGGCCCCCTCCTCTAAAGTGAGGACCAGCACAGACTTGTGTCTGAGAAGTCTGCTCGTTATCGACCCCACAACAACAGTTGGCCGAGCTCACGCTCACATCTCCCAACTGTTCCAGGTCGGACTTCGTGTTACGGACTGCAGTCGTATTTTTACCGCAGCTTTGGCCGCGACCAGTTGTTCCAATGAAAGATTAAACCTTTATTTGTATCTATAACCTCTGACAGGCGGGAAAATACATCACAGCTGCTGAAAACAACGTTCATAATTAGTGCTACCAGAGAAGAGCTAACCCTAGATAGCATGACTTTAACCCGGTGTTATAACCCTTCAAGTCCGGGACTTGAACCTTCTTCTCCACAGTTGATGGTCCTAGGATAGTGAGTTCATCCTTGTTTTGTACACAACAGTGGTTCCCAACCGCTGGACTGCAGACCGGCACCTGGCCGTGGGTACAGAGCCACAGGAAAAGAATAAATAACTTCATCATCATTTTCATTTTATTGATTATCTTACTCCGAAAAATGTTTTATTTTGGAAACTTACTGGATTCTCTCGGGCATGAATCGCCTTCTTAGATAAATAGGTTACTTACTCCCTTTAATGACATGCCAGGACCCTAGACAGAAAATAAATATTTAATATAACATTCAGTAACACTTAAGTAACTATAATTTGGTGTTTGATAAATATTTTTGGTGTTATATGTACGCTTCACGGTGTTACATTTAGCCAGATTAAGATGGTTTGGACATGTTCAGAGGAGGGACAGTAGTTATATTGGGAGAAGAATGCTACACATGGAGCTACCAGGTAAGAGATGAAGAGAAAGGCCAAAAAGGAGATTTATGGATGCGGTGAGGGAGGACATGGAGATGGTTGGAGTTGGTGTTGAGGATACGGAGGACAGGGTGAGTTGGAAATTGTTGACTCACACTGGCAACCCCTGAAAAACGGGATAAGCCGAATGAAGAAAAAGAACGTTCAATTTCTTTGGGAATTAAACCCAGGTCTCCCTGCTCTGCCCTTGTGAGACTGGTGTGCTAATTGCTGCATAAGAGAACCAGTAGACAAATTGGTCTGGCACAGTGGGATTCACACCGGCGCTAACAAATACTACATTACTGCTAAATTGACAATGCCAAGGGGGCCACATTTTTTTAGCTCAGGGTTGTAGATACAGAAGGAGAGCCTGACTTTAACTGACAATAGACAGTACTAGTAAAATATGGCCCTCAGGCCTTATTTTGCACCTACATGCCCTAACTCGTTCCTCCGTCCATTCGTGTAATAACAATGATGTGATTTACTGCAGACTGAAGTACGAGTATGAACATAATCTTGCCAGACACAACCCGGGTTGGAACTCTCCTTCCCTCCGCCATTGCTCTCGGCTCAGATGCACACATGACATCACATACTGTTGAATGGGGCAGTACTCTGTTATTACCCCTCGCTATTACACGGAATTCACCGGTCTGTGTCTGGTCTGAGGGCCTTGCTTTGTGGACTGTACACTCTTTTAAATACTTTGTTTTTCTACTAATATCCCAGTGTCTTCAACAGGTGAATCTTACAACCCATTTTTTCTCACTCAAGCATCTCCAAACAATTGATCTTAAGTTACTGACCTCCCCTAAATGCCTCCCCATTCTTCTATCTAAAACTAGCTTCTTTGTGCCGAAATAAGTTTGGTCTGTGAGGGGTGGTGTGGTTTGACACCTGAACTTGCTAAACCAACTGAGTCTAGCAGCATGAAACCATGGACATAACAGTCATAAAACCCATGATAAACCTTGGAAGCAACCTGCTTCCATGATTTATCATGAGTTCATGGGTTGTTGTGTCATGGACGAAAACCTTCACCTGAGGGAAGTAGTTAAAGTTTTTTTTTTAAGTTAACATGAAGAACCTGACATTTTTTATTTATGTTCTGTGCAAGATTGCTTGCGAATGATTATGCAGGGTAAGCCGGAATGTTTTCCCTTACAATTTATTTCTCACTTCAACGTTTAAAATCAAATTAAACTTACGCCAAAAAGTTTGTCGCAAAAAAAAATCCTGTCCTACTAGCGTTTTCAGAAGCGTTTGTCAGAAGCAGTGGCAAGGTTCGACACGTGATCGCACTTGACCAGTCGAGTAGCTGATAGATGACAACAGTCCAGCAATGTGGCTGCCTCCATGGAATTCATGGCTGATACAGTAGAGTTAGTTACTGTTGTTGGTGTCATGGATTGGAACCCTCACCTGAGGGCAGTAGTTAGCTCTGCCCCTCCTCCAGGATACCTAGGTGCAAAGTACTATCCAGGAATGCATCATGGTGACGCCCTTCAAAACACTTTCTTTTCATAAACATGGCCCCCCATTCCCACCCCTACAGGAGACCACCTTGAATAACTACTGTTTTTTTCATGCTTGGAGTAATTAATAGCTGTCGGGGAACGGCCCGGAGTGCGGTGTACTTGATAAATCATACTAGAACGAGCTTCTGAACTTGAGTGCTGTTGGAAGGTTGTGTCATTGTGGGTGGGTGTGTTGGCGACAGAAACGACAGTCAGACTGAATTGAGTTGCTGTTTAAAAGATGAACTGCCCCTGAATGATGTGTCCGTCACTGTCATTTAGAGGGTAAGTATGAATGAAGCCCGCTCATGTAGCAACGGCCGCTTTGGTCTTTCATATTTTTCCTAAATTGAAAGGTTGGACGATTCATCAGGGAAGTCGACCGCTGGATTTCATCACTAATGAACCTATAATATCGCTAATCTCCAGAGATTGGACTGCTTATCAACTCCTCTGTCAGACCTTGTATCAGCTTCATGTAGTTATGTGTTCATTTCTGAATGGTGTGTACATGTTGGAGCACCTGGCCCGCTCTCTGGACCGCTTCATTGATTTCTCCCATCAGACCCAGCATCACAGCCATGGTGATGCACTCATCACCAAGTAATCACTGCAGATATTCTCAGAGTTGGTTTCCCTTGGCTGGAGACGTGTTCTTGCTCTGAAAGGACGGCTCCTGTAGGCTGGATGCAGCTGACAGCAGCATGTGTCTTGATCTCTACTGCAGGTCTGGGAGCCACAGTCTTCATTGGTGGACGTGTTAACGTAGTAATTTTTTTTCCTCCTGATGCTTGATGGCTCAGGGAAGGAGAAATACAACTACGTTTTATTTGCTTGTCTGCATGTCGATCAACAACGCAACAAACTCCCACTCAAGTCCAGTAGGTAGCCAAAAAAAACGTATTTCGTAAACATATATTGTGCCCATGTTCCTTGCAAGGTGGCCCCTAATGTGAACCAATGCACGTTATGTAGAAATAGATTCTTTAAGGAGTGATAAGAGTGAAAAGACTAATTCGCGGACGTGGCACCGCTTGACATGTGATCGAGCTAGAGTCTAGATCAGTGGTTCTTAACCTTATTTTACCGAACCCCACCAGTTTCATATGCGTATTCACCGAACCCTACTCCAGTAGGGTGACTTGGTGTGTCTTGATCTCCGCGGCGGAGGCTCCACCAAACCCCTGAGACCGACTCACCTAACCCCTAGGGTTCGATCAAACCCAGGTCAAGAACCACTAGTCTAGATGGACCCATTGAGGACCTGATTGATTGCAACGTGGCTGCCACCATGGTTTTACTGACGCTGTTGATCAAGAGGAATTCTCCCAAAAAAATTCTGCAATGCCATAATGGATTCTAAACATTTATACAAATGCTGCAATAAGTTGAAAAAAGAATTATGAAAAGCGCAGCTGACACTCAAACATGGTGGGAATTTTGTAATAAAACCTTTCATTATTACATGAAATTAGCACCACCTACTTCAAGGGACTGTGAATCAGTAAAACCATTGATTTATTTTTTATTCCAAATTTTTGAGTGGCTACACTTTTGGAACATGCCTCACTGGATCCAAATAAATGTTGCTATTGCTGTGGTGGATGGTAACTGTTTGGCTCAGTTCTGATATTTGGCTCGGTTGGTGGTAAATCTGTTTGAGTGCCATTCGCCTTACGTCCGCTAGCACGTCTGCGATCACGTCGCCTTTATACCAGACAGACAGGTTTTTTTTTTTTGTTTTTTTTTTCACCTGCAGCTCGGAGCAAGTGGCACACAAGATCTTCTTTCACGCTTCAGCCTGTGTTCCTGTCACTCTGGCTTTGTTGTGCGGGAAAGTACACTGGATGCTCACAGGGTGTACACCCCCAACCCACTGCCCCCGCAATGATCATCCCTCCAAAACACACGGTGTACTACATGATCTGAAAAATAACTGAACGGCTGTTTGGTTCTGACTGGGACTCATGTTGAACCGTGACGTTTTTAACCTGGCTTCAATTTTCTCACATTTTTACGAGGAATCTGACTCCGACTGCGGCGCTGCAGCTCCACTGCTGCCCCTCTCTGTGCTTTGAACTAATAAGTAATAAACATAATTAGTGTTGGGATGCAATGAAAAAAAATGAAACTAATTAATTCAAGGCTTGGTAATTAGTTAGTACTGATTAATCGCATTTCCATTCAGTAGCTCGTTGACATGGCAAGAAAGGTTAAAACGTAAAAAAAAAGCAAACAATTTACACACTGATGCATCGCTCCATGCTTCTTGGGCAGCGATTTCTGCAGTTGGCAAGCAAATTTTAGACATTACTGCCACACACTGGGAAAGAGTGGGACACACTGGAATGATCGACTGGCCCTGCTGAAGCGCACATGTTGCCAGGCAGCCCAGCCTGTGTGGGCTCCATACAACCTGTATACCAAGACATCCTTATCAGCCACTTTATATGTTCCACAAATTCACGCTCCTGTTTTATTGTGACGTATTGTAATTACTGGATTAGAATCAGTTAGCTCAATTCTACCACATTGCGTAGCGATCGTTCATTAGTATACCCTAATGCAGGGGTTTTCAAAGTGTGGGACGGGCCGCCCTGGGGGGGCGTGGTGCGATGCTGAGGGGGCGCGTGTGACCCTGGGAAACATGCTTTTTTTTCCCGCCGTACTACAATAAAGTGTAATTGTACATCCTTGTAAGTTGAACTATATCTCTTTCTTTTTATTTTCTTTATGTTAACAATAAAACAAAGTTATGCCGAGGTGTACCTAGAACTATTTTATAGACAAATGCTGTTATTTATAGTTGCGGCGGAGAGTGGGTGGTGGGGAGCGCGAATTGTTTTCTTCTTGCTAGGGGGGGTGTAACAGAAAAAGATTGGGAAGCACTGCCCTAATGTAAAAGTCGCGCTGTTGACTACTTATTTCTTTAAAAAGCCCTCTAATTTTTTTTTTTTTTTTTCATGTAGCGGTAGTGTACTTTGACGGTTCAATGGTACTGTAGTTCTCTGATTTTACATTTACCATTTACAAGAAATCTCATTAAATATCAGGCGGTCTTAATGTAAACCCACTACTAGAACTGTGGTCCAGTGGTGGAGTGAGGCCCACTTTACAAACTTAAAAAGTCTTCATAAAATTACAGGTTTTAAATGAGTTACTCTGACTCATCAGGTTTGTTCTTTTTCCTGGTTGACTCGATGGTTCATCATCAAGTTTAAAACAGCTCTGTTTTTGTGTTTGTGGTTAAATATTAAATGCCATTAGCTCCAGGAATCAATGTAATTATCCCGTCCCCTCAGGCAGCGATCGGTCCTTTCTCACTCTGGCTCCTGTTTCTTCGTTTGATTGAACGTACGCCACAGAACGATTTGAAAATGTGTTGTCTCCATTTGTTAAAGAAAAAAAAACAACTAGCGGCTCACTCCCCGCCTTGAACGTCTTGATGTCTGGGTCAGCATAGACCGCTGCCTAACAATTTGGGCAATAAAGTAAAAAAATAACGCATAGAAAATCATGGGCGCTGTGTCTAGAACTTACAACCAATTTAGCAGTACATTATAGCAGTGGTCCCCAACCACCGGGCCATGGACCGATGCTGGTCCATGGGGCAATTGGTACCAGGCCGCAGACAGGTGATGCTCAGCTTAACGCAATTTATGTTTTATTTATTATTAGATGCTAAAAAGTGTTTTGAAAGGACCAGATCCCCTCTGGTCCAAAAAATATCACTTTTATGCTGGACGTTTCATTTTCATTAGTGGTATTTATCAGCTACACCTTAAAGACCGGTCCGCGAAAAAATTTCTAGACGTTTGGTTCGGTCCATGACGCAAATAGTGTTGGGGAACACTGCATTATAGAATCTTGAGACAACGCCACAGCCTAGAAAAATATTGGTATTTAAGTGCTCTTTATGGTCCAGAAAATACTGTAAGTTATTCCTCCTTTCTCTATGGCCAATAGACACATGGTCCAATGTGTGTGTATAATGTATATGTAGCATATGTGCTGCAGTTTATTTGAAAAACATAGAGACAAGAATAATACCGATCATGTGATCCACTGACTACAGCAAAGGCACTAAATGTGTCTTCCTCCATGTGGCCCAGATGATAATGGATGCCAGTAATAGAGTGAGTGAGTGAAAATAAAACAGCAGCTGGTTGATATGCCCAGATATTAAAGTTTTGTCTTTTATTTAACTGCCCTAAGTTACACAACCAAATAAAAGTGTGATATTTTCATGAGTCACCGTGACAACAGTTGGACCTTTTAATCCGAAACCATCCAGTGGGCGTTCGGAGCTCTTCTGCTATTCCAACCATCCACAGAGGAAAGATCCAGAAACCTGCCTGCGCTTCTGTGTGGGATAGAGAAGTGCACGGCGATTGTAGGCCGATCCTGGAGGAAGAGCCTTACTGTGAAAGTGTTTCAGCCTGTAAGACTAAAAAAGATTGTTCCTGGAATAAGTGGTGACCACCGTGGTCCGCACCGAGTCAATAAACAGACAAGATCTGTGTTGGCTGATTCATAGGCGGCTGCCCAACCGCATGCTAATTTACGGGGAGACTGGTTAATATGGAGTAACTCGTCCTTGATCGATAGTTGTTGGTGCTGAATAATAGCATCAGCGCACTGTAGTCTCGGAGACGTGGGCCAAACGCCGCAGCTCAAATAACCCATGACATTCACTCGTAGTGGAGTGACCCGGCTTTCTATGTTCTCTTTGGACTGCGGGCGTTCAAGCCACTCTAAATGCAACTACCCGACTGGACTCACGGCAGTTTACCGCCAACATGCTCACATCTTATGCAACAGCAGGGTTATCAGTCTGCCAGTGTTCAGCCCAGAGCTCTGGGTTAGTGTTGCTGTGAAACTGCAAAAATAAACAGAGTAAAAATGGAAAGAGATAAAAGACAGGGACGCTTCATCGCAGATAAATGAGTTTTCGGAATAAAACATTGAAGAAAAACTCTTATCAATGCGTGTGTCTTGTCTTCCAATAAATAATCAGACTTTCTTTATGTCCTACGACTTCCCTTTGAACATTAAGTTCAATGGAATGATTAAAGATGCATTGGCATCAAAGTTGTTGCACTTAAATACTTTGATCTGGGTTTGTACTTCAGCACTTGTACTACTGCAGTATGGCGATGTTTTTACATTATTGTTGCCAATGTATTTACATGAATAGATAAAGTACCAATGCAACAGGTCACAGGTTCCTACATTTCATACACGTTATTGTCTGTTGTTGGTGAAGCTTTAAGGATGGGGTTTGATTGTCGTTTATCAGCTCGGTTTGATTCTCACGTACCTCGACAATTTGGACGTGTTGCTCACTCACGGTCATTCGTCTGGGAAAGTCGTGAGTCATTTATACATATTATTTTTATCGTTCTCAGCAGTTCAAGGCTAACCATCAAGGATGTGCGCGCTACCATCACGCCATAACGAACACAGCTCTGTGCTCGACGGAGCTCATCTCGTCAGATCAAATCCAGGAAATGACTACTTTCCTTGTATTTGAGTCACGTTAACAGCCTGAGACATGAAACATTTCCTTTCTGTCTCAGGAGACCACTACCCTTCCTCCATCACGTAGCCATGAAGGATGTCATTGCCAAGGACGCCGGCTATTGATTTTAAAAGAAGAGCCCGATATTGAACCAATGGGACGTCAATAAAAAAAATCACTGCGACTGTCTGACACAAACTCCAGTGCCCCTAAAGGAACACCTGGGCTTCACACCTCGGCCTGTTTAGCTCTGTGCCTTGCAACCCTTTTAATGGCCAACGCTCCTCTTGTATATTTACAGAACAGAGGAACAGCGTCCTACGGAAGGACGACTCAGTCAGCTATCTTTAGATTGAATAGAACTGCTTAGATATAGTTATTAATACAATGGTGCTTCAGGAAACCAGTTCAATCGTTCCACATCAATAAATATATTGATAATATCTTACTGTATTATAGTTATAGTGAAGAAAACACCTTATATTATCGTTATTAAAAATGGCTCAATTAACCATGCAACGCAGAATAAGTTTCATTTTTATCAAACAATAGCAACAACAATTATAAAATTACTGCAATAACAGCTGGAATATCAATAGACTGAGATGTCTCCTCCTCTGAAAGCGCTCCGTCCCATTCACCAGAGATCAGGTTCAGATAGAGTTCAAAGTTTTGGACAAATATCCAATTTCTCCTCAGTTGTGAAATTAGGATCCATGTAGTTCAAGGACTCCACCCTTCTGACATTGGGTGGAATCTGAGGCAATTGTGGATCAGTGGTTAAGGAAGTGGACTTGGGTTCAGGTTCTACCAGCTGCCACTTTACTGCTGAGATGCACTGATGGTCTTCTCCCCATACTGTTCACAGGGCAGCTAAAAGCTGTCAGCTGTTCATTTTAGTGATGGGTTTAATGCACAGGTCAAATTTCAATGTGTGCAGTGGTCTTTATCGCAATGTCATAATGGCAACTTTGCTTTCCTTCCGTCAAGGAGAAAAATGTCGTTATAGCGATCAAATTGCAACATTTGCTGCATCTAATTTATGGCGGTCATTGTAACCTCTGGGGGATTTGGGAAAACTATAATTTCCCAAAAGATTAAAATGACCACATTGGTTGTTCTAGTGGTAAGGCTCATCACTCATCTCACGAAAACAAAAAAATTGGGAAACTCAAGTTCAGAGTAGCTGGTATTGCTAAGAACCACTGTATTTGGTTGCCAGGTAGTCATTTTTAAGTTCTGTTTTGAACTACAGAGGGATGCCTCACTCTGTTCATTCTATCAAATTGATTATTTAATACCTGTGGTATGGCCACTGCTGCCGCCCTCCAACCTGCGGTTTGGACTTGAGCCACAGGAGAGAAAATAACAGACATTTGCATTTTATTTTTATGTTCATAAGATTGAAAAATGTTCTTTTAGAAAACAATTCAGTGGTTTCCTTCACCCCGATCTCCTACCTGCATAAACACCAGTCAAATAAATGTCAGAGGAGACCTTCTGGTCAGAAAAAACATCAACTTTCAAAATCCCTGATAACTCTGTTTTACCACCTCAGTGCAACCACTACATTTCTAATTCTTCTGTCCTGAGATTTTTCCTCTTAGGCAACAGCAGTCTCTGTTTTAGCTGCGTGGGTAAACCCTATTGCATTTTGGCACAGCCGTGTGGTCCCACTGAGTCACTGGCAAGTGTTTGGGCTTTAACTTTCAAGTTTCAAATTTCCCAAACATCACAGGGGCTCTTAATCCTCGGTTACATCCACAAGGCTTTTCCTCATATTTGCAAATGCCCAGTTAATGCCAATTTGTGCAGAAACTAAAACTTTGGTGGTTTCACTGATCTTGGTGCAGGGGTTGGCACAGAACCACAGTCAAGGCTCTTGTTCTTGCTTAAATGAGAAATGAATTAAAGAGATAAATGAACCGCACTTGAGTTTACAGTGGAATAGTTAATGACCCACTTAATTTTCTCAATGAACCACCCCCCCCCCCCCCCCCCCCAGCCTGAAGCACCCCCACGGATGCCAAGGTAACATAAAATAAATACAACTGACTGATGACATGTCAGGAGCGCCTCCAACAGTCTCCTCTGCGACGGTAGCTCTTAAACGGAGTACTAATACTGGCAGTAATGACGTCCTAAAATAGGAGGATAAAACCCAAGACTGCTGGAGGTTCTAACAACCAGGGTTAAACATAGCCGGTCGGGATGAGAGTGACGAGCGCAGCCTCCGCTGGGAAAACCCTGATGACCCCGTTTCTGTTTTTAGGCCTGGACTTCATTTCACGCTCCCCAAGGAACGCGTTCTAGGACACATCCACATATGACAGAACATGACTTCATGTAACAAAGACTGCAGAGCGAACTGGCTATCATTGTCTTGGCTATTATAATGAGATAATAATACTAAAAAGAAGAGATTAGTCTTCACTGAAAACACTGGCTGCATCGACCCAGAAGGCCCGATGGAACCTAATGAAATATTAGCTTCTTGTCACTATCTTTCTCTTAGAGCGTCTTTGAACGTCTGTGGATGAAAACGTTGAACAATCCCTGAGCTGTTCATCAGTAAACGTAGTGATGCATGAAGGGTTTCTGCCAATAGGGTTGTAATTCAATATTAGTACACTGTAGGGTTTAATATTTTTCCCAAAAAATCATATCTGTGGAAAACACAAGCTATTTCCCAGGATTTTTTTTTTTTTACTGTACCCTGTGCATAGGCCTTATTTAAATATCATTCAAATATTCATGCCAACCTGCATTGTACATGAAATTATTGATCTTTTAGGCCACAATTAGTGATGCAAAACAATAGGTTTCATCTCCACAGCACCTATAAAGGTTCAGCCACTTGCGCTGTCGTGGGCGGCATCTGCTGTATTAATATGGCAGGTTTGTCTTTTAAAAAAAAACTGGCCAATCGTTAAAGGCTAAATAATATTTTTTCACAACTCCAATTTAAAAGCGAAATATGTTAAAGCAAACTATTTCTTGATCAAAAAAGTTCATGATTGTGATCATGGTTGTGATCGCAGTGCCAATATGACCAAAACAACAAAAATAGCTAATAACAGTTTAATCTCAGAGCTGAAATCTTTCCATTTACCATGGTTTTCCTGATAGTAAAGAAAATTACTTGTGTTCTTACATCATTTGCTGAGATTGTCAAAAACAGTGCTTTAAGGCACTCAGTTTTCTTTTTTGTTGTATTCCTTAGGTTGTATACCTTCAATGGAACCAAGGAATTAAATTAACAAAACAAGGGTGGTTCAGATTTTTGTCTTGATTGCACCTTTGCGCATAGCATCACAGCAACATTGCAAGTGAATTGCGATACATAGTGTTACACAGCCTTATCCGCCACTATCAGGCGATAAAATGTATTAAAAATGTACATTTTCCTGAATCCAAGGTGATATTTGCCTTTTGACAGAGAACGATGTGAAAAGGATAAAAATCACCCAGAAGATGAATGTTTTGCTGGGATATGTTTTTCTACTGCCATCCCTGTAGCTTGGTCGTGATTAATTGCTTCATCTGGCCCACTGAGGGTCTGTCTAACTCTCAAATAAATGCCAGTTCATCTTCGAGCCATTCTTTTGTGTTCTGTGCCGCTTTATACAAGGAAAAATAAGGCCAAAAAAACCCTCTAATGCCAGGTGTGTCTGAGAGATGTTGGCAGCCACTGAGTGATAACCAGCAGCATGAATGAGAGAATTGTCTGCAGCGGCTGAGGGTGAAGTTGATGCTGGCGCAGTGATTAAAAAGAAGAAAACATTTTCAGAGATTTGAAAAGGATGACGTCGAAGATGCATTAAGCCCAGCATCTTCACAGAACTTCTCAGTGAGTGCACTCAGGCAGAGTGGATTATGCTTATTGAAAAGTCTGCATATCCAAAACTGAGTGAATGGAACGGTTGGGCGCAGACAGTAACTCAGGGATTCCCTGACCTTTAAAACACTGAAACACAGAAGCAGT
>JAFBJS010003183.1:245360-272615 GCA_016785265.1 Paraplagusia blochii | reverse complement strand
ATATATATATTTTTATATATATAAATAAACATATATATATATATATATATATATATATATATTTTTTTTTTTTTTTTTTTTTTTACTGCAAAGAGTTGTAGTTCACGGCAACTGAGGTGGGCAACTGACTGGAGGTGACTGGAGAGAAGGTAACGACCTTGGAGAACTGACGACCTTGGTCTTGACGATGTTAAAGTTCGTTATTCACCTTACTCGCAGAGTGGGGTGGAGCTGACTGCTGACCTGCGATCAGGTGGAGAGGAGGAGCTTGGATGATTAGTCGAACCTGATACTTTGTCGCATAGGAAGCATCAGCACGTGGTTTATTTGGGAATTTGCGAGCTGCTTACTCGTAATTTGGAAAACTGCGGTAGCTTGTATCCTGAAACCTATCCTGATATCTTTACTGGGTTGCTGTGGTGGCTGTGTTGCCATAGTTGGTGGCCTGGTAGTGAAGGAAGTGGACTTGGGTCGGCATGAGTAGAAGTATAACAATAATATAAATTAAAAGTATAATTTGGACAAGTCTGGCAGTTTTAAAATCTGAGCATATATCAATTTTTTTAACCAAGTTCGAGGGAGTTATTGTAAACATAATTGAACTCCTGGAGCTCTTTGTGATCCAGGTCTATCAGAGATTTTTTTTTTCTTATCCAAAAACTAAAAGGCAGGATTAGGAACAAATGGCTTTGTCCATAGACAAGAAAAAGACGCATGTTGCAACCTGCAGGTGACCATGTCAATAATTACTTTTCTTAAGGACACTCAACTGAACTCTGTGTTATTGTCAAGAGAAGCACGTTGTGCAATTTAGGGCAGATAATCTTAGGGATTATCCCTAATCTGAGCAGACAAAGTTTAACTACGCTGAACAATTACTGCTGGGTAATCTGAATACGCAAGATGCTTCCCCCGTTGAATGAACGGGACTCAGCATGTCGCCTAGAGACTCTGAACTAATCCCTAAATCCAGAAGAAATTATGAGTTAGTTTATGTAGCCTGCGGATTATTGAGCTCTGGTCGTGTCAGGTCGAGGTTTTCAACAACAAATGTGTTTAGAAACTACACCGTTAAAAGAACTGACCAGATTGGTTGCCTTTTTTTAAGCTTATGTATCACAAGGTAGCTGTATATTAATCATGATATTGCGCAATTAATGTGATTCATTCTAAGTGGCTCCACATTCTGGCTTAAAATCCATGGACATGCTTTTGTCAGAACCCTGTCCATAATCTCTCATGGTGGGGCATGCTCATATTGGTTGTAATCCAATATTTTTGCCAGGATCAGGAAGTCCATCGTCTTTTTCTGTCTCACCTATCTCTGTCTCGGAGACGTAGCCCGATCATGTTCCCCAGATCACATGTAATAAATGCCTGTCATACCTGCAAGCAGGTCATGTCTGTCCATCATGGACAAAGTGGCCCAAAATAAAAGTGCCTCTCTGAAGAGTGATTCCGAAACACGTCTCCGTCTCCTTGTGCCCCGCCGGGTTGTGATGACAAATGATTCACTTGAAGCATTTGCATTTTAAATTGCACCGTAACCCAGAACTGGCTAGTATCACACGGAGGTCGGAGGCTAATTAGCCGCTCAAATGATTAAGAGCATATCAGAGCGGCATCTGTCAGAGTGCAGCCTCCGCTCTAATCCCCTTCAATCCTGTACAACTCTGACCAGATGACGATAAAACGTCTCCAGATCCAGTGACACTCGGACTTTCGCCAAACTGTTGGGGCGTTGCATTGCGACTCCGTTGTTTCAGTAACGCTGGAGGTGTGATGGCTAGTTGGACAAACATGGACTAAACAGAATCAAGGACTGGAGCTAATGAGAATTTGAGCCGTGGTGGCGTTGAGGGACGACAGAAGGGGACGAATCTGAGGGTCATCAAGCAGACGGGACGCTCCCTTCCCCCGGTCGCTCCTTGATTTGTGGGACGTTTATTAAGGTGATAAATATCTCTCCAGACTTATTTGGTGGGTTACAGTTTGAACGGCTGCGTCAGTGCTGTTATCATTTTATGAGAAGCCAATTTAGATTCCATTACGTTCATTTGTAGAACTTGATGACTTGTCCCCCATCTGTTCCCCCAACTGGAGATGATATCAAGTTTGTGTCTGCGATGAAACTTGTTCACTTTGTCAACACGTTATGTATTTACAACAAAAGATCACATTGATTTTTAGGACGTTTACTTCACACCACTAGTCAGTGCTGTGCAGGTGTGAAGTTTTGGCTCTGGGATGTTTTATTTTCTGTTTTTTAAAGACTTTTACGGCGACTGAATCGGTGATGTGTTCGGGTAAAAGGAGAACCCACAAGGAAGAAGTTCTAGAACAAGCAAACAAAGGCCTGGAGGTGGCCTGTTCGGCTTTGTAAATTGGTTGGTTTATAACATTGTCTCTGATTGTTGATGGACAAAATTTGTGGTTCCTAAACATCAGTGGTCACTACAATTTTTCCCCTTCTCTGCTTCATAATTGGATGTCGGTTCAAACCTGGACAGTAACAATGGAGTGCCCTATGAGGTCCACAGGGTGGCAGTTTGGAGCAGTGTTTCACTGTGGGCAAAAAAAGCAAAGAGATACATTATATGTCTGACCACTGGTCATCTTTAAGATGAGATTGGTCAATCTCTGAATAAATTGTAGTGTGGATTATGGATCGGAGGTTTAACACAGGGGGCAAGAACAACAGTTGGGTAGATGGTGGTTAGGATAGAACGGATGATTGGATGGATAGATTGGATGGACAGGAGTTGTTTGGGAACCCTCAACCACTAGGGGGCCTCTGCCCAAAAACAAATTGTATGCTGCATGCACTAATGGGTTGGGTGCCCCAGCAATCCCTTAGTTGGAGCCCCCAAGAGACCACAACACTGTCTGTGGTTGGATGGACGGATAAATACAGAATTTTCCCAGTTCGGGTCTTAACTAAAATAAGAACAAACAATAGTAAGAAAATCTCTAGGGGGCGCTACCTCGGGGAAATTAAGGTCCCAGCAGCACAGGTCCATAAAACGCAGGAGCTATAAGTGGGAAACGAACCAGTGACCCGTTTAACTGAACAGTTAGTTAGTCCTCCCATATGTCCCATCTTCATTAAGAGGAAATGATGGTTATCCGTCTCCTGACTCAGGAGGTGTGGATGTGTTTTTGTTTTGGCAGCAGCAGCAGTGGTTCAACGCTGAGCTGTAATTGTGTCTCAGAAGAAGAATACGTGGAACCCAGTTTCTCTAACCAGGTTGTCCTCTCCTCTCCTCTCCTCTCTTCTCCCCTGGTTTGCAGTGCCATGAATCACCCTGGACAACAGCTACTGCCTACATAGAGGTCACTCTGCCTCTTATTTCGCTTCTCTTTGGTCCAGAGGATGCTGGTAATGTGTCGTGGGCGCAGGAAGTTCCTTTTGGCCTCCCTTGTCCTGGTCTTCATCCCAACGCTCACATGGCTCTACCTCTCAGTCGGAGGCTTTCAAGGTAAGAAGCTCATCAGTCAATTTTGTCAATACTCGATGTAGTTTTGGGTGAAAGTAGTACAGATAAAACACCGTCAATCAGGAATGGTGGTTCCATAGTGCAGGGGTCAACAGACTTGCCTTTTTTTTTTCTTCCCATACAACTACATTACAAGTAGTGAGTATTTATAATAATAATTATAATAAACTACGTGTGTGTTTCAGTTCTCAGTCATCCTGGTCATTTAATCAAATATTAGTTACTTTAAAAGGCTACTAGTCAAAGTACTTACTGTGCCCAATTGGCCTCAAAGTAACTTTTCTCGGATTCCACAGCTATTCATGCACTAAAAAAGTCCTAGAAAGTTATGGTTTCTTTTTTGGAAAATACTGATTTGAAGTTCCAATAATCAGAGTTCTTGAAGGAATGGAGAATTCAGAAGGAGACAGGCTCAGGCTAAGGTCACGGTGCCTTCAGGTTCTCCAGTCTCTGTGGGATATTGAAACATATGGAACTTAGCATCAAAGTTGCGTTGGGGAAAGTGTTCCATTGTCCTGAGGGTACAGTCAGACGCCCACTGGTGCTCTGTTAATGAATTACTCAGGCCTGTCTAAAGTTGATTACTTCCTGCAGACAATGCGTTCCTGGGGTTCTGCGAGTTCTCCAGGCCATTTTAATGACTCCAACTCTGAGGATTGAAACACTGCAGCAGTAGCATTTTAATTATGATTAGACTGACAATCTTGTCTCGGGGTCACTGTCCCGGAGACTGTACATCTGAATGCCTTCCCATAATGCAATTGTCACCGGGGTCGAAAAAGTAATTATTAGATTTGTCACTAAGTTCCTGGCGTTGGGGAGAAGTTCCTCGTATGTGATAAGTTGTGAAAGGAGCTGGCTGCAGGGAACAGCAGCAGTAGGTGAGGACTGCAGCAGTGAGCCTCCCCCTCGCTCTGTCTTTATCTCCCTCTGTCTCCTGCTCCACTTCATTTTCTTCCCTCCTCTCTCAGCAGTGGGAGGGCGGGTGTGTGGAGGGGGCAGCCTGGCCTTGTGGCTCTTTAGTGCTTTGTCTGGATGAACTGCACATGCAGCAGAGAGCACAAGGCCACGGAAACAACCTATCACTGGGTTAAAGGTGTGTGTGACCGCTCCACTCCCCCCACGCTAATGACTGAGTCTAGGGTCACGGGGCTTGATAGCAGTGGTGGCCTGGCTCTGTAGAAAAGAGGCCAAGAGACCTTGGTAGATGCATGTTGGTGTGCAACATTTGAAGACATGTTTACTTGGGGCTTAGGAAACAGAAGAGCAGGAATGCAAAGGCATGGGCGTCGGCACTAGTCCTTTTTCTTCTGTGTCAATGTAGAACAAGAATTTATTCTATATACAGGGCAACCTACAGATGTGAGCATAATCCCTTCTAGGAAGCTTGTAAATCGAGGTGCTTATATCTTGAATCATGTTTTTATATTCGAAATACCCAAAAAAAAAAACAAAAAAAAACCAGGTCCTTTCCTTTAAAATTTCCTTTTTGCAAATAAAAATGAAAAAAAAAAAACTTTTAACATTTTTTTTTTGCTGTAGATAAAAAGAAAACATGTATTTGCTCACTTGTGTCTCAAAATGCTTGTATGTTGAGGCTCTGCTGCACATTGTTTACCTCCCTTTAAACAGAAAACTTTCTTAGTACCGCAATTTCCAGACTATAAGCCGCAGCTTTTGTCACACAATTTCAACCCTGCGGCTTCTGCAGAGATGCGGCTAAGGTGTGCATTTTTTCTAACGACAGCTAGGGACGATCAAGCAGAAAATGTAGGAGTGAGACAGGTGGTGTCAAGGGTCACAACTGCCAAGTCACAACTGCCAATAAACACCATAGAAGAAGAAGAAGTTTAACGTACAGTAACGCGCTTTGTACTTGAATAAAATTAGCATAAACTGACCCTAATTATAGAAAATGCAAAAAGAATGCAGTACATGCGGCTTATAGTCAGGTGCGGGTTATGTATATACGAAATGTTTTTTCTTTTAAAAAATGTATTGGGTGTGGCTTATAGTCAGGTGAGGTTCATAGTCTGGAAATTACGGTACCCACCACAGTGCAGATTATTTGACCATACAGAGCCATTTTGCCATCGACTTTGTTAATTGACTACTTTTACACGCAATACCAAGGGGAACAGATGGGTTTTGGTTTGGTTTTGTATTTTTTGTGGCACAGCTATCATCAGTTGACCAACAAGAAATTTTTTTATATATGCTGATGATTTGTGGAATTCCAAAATATTGCTCATATCACACACTCCATCGCATTTTTTTTATTTCCATTACCTTTCCTAACCTTAGAAAATGAAACACGGAATGTAAAGAATCCAGTGTCCACACTGGATAAAGACCTTTCTTCTTCAGTGTCAGTGTAGAACAAGAATTGAATCTAAATGCGTTTGTCTGCGTTGATACGGCAATCTTTCTTAGCGCTCACGATGCCAATGGGGGAGGTGATTTGACCATGCAGAACCATCAGGTTGATCTTTCGGTTGACTTTTGTTAATGAACTGATTTCATGTGTTTCGTATTGAAAGTCACGTTTTCTCTTCTTGACATAAATTAAAACAACCTTTCTCGGTAGAAATACAAAATTCCGGCGTCGTTCACAAGTCAGTCGTCAGTCCCGTCCCCCGACTGCCTTCTCTTGGTGCAATTAGCTGTCCGTCAAATGATCAATCAGATGAGGGATCTGTTGAATACAGGCTTACGTTAGCTTCACCCTCTGGTTCTTGGGAAAATGGGTTCCTAATCCAAGAAATCCTTCAAAAATCGATACCGGGACTTTGAAATGCTCGAAGAAAAATAAATAGCTCGTCTGAAAATGGAAATCTGAATTTAAGTCGGAGTTGGATTTTCAATAAAAACACTCGCGTCTCTCTCTGATCCCCCCCACCCCGTTCTCCGCCTTCCCTTTTCTGCTGATGTAAATCTCTGTGGGTTCTTCTCCAGAGACGGAGACGAGGACGTGACACCCGTGTTGTTTTCCGCAGCTGCGCGTGTCTGCAGAATGTGCATCTGCTGACACACACACACAGGCTGGTCTTCATGAGTTGTGAGGAATATAATAAAAGCCTCACCCTAATCAAATGTAATCCAAATCCTGAATCCAACCCTGGACTGGCTCTACATCTAATCCCACCAGGAAAATAAATCGTAATCCTCAAAAAAAAAAAAAAAGTCCACACTAGTCCCTACAAGAATAGCTATAGCTTGACCACACACACCGACACCAGCTTGTAGAGCAAGGCAGGGTTGTAACAGTCAGCACTTTCTACATGCGTATCACTGCGGTCCCAGGATGAGAATCATTCATAAAGTTGTAATAAAAAAAAATCTCTAATCAACTTCCTAAAAGAAAAAATCTCGTCTGCATTGAATGGCAGGTGATTAAAATTGTCAGAAATAACAACTTTACAACTCCTTCAGTCTTATGTCGACTGTAGTTTGTTGTTTTTAATAAAATCTGCTGAAAAAAAGAGGAAGACATTAAAGGAGAAGACTTCTGCACTAATTATAAATCATCTGTTTGAACGGCCAGTGGGATTTCTTTACGGCACTGGAGACCTGCCAGGTATCAGCCAGTGGGATTTTTTTTTTTTTTTTTTTTTTTTTTTTGCTGGAGAATTGTAGTCTGTCATTATGACAGGTGGTGCCGTGGAGCATACAGGGAATAGAGGTGTTTGGTTTGAAAATCAGCTGAACAAGCTAGGGTGAGAGAAGAGGCAAAGGGTGGAGGGGTTAGATACTTGTGTCTCCTGAGGTTAGCAGACGGGAGAGCTGAGCACACTAACAAACCTGTGAGGTCATCCACTCTGCCAGAAGCTTTAATCCCATCTGAACACCAAGACAAACGGGTCAACTCATCAAAGGGTTCGTAAAATTTAATCTGAAACGTAATAATCCCCAGGCTTGAAGGACCGTGTTTTGATTTCTGTCCTGCAGCTGCATTTCTGAGTCCAACAGTTCTGGAATGTTAAGTGTTTGATTTCAAATATGGACTGAAACGACTGTTCACACTTACATTCACTACTACAACCTATTCAAAGTGACCAGTCAACACTAACCCCCACTCTGCATGGTTCTGGGTGGGGGAGGGGCGGAGGGGACCAGGAGAATAAACAAATCCCAACAGAAGGACCTGAAGGTCTGATCATTTGTTCAGTTCCAATTGCGCCCCTACAGGCAGACAATAGTGTAGCGGGAGGCAATATATCGTCGTCTCCTCAGTAAGAACATCACGCTCTGTCTGTCCTGTCTGGTCATTGTTGTCCATCTAATACTTCTGGCCTACCCCAGTTTAAGGCGTAACTCAAGTGGGAAATCGTCGCTTTCTGGTCTGGACTTCTCGAACTCGATAACAAATCCTGTAGAAATACTGAAAAAATGTCCACAGTGTCCCCCGAAGACTAGTGGCAGACAAAGTAGAAAGTAATTGGATGTTTGTGTCATTGACTTCATTTGATGGACCCCATGTGACCAAACAGTTCAAATGGAACTGATTAGGTTGTCCAACAAATGCAGTTTTATTTCATCAGATAGAGCCACCTGCCTCTGGACTTCCCTGAAGACCAGTATTCAAACGATCTCTCCCCTCCATTAGTCACATTGTCTGTCCACTACCTTATTACTTTGGCCCTCCTGTCAAATTCATTTGGAACTCCCTTCAGGGTGCAGTTTAACCTTGTGGTTCTTGCCTTTTGTAAATTGACAACAATTTGTCAGAGCCATGAAAAAAAAAAAGTCCGGGGAACCTGTTTTTAGCATCACTCCATCTTGCGGCCTTAAAAAGTGACCAATAATATTCATGTGTTGCACAACTGCGCTCTTTATGCTAATGACACGGTGCTGTCCTGATGTCTCCGTCTCCAGCTGATTCCACTGTGAGGTCCTGAAGGTTGGTTTTGTTTGCACGGCAAGTAAATGAACCAACCAAGGGCTTTTCCATGGCTCATTTCTCCAGCATTTGTCTCTTAGCTGGACTGAAGTGTCCCCCAGGAAGTACCTAGTGCATTAACCTTTGCCATCATTTTTCTCTTCTTTTGCACAAACCGGTTATGAATATGTTGATATGATGTTGATATTCTTTAGGCGACATCTTCCACTTCTCCCATCTCCGTACCCCCATCCTTATATGCAGTTTAGTTTTGCTACATTACCTATTCCTGAGGTGGTACTCACAGCAGTGACAGTGTCTCGACTATTTAAAAGTTTTTGGGTTTCCTACGCACACACACACACAACCAAGATTGTTAGCCACACTTTCCTCTTTGCTTGCATTTGCAGAGCATTAAATCTGAACCGAAGAGTAGCGTCATTAGTATTGATTTGTCTTTGTTGTGTAGTCTTCTGCCTACTGCTGCTTAGTGCAGTGGAGTGAAACGTGTTTGTTGGAGTTGTCGGTTCTTTATAAGTGTACTGGCAAACTTGACCAAACGCACCGGGACAGTGCTTTACGGAACGCAGATCGGGTTGCGAATTAGCCGTTGGGTTCTTCATCCAATTGCAGTAGAAAACAAAAAGGAATATATGAAGCAGTGTGTGCGAATTGTGCCATGCTAAGAGCACATCTGTGGACATATGACAGCTGGTGGACTCGAACCTCAAACCTCTGGACACAAGCACGCTAAGCTATCACTGCTCTAAAAGGTTCCACTTGTATGGACACCATAGTAAATAGCTTTTTTTATCAGTCTTGTATCAAACCATAGTCTATAGGTTCGACTACAGTCCAGTAGAACAAGATATATGAAGGCAGCAAGTACTTCATTGTACTACAAATACGAGGTACAGCCTCAGCTTCAGTGTGAAACTGACTCATTTCTCCTTGGTTTTTCACTCCCCGTCTGTCACGTACAGATTGTGTCAAAACTCTGGGTTCTGTCTTTGAACGTGTCAAGTCAAGCCGTGAATACTCATTGCTCGACTTAGCACGTGAGTAGTATTCTGGAGGAGTATTCACAGGAGGAATATACTTGACCAGAATATGTAGTAGATGAATACTCACGTCTGACTCTCTATTATGGTAAAAAAGAGTTCCAAAAAAAAAATCACAGTATGACCATTAGTAGAGAGAAGCCAAATGTAGCTAAACTTATTTGAGTGCAAACCATTTACAAATCACTGCAATAAATTTGACTGGCGCATTTTTGGCATCACCTCCAAACTGAGTTTTGAAAATGTTATTTCTCTTGTGTAAAATAATTTTAAACACAAAAACAAATGTAAATGAATCAGAGGTCCCGTTTGTAGATGTTCCTCCTCCCAACAGTCATTACAGATTAGCACTACACCAGAACCAGGCACCGATGTCCTTGGAGTCAACAAAACACTAGCCCACATATACAGTGACATGTACATTAAACAGATGGATTGTACTCTGTATGTGATGTACTGCACGGTGATGTCATAATTAAATATGGTAGGACGGGCTGGTCAGACCTATTAGCATCCAGCTCACAAAACACCATCAATCTTAGCATAAAACAATGTTCACGGTCACTGACCCCGGCATTCATCAGGTTTTATTACCACGCCAGGGGCCAAATCTACATGACACCAGTGGGGATCAAAGAGAGAATGTCCATGCCAGGAATAGGCAGGTGACATAATAATCCATCTGTCCCACCTCATGCAGCCCGAGTGGGCATCACATCAAGCGTCTCCTGCAGGTGGCTGGTCCATAAAGCCGTCAGAAATCTTGCAGTTTGCGCACCTGATAATCACATGCGTTAGCAGTAAATTTCCCTCCGAATGGGGTTTGCGTCAACAGTCGGAACGTTCACGACCAACAGGCATGGTACAGAAATTTCACTACCCGCCATTTCTAAAATTGCATCGTTGGTGGTACATTGATTTCTGATTTCTCTGTGCAGGATTTGAAAAACATTTGACAAGGTGACTGCCTTTTATCATGCAGCTGCTCGTTCTGTGGGAGTCATAATCCTCAATGATTACACATTGTTTCTACACCAGTTGCATTCCGTGGCTTATGGGGTTTCCTTTTTGTAGGCCAGGGACTGGTGCTGGGAGGACAGACTGTTTTTGCGGTGCGTTCTGTGGACATGATAGACTTTTTGCCAGGGTCACGACCATGAACAATGGTTTTTGACCCAGAATGGAACCTTCAATCTTTTAGTTAAAAGGCGTACAGGGGTGGGGGGTTGCCCACACTTTTTTGTCTAGTGAGCTACTTTACAAATGACCAGGCTGAAGTGATCTACCTAGATTGAAAACTCTGAATATAGTCACCTATATAAACTGGATATCTTGGATCTACATAATGTTATATATTTGTTATATTGTCTGTCGCAAGATCTATATGATTCTCACTTTAGCCCAGTGATTAGCATCTTCAAATACTTTTACATCCCAAGTTTACGACTGTTACTGTTGTTGTTTTATGCTATTGCTCAGGATCTTCCAGCACTCCTTTGGAGATCAACTGGTAGATCCCGATCTACTATTTGGGCACCCCTGGACTGGTACAATTGTGTTATTAATTTCAGGAGTATCAGGTTTGGGTTACAAGATTTGTCGTCAGTTTTGGGCAGTACTTAGAAATATTTTAATAATTTGAGCTTCTCCAGACCAACAAAGGCTCTATAGGCCAGTTTTCTCAAATATAAAATTTGAGATTTTAATGATAAACTAACAAACAAGGAAATCTGATTGATATACAGAACTTAAAGCAATCATTTTTATCGATAGGTGTTGCACTGACAGAAAGACATTTCTTTTTTTTTTGTCATTGTGACATTGTGATTCACAAGACAGTGCACAACAAAATTTGGCCTCTGCATTTAACCCATCATTAAAGTGAGCAGTGTGTGGGGACGATACCATGCTCAGGGCATCTCAGTGGTAACTTGGTGGTAGTGGTATTCAAACCGGGGACCTTGCAGACCCTGGTCCACTTCCTTAACCACTAGGCCACTGCCCCTGTAAGCTCACTGGAGCTAAAGCTTGACTTTTTGCCCAATTCTGATCAGCAATGGACTCTTACAGTGGTTGATGATGGAGTGTTGGCCTGTTTGAACACTTTGTCAGCATCAGTGGGTTTATGTGAATAAACAGAACATTTTATATTTAATAGTTTGGATGTCTTGGAACAACAGTTGTAACCTCATGATGAAGTTTTTTATATACATATATTGACAGAGACTTTTATTCTGAAGGTCTCAACATTTCTCATATATTTTTCATGACAGAGATGTGACATTCTTTGAAAATATCTTCGCTGCTCATTTTATTTCGATTTAATGTCACGCTAAGACTTTTTCACCACAGACGTTTTTTTCCAAAGTGAAATCCAAGTTTTGTCTCTTTGTGAACTTTGTAAACTTTTTCACTCTTTCAAACGGAGTGCGTGGAAAAAAAACAACAGCAGTAATTTCAGCTGAAGGAACTCAGGTGTTGGGTCTATTTGTGCCTGGATCAATAAGTGTACCAGTGATGCTCAGTGACACTAGTTGAAAGCTTTTGTTCAGATGAAGCAAAGTCGCACAACCATGCAGGACGGAGGCAACAAAACACTACCTTCCACTGCGCGCTCACTGAAACTTGTGTTTTTGCACTTGGTATAAGGTATCAACAACATTTTCCGTCACGTTTTCTCACTTTTTTTTCACAAAACCTGAGGTCTCACTATCCTGGTGACTTTTGGGCTTGTGTATAATATTTAGTTTAGCTTTTAAATACCATTTTCATCTTACTGTATTTTCAGCTACTTTGGTCCAGAGAGAGTTGCATGAGAATCAAAGATCGGACTCAGTTTTTTAAGTGCTAGAACAGGAATCAAAATAAGGTTGAGAATTTTAAGGATTCATCACTGGAAATAAAATTTACCGTCTCATTTACCAGATCTAGAAACAGAAGGTGAGTTCTGAAGGTTGTATTTTTTTTTTTTTTTTCTGGAACTGACCGGAAGAACATTGAAATTCAGCAAAAAGTTTTAACAGCCAATTATTTCTTCATCATTATAGGCACTCTGCAGAAACCGTAAGATTTATCTCTGGTGATTCATTTTTTTTTTTTGTACCCAATTTACAACCCTCATATTCTGTCATCAAGTTTTCTCCGAAACAGAATTTTGGAAAGACACTAATTTAGTCGTCCTACGGCTCAGTGACAGAGGTGTTAAAGAACTCAACTAATGTAACATAACTTACCAAAATACTTTAGTTCTTAAGGGAATACATTAAGAGTAATGGACTTCATCAACATCGTCATCAATAAAAGTTTGTTTTAGTATCCTGTACTACTACAATTAATAAAAGAAGCTAAACATATCTTGCCAATAGTCCTGACAACATATGACAACATATCAAATTGTATCATGATACCTCTTGTATTGCCAGAATCTTGCCAATACCGCAATATATTTTAGTATTGCCCATGTACTGTGATACTTGCTGTATTGCCAGAATCTTGCCAATACCTCCACCTTCATTACCCAAAGGATACTCCCAACCATCGTACATGTCTCCTGCATCGTGATACCTGTTAAATTGCCAGAATCGTGTCGAAACCACAATATATTGTATCATTGCCCCTGTGCCATGATGCTTATTGTAGTTTCAGATTCTTGGCAATACCGCATTACCTTAGATTGTCCTATCATCCCGTACCATGATATATACTGTATATCATATCACCTGATTCTGCAATATACGTTTTCAATGACACGTACCATATCATCAGATTCTTGTCAATACCACAATGTATCCTATAATTGCCCTATATAGTGATACGTATTGTATCATGAGATTCTTGCCGCCGCACAGCCCTAGTAGTAAAGCTCGACACTCACTGTGAATCAGTTCATAAATCAAAATCCCCAGTGTTATTGATCGAATGTGTATCAATACCTGACCTTACCTTTATCCCTGGAAATCCTTTAGCTCTGTGTATTTGTATGTATATACATTACAGTAAATGATACATCTGTGTATTTTGAATAATTCCTAGGACAAAGGTAAAATACAACGTTTAAGTCAAGTACCTGTTCCCCAGTCTGGGCCTTGACCTGCCACAGCTCGGTGTTGAGCTACATTACGGCTTCACCTCGTACCAGCCTTTACGATGTTGTACCTGACAGAAGATCTGAATTCTTAAGCACAGAAGGTCAGGTCCAGGGCTAACACTGACTTTCTCTACTTCATCTAGCAACGCTAACACTCCACTTCGATAGCGACAGACAAATGGCTTTGTTTCTCCCCCTTATTCACATAAAGTTGTGAGGATTTGATTCATTTTCTCCTGCACACGATTCTTTAACCTGTGGACCTCGCACTATGCTGTAGCCTATCTTTCTTTAACAGCTTTTGCTGTCGGGGTCTCAGGGGAGTTAAGGGCAGCGCTAGCTGACGCTAGTCTCTGAAACTGCTGACCTTGTAGTCCACTCTGCTCCTATTTAAAGTCACCTAGCACTAAGTGTAGCTAACATGGATGAGGTGATGAGGTTGTTTCCCTCACTGTGTGTGTTGTCCAGTGATGGACAGTGGCACTGGAGGATGTGACCCACCCCCATATGTACATGCTAGGATACTGGCTGGAATAAACAAATAAAAGTTGAAGTTGAAGTTATAGTGTTGAATACATGAATTCTGTTTTAGGTATGTTGTGACAAAACGTAACGTAAACGTTTGTTTTTTTTACATAACTGGTAACTTCCAGTAACTAGGGACATTATTGGCCAAAATTTGTGATCGGGACAATATTAACATGTTACATCTGTACATATCTGTACATCTGTACATATTGTCATTTCATGTCCCTCCGATAATGGAAAAACTATCAACACAAAGCTTTGGGTTCTGTCATATTTGCTGAAAGATTGTTTAGATTCCTGGATTGTTTACGTCAGTTTTGTTCGTAAAAACTGACGTAAACGATCCAGGACAAAACCGGGATCTTTACTAGCGGATTAAAAATGTATATGTGAAATATCAACATATCCAACATTACTAATAACCCTTTAAATGTAATATTGTTACCTCAATGTTTGAAGAATACACGTACTATATTGACCTCAGGCTGAGAAAATGCAGATCCTAAGAAATGTGAACCATGTGGCATTTTTCTGGTCACTAGTCATCGTCTTTAACAAATAAAGTTAAAATAACTAATAATAATAATAACAATAATGACAAATTGGAAGATGCTAGAGGTGGGGTTGTGCTTGTTATATGTCAAATATAAACCAAATATAGGGAACAATGGGAGGGACCTATTGAAGAGATTGTGTCACTGACATTGTAATGTGTTCTGGTGACCACTAGGTTAATTCTAGTTTGTTTTATATCTTTATAGGAAAATATTAGAATCCACTTCCTGAAGTTTGCGGTCTACTAATGTCAGCGGCGGCTGTCTCCGCTCACCAATTGGAGATGATTTACAATGCAGCCCAATACTAAATATGTCAATTATGCTCCCATTTAGAGGAGTGAAATAGTACACCGTGTGAAGACACATGAGTGGCATACAGTGTAATTAACAGCAGGGGGCCCTTACAGGGTTTTTACTAGCATCCTTTGAAAGTCATAGAAGTCCTTAATCTAAATTTATGCCTTTGTTGGCATCAAACAGTCTGTAATCAGTCCTTTGGTAGTTTTACAAAATGCAAAAAAAAGAAAGAAACCAGGATTTCATTCTCTTTTTTTCTTCCAACACAGACTTTAAGAAGTGAAAGTAGACTGGATACTGACGCGTCACTGCCCGCATTTTTTGCTCGAATTGAAACCCGAACCAAGGGAAATGTGTGAGACCACCCGACCCTGACCACTAGAGCTCAGAACTCTAATCATGCCTTTAGAGCATCGGTCCCTTAACTCCTGGAACCAGCCTTTGACCGTCGGCCAGGGTTCATCTCAGCATATTTCTAAATCTGGTGCCTTGTCCGTAAGGATTGGTGAGATTCTTTTTTTTTTTTGCACACGCGGCGTCTTATTTTTCCTGCAGCTAGCATAACTCTCATGCTACAGGGAAGAAAAATTCTATTCCAGTCACCAGTGACTTCAACCGTAGTCCTGGGAGGCTTTGTTTCCTCCACCGACGCTGCCCCGGAGATGAGGCAAAACGGCGTCTGACTGGTGCACACGTGCCGAAGAGATTCAAACCATCAACCAGGTCACCAGGTGCCATCACATGATGGATCTGTTGCCTCTGCCTAGTTGATATCTGCCCCCGAGGAGGCAGGAGGCGGAGGATGGAGCCGCGTGGCCTTGGAACAGCTGAGGAGAATTAAAGCTGACTTACATGAATGTGTTAGCGCTGTGCCACCAAACAGTCATGAATCATTCAGTATGACAGGTGTCTCTGGGTGAGAGGGGCATCTGATTAGCGTTAAGAGCACCAGGCACGGTCTGTCTGCTTTAAATGAGTATGGCTGCGATGTGGCAAGTTAGAGAAAAAGAACCAGGGGGCAGTAATGAGTTCTATTGACTGTTGATGATTATCTGTCATCCCTGCTTCAGTTGTGTTGTTACCTATCGGTCTGTATGATATTAACTTTCGCCGATACCCCATTTTGCTGATTTGTTCAACGACTTAATTTTTTCCGATACCGATATTGATTGATACACATGATGCCATCAACACATTTCACAAACCCTGTGTGTAATTGCATTACATTTGTGTGTGTGATTATAAATGATATTGATCTCACCGATACCACGTAATTATGCTAATATTGGCCAACCAATATTAGCAGACACCCTAGTTGGTTATTATCAATAAGTGCGAGAAGAACCTTCGTAATCCAGGTTTCAAGATATGAATACAGCACTATAATCATGACCAAAAAATTCTGAGTTTCGAAGCACATATCACACATTTCTCTGGCACGTGGCCAGTTGCAGCCCATAACAGCCATACATATGGCCCACAATTGAGTGTCATAAACTAGAAATCGCTGTTTAAATGGATATACGTATAAAAACAACTGTTTTAGTTAGACACGGCAGGGTGACAATTGAACGAGAAGGGAATCTAAGTATTGATTAAGTGCAATATTCAGTGCTGGTCATATGTAAGGGGTGTTGCAGCCCAAAAGAGGCCCCAGGCCAGAGGTTTGAAACCACCGCTGACAAAGAATTTGTAGCTGTGTAAAATTCTACATTATTTATACTCTAATTGGCTGTAGTAACATAAAAATGGAACTTAAATGCATACATATACAGTCTTCCCTTCTACGTATGTTAAAAAAAAGCCCTTTTCTTGGCTAATTATTACCTGTCTCACGTCTCGACTCGCTCCTCTATTATTGTAATCCACCTGGAATTTCTTACACAAATTGCAGGCTAAACTCACGTCTGTTCAAGAATCACCTTCCACGTTGACCTCCCACAAGTCCATCACCACCCAGGCTGTGTTTCACTTTCTGTTGCATCATTTTAATTGTAAGAATACTAATACAAGCCATCGTCCCTGCAGACCGGTACCCTTTGCTGTTAGTACTGCAGTAACCTTTATTTAACCAGGGAGGTTTCATTAAAATCAGAAATACTCAGGCAGGACAGACACCGACAGACAAATAGAGAAGTCACATCATTTACACTCTGGCTGATGAAAAAATAATAATTTAAAGGTAGAATAAAACAGACACTTTCCAACCTTCTCACAAAGCAGCGTTGATAGAAGACCGTGCGCTCCTCAACCTGAGCGCTCTTCGTTGTTTGTTCCACGTCTATATTTATGTTTACGTCATGTTTTCGTCGTGGGGCCAGCTGTTGATTTCAGCTACCTTTTAAAAAAAACATGAGGCTTTGGGACGTTAGATTTCATAAAACAAGAAGCGTGCACATAAAGGGAGGAGAGATAAAACACTGGTTCGACACCATGGGAACATAAAAGCTTTTATTCAAATGTGGAGCCTGCGAATATTTCTTCCTGGCATAAAAAAAAAAAATCTCCAGCTTTGTGTTCTTGCCTTGAACCAAATCATAAGAAGATCTGAAGAAGAACTGGTGGTTTCTGTATGGACTTTGTGCTTGGTCTAGGTCTTTGTGGACACAGTGAAACCTTTTCCTGTTTAGTTGAACTTCTTCTCCTTTCGGCTTATCCCGTTTTTCAGGGGTTGCCACAGCGAGTCAACAACTTCCACCTCACCCTGTCCTCCGCATCCTTAACTCCAACTCCAACCACCTCCATGTTCTCCCTCACCGCATCCATAAATCTCCTCATTCTTCTCCCAATATAACCACTGTCCCTCCTCTGGACATGTCCAAACCATCTTAATCTGGCTTCTCTAGCTTTTTCTCCAAACCTCCCCGTCTGTGTTGTCCCTCTAATCACCTCGTTCCTGATCCTGTCCATCCTTGTCACCCCCAAAGAGAATCTCAGCATCTTTAACTCTGCCACCTCCAGCTTTTCCTCTTGTCTTCTACCTATTCCTAGTGTCTCTAGTCCGTACATCATGGCTGGTCTCACAACTGTTCTGTAAACCTTTCCCTTCACCTTAGCTGACACTCTTCTATCACAAATCAAGGGTTCCTGTTTAGTTGAACACAACACTGATTTACTGGTAGGAGTTGAAGAATGCCGCATCTCTTCCAACAACTCCTAGTCTCTTTCTTTTAAAGATTGCTTAGAGACATCTGTTGCCACCAGGTGGAGAGGTATTTTATGGCTTTGCTATCACTCACACATGGACAAACAAAGATGGATTGTTTTTTGAAATCACACCATTTTTACTGGGACACCTGTTGGAGACAGCGATGGGGACTCACTGCTGTTAACAAGGTGTTGACAAATCAAGAGTTGAATTCTTCCGGTTGTCGCGGCTTACCTTGTTGCCATCTAGTAGACGTACCATTTATTTTATATCTACTGTTGTCGTCCAGCAACTTTTGATCCATGTGTTCTGCAGAGGCCTCTGTTGTCACGTAGACAATGAGCTTCCTGAGAAATCCCCTCAGAGCCAAATGGAATTGGCTCGGCCACACAAAGGACCAGGTGCATCTGCCGCTCGGAAAATGCCATATGCAATTTCTGAGCAGCACAAACAAATGGTCATGGAGTCCATTTCAGTGGGATTAGTCCCCGCAAATCCACTCTGGAAATTAATTACAGCTTGGAACGAGTGGAATCCAGAAGGTACTTTGGTTTTCTGTGAGATAGCTTAGTGCCCCTCAGTGTTGCATCGCTCTCTGTAGACAGAAGACAGGAGGGAATGGTCTGGCCTTTTTGTTTTCCAAGTTGTTGATGTATATTTGATTATGTATTCATGTAAAATGATGACAAAACCCCAAAGGTATGTCGTTAGGATTGTCTTTTTCTGTTGCCAACACTGCTTTATCTACTTCCGTCCTGTTCTCCCTTACCTACAGTATTAACATACATGGAGATCAGCCTTCTTCAGTATGAGGTGCACTGCAAAAGTACTGTTGTTATAGTTTTTACTTCCATTATATTATGAATTAGACCATGGATGCTTGGCTGAGGATCACGTGTAAAAGATCAGCAGAATTTTTTTTTTAACTTTTTTACTTTAGATTGCTTAGACTAAAACCAAGATTTGTTTCCAATTCCTGTGAGTAAATTAGCATTGTGTTCTACTAAACAAGAACAGGTTTTTAAGTTAAAACAGAAAGGTAATTATATTGAATCACTTATACAGTGAAACCTCGATATAACCATATTCTATTCCAGGACCAAGTTTCTAACTTGAAATGCTCATATCTTGAATCACGTTATCCCATCTTTAAAAACTCCTGTATTGCAGCTAATAACAATGTAGAAAAACAAGTTTTAAGGTTGCACTCAACTTTGTCTACCTACCTTAAATCACTTCCTCCTTTGTTCCCAACGTGCCTATGGTGGGAGGTATTTAAACATATAGAACTATTCATCAGTTGGCCTTGTTAATGAACTGATTTTATATGCAATAACTATCTTTTCCCAATAGATGGCATAAAAAAAGGCCATAAACATTACCAACTTTATGCATGACTTTTTAATTTGAGTTATCCTCCATCACATGACCATAAGTTCTTGACATCTGTAAATATGTCAAAAACATTTTTTTTTTTTTGACAAGCATACTTGTATGTTGATTTGCTTGTATCTC
Source organism: Paraplagusia blochii (assembly GCA_016785265.1). Lineage (NCBI taxonomy): Eukaryota > Metazoa > Chordata > Actinopteri > Pleuronectiformes > Cynoglossidae > Paraplagusia > Paraplagusia blochii. The sequence goes on along the minus strand of JAFBJS010003183.1, from coordinate 253,046 downwards.
AAGGTCCCACTGTATTTGGTAATACATAGTGATAATACACTCTTATCCAGTACGTATTACTTGTTGTAGTATTACCTCAGTCTGTATTAAACAACTCTGCCTGCTGATTTTGATTAATGCAGATTGGTACTTTCCAAACCAATCCCTTCTTATAAATATACATTAGTTACTTCATTAGAAAACATATCAAGTACATGAACCAAAAACCTTGGTGTTTTCAGGAGAAGTTCTGCGTATCTTGAGCTACTTCAGTTGCCTTGGAGCAACTGGTGGAAGTCATTTGACAGATGGTATCATACTGGAAAGCCCTCTTTTCTCTCGAGCACAGATCAATACACGTAATTGGAGCCATAATGCCTCTGGTTCCCTGCCAGGCCCGGAGCTTTCCGTAGTCGTCTCTTCTGCCCATTGAGATTCTGCATAGATCACCTACGGTATTCTTTAATGATCCGCAAACAAGCTTTTGCAAGACCCTCCCCCAATCCCTGCCTCCCATCCCACCCTCCATCTGAGAGCAAGGTTACTAAGACGTAGCAGAGGGAACAGGAGCTTCATCTTCTCTCTGAAGATTCATCTCCGTCCTCCTCTCCACCAGAGTAAGAGCTGCCTGTTCATATCAGGCGCAGAGAGGACGAGGGGGCGGAGGAGGAGGAGGAGAGGAAATTGCTCCTGATGTAGATACACTGAGTGCTAGCTGCTTTGCTGTTAGTACTAGGAAGTATCGATCTGGAGATATCCGTATCCATCGACACTAATGCGAACCGCCGTGCCTCTGCTGGGATCTGCTTGTTTCAGGTTCAACTACTCCGAAACTTTAATCTCTAATGGACTGGGTGTAGTTTTCACGGCAGTCACGTCACGTTGAGAACAATTTCTCTCTCAAACTGCGATGAGGTCACATCCCCAATATATTCACGGACTGTATCGGAATATAAATTCAGCAGCAGTGACAAATTAGGATGTGAGTAGCCATTTGACCAATGCTGTTGCCATATGTATGATGACCAAATTGCAATTATCATTGGATTACGAAGGTTTGCATGGTTCCTTTTTTCTATTCATCCATCATTTTCACCCACTTATCCGTTATTGGATCGGGGGGCAGCAGCCTCCATGACCACCAGCAAATTACACTACACGATACCAGCCCTTTTTGAACCTTTTTGCTGGTGGTGAGTCTACTAGAAGTCAACTAACCCTTGCCTAGGAGGGGAACCCTGGACTTCCATTGCAATGACAGAAACATTGACTCTGGACCAAAACTAAAGGTCATATCTTTAAATAATCACATATAAAAGGATCATTAACTAAGTCCAAAAGTAAATACACAAACAGCTTTGAATCAACATTTACTGCAGCAAAGCAATGTTACCTGAACTCCAAAGCCTAAATGTTTTTGGAAGTTAGCATTTGAAACTGATGCAAACCATCATTCATTCATTCATCTTGCTCTTCCATAATTTCCCGAAATTATCGAAGGATCTATCTCAGGGGCGTAGCCAGAACCGATAAAATGGGTGGGCCCAGAACAAATTAGGGTGGGCCAAGGCCCACCTGGGCCCACCTGTGGCTACACCTATGATCTATCTGCTTACCCTTTACCGGGTCTCAGTGGCAGCAGTCTCCACAACTGCCACCCAAATCGCACTGGACCATACCAAACTGTGAGACTTCCCGTGGGGGGTGAGTCCACTGAACATTATGTGGGTCCATTCTGGTGGATTTAGAAACCTGAAGCTTTGTAGACTAAGTCCAAGTCTTTTCTTTTTTTTTTGATGATAAAAATTGTCTTTGAAAGTCACATAATTTGGGTGTCTTTTGGGAGACCCAGGACGTCAAGACGTGCCTCAACCAACATGTAATGTTTTAAAGTACTTCATTTATTTGGTCAGTTTAATTTAAAAATATAAAGGCTAAATTTAGACTGCAATCATGGGAGGAAGATGGTAATGAATAAAAAAAAAAGATTCAATGTAACATTTAAAATGCAGATGTTCTGTGAAGGTCAAGGCCTGAGGGCTTCTACCCACTGATTGCTTCGGTCCAACAGTGATCTGCTACTGTATCAGATTACAATTATTAAACATCTTCAGTGGCTCTGGTATATCACTTTAATTTCCTTTAATTAAATCCTTTTTTCTCATCCCACCCACAGTCAAGCCCCTCCCACTGTCTCCACTCGAGGTCCAGGCCCCAACGGTGTTGGGCGGAGCTGGGGAGCGACAGGCCTTGGAGCTGCGGGTTCGGGCAGTGGAGGAGGAGAACAGGGCTTTACGCCGGGAGCTCAGTCAGGCGCCCAGGAGCCAACCGGCACGCGACCCCTACGCTGGCCATCGCGGCAACCAAAGCCGAGCTCACTCAGAGGAGGGCACCGGTGACAACGAGGTCCAGAGAGCGGCCGCTGTTGGGAACAACTCGGACTGTGTGCAGCAGCCGGTGGTGGATAAATGTGAGGTGAGAGTGAGATGTGTTTGGAGCACTTTTCTACGATGTGACGGTTTGTAAAAAAAAAAAAGAAAAAAAAAGAAAACACAAACGAAAACAAGCGAAGGCCCGTCATGCTATTACTGCTTCACAATGGGAAAGCACTCAGAGCGTCTTTATATGGAGCTGACCTCAGTGCTGGTTTCCAGGAACCAGAGTGCCATTAGTTTACTGTAAGAAGCTATTACAGGCTGTTTTGGCCTGTTAGCGCAATCTTCTATCATGGTTTGCCGTTGGGATATGGCTTCCTCCAATAGCGCAGGATGATGTGAGGGCTTTAACACGGTGGATCAGTGATCCCTGCACTGATAGCACCTCTCAGTACCAATCTTTCCCAACGGCTAAAGAGCAATCTAAAAAAAAAGGTCATGCTAACAGGTTCCAGAGATGCTAATGGACGATCAAGCTCTTATTTTTTTTTTTTTAGTTCAGGGTGCAGTGGTGCAGTGGTGGGCGCAGTCCGCCCAAGCTTTGGTATTCAGAGGGCAACCCAGACGGCCTTTTCTCTGAAGAGTCAGCGGGTCCGTCCGCTGGCGTCTTAGCTTCTGTGCACACGTAAAAAAAACGGGCTAATTGGAAAGACTGATTTCTGCCTGAAGGAGTCGTCGAGTGTGGATCATTTGTCTTTTCGTGTCAGTTGCGACTATCTCCACTGCACGTCAACACAATACCACCTTAAATGGCATTATGACTCCAGTTGAACTAAAGACAGCTATATACATACATATATAAAAAAATATTTTTTTTTTCCAAAAAAATATATTTTGATAATACAATGACTTTGTGTAAATATATATATATATATGTATATATATATATACATACATATATATTTATATACTGTATATATGTATATGTATATATGTATGTATATACATATATGTGTATATATGTGTGTATGTATATATGTATATATATATATATATATATATATATATATATAAATGTTTACACAAACCCATTGTATTATCAAAATAGATTTTTTGGATCACTTCTAAGTAAAAGTACTTAGTATTAGTACTAGTACTAATACTAAGTACTAGTTATTTTTCTTAGATTTTGTTCAATCATTTGCATTTGATTGAATGTTGTGGTATTTTTTTTTTTTTTTTTTTTGTTGATGGCTGACACGGAGCCATAGATCATTAACACCAACAGAAGGAGGAGCTTAAAAAATAAACTTTCAGCTGTTTGACTTTAAATAATATCACAGCGGAAGATTCCAGACAGAAGCATCGACAGGAATGTCAGACATTCCGACTGCTCAACATTTCGGTTCCCTCCACCGTCTCTGAATTCATTAGATTATACTGGTGGTGGCAAACTTCAGAGCAGCTCTCACTTCCACACAGTTATCAGTGGGTTGTTCCGAGATAGCCCTTCACCTCAAGTTGTATTTTTCCCTCCAACCACTCTACATTTTCCTCTTACATCAGCTGTCAATCACAAATGTAATACAGGCACATATATATATATATATATATATATATATGTATATATATGTATGTATATATATGTACATATTGTAAGGTATGCACGCCACAGTGTTGGGCTGCAGCCCACTGCAGGGGTAGTTCAGACTGTAGCAATTGAACACGACCCTCGGCACCTGCTGCCGCAGAAACTCTAAGAAGAGAAGTAAAGAAAATACATTTGGACTTTTGAAAGGTCAAGACGCCAACCGCTGTGGCTCATGGCCCCAAGGCTGCACAGAGTTCTACCTTTAGAAAAAAAAAATAACGCTAAGAGAAAAAGGATTCTCCCAAACCTCCTCCAACTGGGTTCATCTGGAGGCTGTACAAAATAAATAAATAAGCTTATTGGAATGTTCAAGGTTCAACGCGGCCTGGAACAAGGTGGGCGTTTCATAGAAGGTCAGGGTATATAAAGTCCTGGACAGTTCTGAAAACGACTATTTTTTAAGTATTTGTCTGTCCAAGAAAGTGGGAGGAATTTGATGACTGAGATTTGCTGGGAGTTGAACCAATTATAATTTTCCTAACAATTAAATCTCAATGTAGTTTTACATTTTATATATTTTTTTTTACCACTTTGAAAAAGTTTGAAGTATTAAATCATGGTGTTGGTAGTATTTCTGTTAGCCTTTATGAGTTAACAAACCATCATCATAGATGGCTGTGAATTCATGCAAATTAAAGAAATTATATCTTGACAATTATCTTCCAATAACTGAGTTTAATGAAGGAAATAAATTCTTTTATTTATGTTCTCATTTACAATTACGCACACGTAGGCCAGATAAAGGCAGCTGTGGGCTGCATGTGCAGATCTGAGGTCTGTTGGAAAGATTAACCAGATTAAACACACTGTAAAATCACATATTGGGATTAGTATCAGTACATATTTGAAATCACGGTCCTTTTGTTATTATTAATTATTTTATTTTAATGTCAAGTGAGACAGTGTAAGTGTGAAGCCCTGGTACTTTACAACAATGGTACTATTTGAGGTAAACATGTGGATTTTAATGCCATCTCTGAGCAGAAACCATCAGTGATGGGTCCCTTTTCCTCGTACATGAAAAAAAAAAACAATTGTTAGATTTTACTGCAGTTGAGAATGTGAATAACTGTACTAATAGTGAACCAGGTGTACTAGTAATAACAGAAATTTAACCCATGGTTTTCCATGTTTAGTAACATGATAACGATTATCTGAAATATTTGTGATTATTAATCTTTTCATCTCCTTGGTGAAAATAAGAAACAAAAACAACTTGCTCAGTCGGGTTACTTGCTTGGTGGAAGTGTTTTTTCTATTGGTGTACTTCCTTGGTCAGAGTACTTCCTTGGATGCAGTACTTCCCTTGTCACAGTGGTTTCCCAGATGCGATACTTCCCCTGTTGCAGTACTCTTAAAAGTATTTCCTCAGTTTATTTCCCCGTCGGAGTACTTTCTTGGTCGGAATACTTCCCCCGGGCAGAGTACTCGTTCATTTGAAGTATTTCCCCAGTCGCATTACATCCATGGGTTGCAGAACTTCCCCGCTTACAGTACTTTTTTGTATTGAGTACTTCCTCCATCACGGTTCTTCCCTGTTCGGAGTACATTCCTGGTCCCAGTGCTTCTTCAATCAAAGTAATTACCCGCTCGCAGTATTTCCTCGGTCAGAGTACTTTTCCCTTCAAATATTTGCTCATTCAGAGCACTTCCTCATTTGGATTACTCTATCTGTTAGGGTACCTCAGTTTTTTTAGACTCACTCTCTGCCTCTGTCTCCACAGACCATCCACGTGGCCATCGTGTGCGCAGGTTACAACGCCAGCCGTGATGTGGTGACCCTGGTCAAGTCCGTCCTCTTTCACAGGTAAAGCTTTTACTCTCCCCCCCCCTCACTCATTTCTTGGAAATGATGGGCCGGAGAAAAGGCGGAAAGTCTGCTCCACTTTGTTGTCTCTGTGCCACAGGGCGAGTCAGAGTAATGTGTTATTAACCCCCTCCGAGGAGGCAGATTGGTCAGGTTGTGCAGTTACTTCAAATGAGGGTAAAAACATCAGGGGCGGGGGCTGTACCCCCACACACCAGGGCACGGCTGTAACTCCGGTGTAGGGCCGATCTTACTTACTCAGGTGGTCCGACGCTGCACAGTTGACAGTTTGTAGCAACGGAGACGGAATATTTGCTGAAGTTTTCAAGTACGCCCAGGCCCCTGGAATATTTCATCTTCAGATCCTTGTCATTAACGTCACAGTCTGAAGACAGATGCTCTGAACCGGCGCCTTCTTCAATAAAAAAGTTGGTATCCGCTGCTATTTTCAGCACTTCATCACAGAGTAACAACATATAAATGAAGCCCCAGTGCAGGCAGCTAGTCAGCAGAGCTGTTCACCATGATGAAGGATAAGTGCTGGACCTGAAGGATGGAGAGCGGCGCTCACGCCACCTGACGTGAAGAACGTCCCGCTGTTCGACAGCTCGGGACACCACTTCCTGTTCTCGCCGTCTACCAATAAACAGCAATAATTAACAATTTATAAGGTAGGGTAGACGCAAGCGCCCATTGGTAATCTGTAGACATGGCCTGGTCTTAACTGCACTTGTTAATTAGCTCCAGAGTTGCAGGTGGATTAATCATAAACGTAATTAAAATTTGATTTCGTTGTTGTTCGCAAAAAAATAATAAATAAAGAGCTTTGACTGCAGGCAAACAGTACAAAGATGAGAGTTCATTAAAGTGATGCACATTCAACCAATGGGTGACCACCTCTGATGTCCAGCCTCATCGATTGCCTCCATCCTGGGCATTGATTCTTTTGGCGCCGCCCTGCTGCATGCTTTTTTTATTGCAGCGAGTAATTATATTAAGTTAACAGAGTGACTCCGAGTTGTCTCTGACTACGTTTGGTCATTGGGAGAGAGATTCTGCTGTCGACCACCAGGGGGTCTAGGTATATACAGTCATGGGAAGGTAATTATTTGTCGTAACTTGTTTTCTCCAATTTTTAGTTGATTTTAATGCCTCATAGTACTGAAGGTACTGTATGTTTTAGGCAAGGGGTGTCAAAACCAATTTCCCAGTGGGCTGCAATTAAAAACTTGCATGAAGTCACGGGCCACACTGAATTTTTAGTAAAAAATAAATAAATATTTCCCCTTCTACAGATATTAAATTCAGGGATAGTGCTAGGGTCTCTGGGGGCCCTAGCAAGATATCACTGGGGCTTCCAGGGCCCGAAGCAATAGAAAAAAAAAATGTTTTTTTTTTTGACCATGCTCTCTAGTGGCCACAGCCCCAAGCAACTACCTGACTTCCCCAGTCTTTGAGTGTTGCCCCTGATGAAATGTTGATTTTTGGGAACATTAAATCTGGAACAGCCACTCAATAATATCAACACATGAGAAATTAAATCTGAAATACAGGTTTGAAATACTTCAGCAAAGTTATAAAATGTCATAAATGTAAAATGTATAAATGACAGATCCTTCTTCTTTTTCTTTCGGCTTATCCCGTTTTTCAGGGGTTGCCACAGCGAGTGAACAATTTCCATCTCCCCATGTCCTCCACTCCAACTCCAACCACCTCCATGTCCTCCCTCACCGCATCCATAAATCTCCTCTTTGGCTTTCCTCTTCTTCTCTTACCTGGTAGCTCCATGTCTAGCATTCTTCTCCCAATATAACCACTGTCCCTCCTCTGGACATGTCCAAACCATCTTAATCTGGCTTCTCTAGCTTTTTCTC
>JAFBJS010003183.1:203940-245211 GCA_016785265.1 Paraplagusia blochii | reverse complement strand
TCACCTTAGCTGACTCTCTTCTATCACAAATCACTCCTGAGACCTTTCTCCAGTTGTTCCATCCTGACTCCACTCTATTCACCAATACTACAGATCCTACCAGTGTAACAGGGCTTCACACTGATGGGCCAACTGTTACAGGACATTAGTTTGACCCCTGAGTTTTAGGCCGTACAATGTCATAAGCCATTGATAGAAGAACTTCAATGAAAACTGAGCTATTTTGTTGTTTTCATTATGTTTGTCCAAACAAATGGACCTTTAGTTGTACCAGGCAATAAAATTGAAAGGAAATTGAAAAACTAGCCCAGAACAATAGCCTTCCTCTGGGTCTGGAGATACTCGTCCACTGTGTGGACCACAGAGATCACATCAACCAAGTTTCTTCAAAGTAGATCTTTGCTCCTGACATGAGCGCCAATAAAATTGTCCCGTTATTCAGGAATTAAAAAAATAAAAACCCTGATTCCCTTTACATGTTCAGCAGGTATAAATATTGGGGTCATTTTCTGTCATTTTCCTGCTGCCAGGCAGAGCTGAGCCAGACCAGCTGGAGCCCCAAGTGGAGTTTTTTGGCTTAAGTCGGTGTTGTTGTCATGGTAGCAGTGGGCTGTACTGTAGTACTGACCTGCCATTCTCTGAGGGAATCGTCACTGGACTGTTTTGGCGAAAGCTCAGTTTTCACTGCAGGACAATTGAACATCAGGTTGAAACTTCATACAGAGATATTCAAGGCAGGGCTGGTTGAAGAAGCCGGTAGTACAGTGTCTTCCTCACTGCATCCATCAATCTCATCTTTGTCTCCTACCTGGTAGCCCCATCTCTAGGATCTTTCTTCTACCAATATAACCTAGCTTCTCTAGCTTTTTCTAGTAGCACGATGTACTATGAGTCATTTGTGAAGCACCTATGCACTAGCTGCTGGTACCAGTTTAGTCACCCAGAATTTCTGTTTGCGAAACACAGATCGACTGAAGACCAGCTGAGTTCAGTTTGAAAATTTGCTGGTCAATTTATCATCTTTATTTATTTGCACAATCAGTCGATGGTCATTGATTCTGCATTGACCCGTAATCAATCTTTGACCAATCACGTCGAGCACCTGCAGACCATCACCGTCAGGAGTGATGTATTTTCCCGCTTGGTGTCGTGGTGCCGTGCAGTGGAAAACATATTTTCTGAAAATTGTTGAACAAAATCTGAGTGACACTCAGTGGCTCAGTAAATACCACTATCTCTAAAATGTAAATTTATAGTCTGAGAGACAGCGGGGTCAGCAGTAGCTCTCTAGCACTTTGTTGTCTTCAGCTTTGGACACAGATATAATTATAGACTGTTGTGTTTTATTTGTCTTCAACGCAGCAGGAGCCTTTGTTCTTTAAAGGAATCTACAATGCCATTAGAGCGATTAGGGTTCTAACAACAGTCGGATCAAAAGAGGACACTTATCACAGATGACTATAATTTGACAGCATCGCTGACGCCGTTGTTTTTGTTTGGTGACCGTCAACGACAATGTCTTCCATTCCCTGAGAGCAGCTACTCCTCGTCAGTCTCTGCCCTTCTGCCGCATCCATAGCCTGATGACTGGCTGTGAAACCAGATCCACTGGCGTTCCAGCAGTCGGTGGAGGACTCACCTGGTCCGGATGCAGAGCTGAGTGGGCAGAATGAAGACTGATTCCCTCTGTTATCCTGGAAAGCTTAATTCTGCTTTAGTGAGACAGGTTGCTGAGTGCACAGTGTAATGGAGATAGGATTACAACATTATTGTGTTTGTATTGATTTCTTTTATGCTTTACGTTGACTCTTATTCACTGTGGCATTATTCTTGGCTCTCAGACCGGCAGAGATGTTGGTGTTGAAGAGGAGTTGCGTGTCCTGCTCTGAAGACGCCGGTTTAATTCAGCCCTGGAAAAATTAACAAATGATCTCGTATAATCAATGCTGTTGATTGCCAGGAAGTGGAGATTTGATATATATCACAATACGATATATTGCAGTTTAACGAGCACAACCATATTTTTTGGCCCCCGGTACAGTACTAACTGTAGTCCCAGTCTGCAGTTCCATCTGAACGTCAGGTTACTAGCACTAGCACATTCAGAATGACTAGAGAAGAAAAAAAAGAAAAATGACTGAGAGTTGATAAAAAAAAAAAAATCAATACTGGCAAATTGACATGGAATCATGGAACAAGATATCACAATACTTCAGTGTATATATATATATATATATATATATATATATATATATATGTAACATATATATTTTGACTGTGCTGGTACTCTTGTGGCACAGATATATATGTATATATACACATATGTGTGTATGTATATATACATATATATATATATGTGTATATATGTGTATATATGTGTGTGTGTATATATATGTGTATATATATATATGTGTGTATATATGTGTATATATGTGTATATATATATAGGTGTATATATGTGTGTATATATATGTATATATATGTATATGTATATATATATGTATATGTATATATATGATGGTTTAATGCAGAGGTGGCATTTCTTTATGTGCAGTGTCACAATGACAAAAGTTTGCTTTCAAAAAACCATTCACACACCCCCTGCCCATAATACAATTAAATATATAATACTTGTATATAATATATGAATGATTTATAGAGTTAAAGAGTGTGTGGGGTTTCAAGCAACCAGACGACCGCATGTGGAGGCTCGACCCCGAGGTTGAAAGACATTGCTTTAATTGCTGTTGTTAGACATATTTGTGAAACACTGCCTCAAGTGTTAAGGATTATACGCCGTTGTTCTGCGATAACAATCGATTCAGCTCAGTTTTAATGGGCCACATCGTCTCGCCGGTAATTTGGACTAAGTGTTGTTTCTTTTTTTTTGTTATTATTACAATAACAGGTAAAATAACAGCAGTGGGGTTAGGGTTTCTGTCTCACTGTTGTTCTGTGTCCCTTTGACAAATATGTGGGTGGGAAGACGTTTGAGAAATGTGCCTGCTGTGCTGTCGTCTGTCCTCAGTGCGGCTGAGAGGATGGGTGTGGGGGGGGGCAAAGAGGGAGCCTATGAAAAAATGACCCGCGGCTTTTATCTAATTCTCTCTCTCTATCTCCAGTTCTAATATATATTACAGCAGCCACTCCGCTCGCAGACACGGACGCCGCTGTGAATCATGTCCAGACTCCACTCCGTCTCTCAGAACGTCGGCACGCCTTTTGATTTAAGATTTGGAGGACAATCTCATATCAGACAAGGAGTTCCTACCCAGTCTAGTTATTATTGCATGTTGACGATAAACACTGCTTCACTGCAGCAGCCGGGACGGGAAGTTTCAGTGTAGACACCAGATCGAGACGTTGAGCTATCCTGACATTTCAGACGAAGTTAAACGAATACCACAAGCTACGATGTTTATCCAACCAACAGTCAGTGTGTGTACCATTCCATTATCTTCAGCACAAGTCTTCTGCGAGGTTGCAGAGAGAGATCCGGTCCCAATTCCAGACTGCCCTATCTCTGATAGTTGACAGGTGAATAATTAGAAAAGCAGACTCCCTGTCATGTGAAAGACACCACTGGCCAGTGGACGGTGGGAACCTTTGAGCTCGGAGCACGTCAGTGGCTGCTGGTGTGATCCTGGAGCCTTTCAGACCCTACTCCACTTCCTTAACTAGTAGGCCTCAGCTGCCCTAAAGAAACAAGCAACTAGGACAGGGGTGTCCAAACTGTTCCACAAAGGGCCGGTGTGGTTGCTGGTTTTTGTTCCAACCAAGCAGCAGCACACCTGAGTTGACAGGTTTAATCAACTGATCACAGTCATCAGACACCTGATTGGTCAAGCTGTGTGCTCTTGCTTGGTTGGATGTCTGCACTAGGATTTTCCAATATTAACCTTTCACCAACCCAATTTACAATCAGAATATCAACCAATATATATATGTGTATATGTATATATGTATATGCATATATGTATGTATGTATTTATATATATATGTGTATATATGTATGTATGTATGTATATATATATATATATATCTATGTGTATATATGTATGTATGTATGTATATATGTATGTGTATATATATGTATGTGTATATATATATATATATATATATATATGTATGTATGTGTATATATATGTATGTATATATGTACTGTATATATATTTACGGATAAGTGATATATATTTACTTATCCGTAAAAAGCATTGTATGAGTTACTGGCACCAGTATTCTGCTTACAATACCCCTGACCTTTTAACAAAAAGAGCTGCATTGCCACCATCTAGTGACTTTCACTGTAATATGCAGCCATTTTACCCTAAAACATTTTTTTGGGGACATCCATAAAATCACCCGTCATTTGAGGACACCAAGTTCATGTTGAATTTCAACCTTGTTGGAGAAAACCAATATCGTGCCAATACCATTGATCGGTCGCTATTATCAGATATTATCTCTAATCATGGCTCTAATCACAAGAACATTGGCTTCATTCCCAATCTATGAATAGCTAACACTTAACAAGTTCTTGTCAGCGCCACCTGCAGGAAGATACGACCATTCAGGCACCACCTGCCGATCATGAAATTGGACATATTTGAGCCTCTGCAGTTGTCAAATAACGTCTGCTAATCCACATGGGGCTTTATTATTATGGACTACAGGACAGTTTAGTGTCTATATGACATAGACAAAGGGGAGACTGAGAATGGACGCTAGTCTCTAGAAGGGACCCTGGTCTTCAGAACGGACCTTGGTCTCCAGTGTGGAGATCTTTTTCAGCTCCCAACCTTTTTGACAAACTGGTTCAGTCCGTCTGCTTTTGATTCAGACACTTTGATATGACATTTAAAACTGAACATGCGTCAGAGCACAGTAAGTTCACCAAAGAAACATGGTTTAAAAAAAGTCCACTCAAAGAACTGACTAACAGTGAACTGAATAATAGATCTGACAAAGACAAAAGGTTGGAGATCTTAGAGACTGCTTTAACGGTGCCGGCAGAGAGCTCATCTATGACAGTCTTTAGAAGGTGGTTTCTAAAATGGGGGGCGGGACTGTCTTGGGGGCCACAGAATTTTGCATGGGATACGCAACAGGTCAAATTGATTAAAGCGATGTTTACTGTTCATTAAGGAAAAGCAGAACAAGACGCTGCTTTGGAACAAGACCAGGCGTCTGATGGCAGGTAATAACAGAAGTTTGTATCTGAACCCATGAGGCTGAAACCAAAATTGAATCAGAACTTCTGAGTCGACAAACAGTGATTTGAATTCCATCAGGGAGCAAACACCCCCTGCTGGTGTACCCCAGTGACAATAAGGGGTGGAGGCTTCAGAAACGGCACCGCCCGCCTACAAACCCCCAGTGAATGATGCAGCGCGGCACGGACAGTGCAGAACTTAAACTTCCCGGTCCCAAATTAATTGGCCAAACAGCGTACGAGGTCCAGTAGGTTAGTAACACATAATTAGTACTGATGTGACACGGAGGTTCATCAACCCATTTGGAACGGCCCCCGGTGCTGAGGTCAGTGCAATAAATAATGTCTCGTTTGCATTGGAAAGTGGGAAAAGTCTATGCCTTGGTACAAATGCAGCAGCAGCGTGAAGTTCCTCCTCCACAGGAAACTTCGTTTTTATTTATTCTGCACAAGTGGCAAAGAAGTTTGTTCTTCGTGGGGTTTCCTGTGTTGAGAAATCGCTGAGAGGGTGAAAACACAACAACAAACAATGGGACAAGATAAGTGTGTGAAATAAAACATCTGCAAAACACGCAGCACAGAGTATATCAAAGTATATTACAATATATTTTACATTAAAGAACACAAAAAAACATGTGTTTTTTGGAGATACATAGACAAAGACAAATTAAAAATATTAATTATTCATAAAGACAACAAAGCAGCGTCTCCATGTACAGTTTAGTCCTTAAGCAGACACAGTCTAATGAAGTTATTCATCATCTGCCCCAGTGGGGGACAGTACTGTGGAGTTGATTGACAGGTACTTGGTGAAACCATTTGTCCGCTGGCTGCAGTCCTGACCTAGGGAAGGCTTCAGTTCTTACCCTGAGGGCTGTTATTCCTTTCCTGCCAAGACATTTTTCCCTCCACGGCAGGGGGCGCTGTAACTGAAGACTGCAATTCGTCACTTTTAAGGCATTTGTGTTGTAGGTCTTGACGACACTTTGTATTTTGTTGTCACTTCTGTCCGACCACGGTTTATGTAGAATATCAAAACGATATCCACAATATCTTCGTCATACTCATCCCAGCTCCTCATAAACTTTACTCCTGGTTGTGAGTCAACTGGTAGTCACCAACCGCTCATACTGGTATTGGATCTTACCTAGGAGGTGAACCTTGGACTTCAACACCAATGATAGAGCATTGACTCGATAAGATCTCATGACTCAAAACATTGTGATATTTCGCCATTACTTTCTTATTGCTCGACCAGCAACATCTTGTAATAACAGTTCTCCTTGTGGACATTTGGGGAAATGTAATATTTTTATTTAAATATAAATATGAAATATACAGGGAAAACGTGAGATACAAGCATCTTGACATATGAGTATGATGAGATACAGGCAATTTTTTTAAATTAATTTTTGCTTCAAGATTCACATGTTCGTAGACTTGCGCCGCTTTTGTGAGTGCTCTTTGTTCGATTTATTTAGTGCATTATTCTTTATAATATTTATGAGTTTTAAAAAGTAAGGGTTATGGCTGTTTAGTGAATCTTAAAAATCAAAACCACATTTTATTTCGTGTATCACAGTAATCTTAATAAACTATATTTAGTTTTGTTTTGTGTGTGTCTCTCTTTAGCAGTAAGATTTTTTTTTCCATTGATATTAGCGCTAAACACCAGAACTAGTTCATTTTCATCTGTTATTTCTAATAACATGATTCAAGATAAGAGCAACCCTAGTTACAAGTTCAGCCCTGAAACATATTATCTTCATATCTGGAGACTTACTGTGGTTTTCCTTAAAATTTGTTGTTGGTATTCATCTGTTGGAGACTCAGCCGTGCTCTACTCTTACAGAAAAAAAGGTACTTATAAATAGGAAAAGACGATGTCGTCCTTACCACTGGTAGGATTCGCACAATGCTCGTAAAGAGACTTTGGCGAGACACTGAAGGACTTCCACTCACTCCAGGGCGTTGGGTGGGAGACCTGTTGCCGTGGATGTGACGACTCTTGGTTCGTTTGTTCTCCCGTTCTTGACAGCCCACTGTGCTGGATATGAATCCAATACGTTCTGACAGCTTCCAGGCTGCGGCACTTATTGAGCGCGTGCAGCTGACTCATTTATTCCCCGAGTCCTTCGGTGCGAGGCACCCGGGGCGTGCTCTTTTCGCCGCTTGAGTGTCACCGTCTTTGACCTGATTTGAATGTCCTGAATACCGAGTTTACACACACACCCCATCTGCCTGTGCACTTGTGTGTGTCGATAAGATGGAGGGTCACTTGGACAAAACTCTGGAGATCAGTGATGAAGTAATATTGTAGAGTTTTTTAGAGCTTTAGAGTGTCTAACATCAGAAGACTTCACAGTAATACTAAATGTTACAGCTCTATGTACCCATGTCTTTTACTCGGCACAAAAATCCATAGATGTAACAACCTATTATGGAACATTTTCCTCAAACAGTACTCAGTCACTCCTTCTGCCTTCGGTTTAACAACTTTCAAAATAAAGGTTCAGGTGACTAGAACAGGAAGACTAATACTGGTAGGACAGTGTTGAACAGAATTATTTTTCCGTGCCAACCACTGTTCATGGAGTTATATTTTTCACTGGTCTGATCTGGTCAGTGTTTGGTAGAAGATGGTACTTCCTCAAGTTCAGTCCAGTTGTCCTCAACAACATTGTCTGTTGCACATGCTAGGGCTGCTGTCCTGAGGTTGAAGCACCAACAGACACCTATTGGGAATTGATAATTGGGGTTTTTTGTGGATATGAAAAAAGTCTCCTCATACGTTCATTAACATGTATTGATTCTGTAGAAGATTACCGTAATTTCCGGACTATAAGCTGCAACTTTTGCCACATAATTTCAACCCTGCGGCTTATGTAGAGATGTGGCCAGTGTATGCATTTTTTCTAACGACAGCTAGGGGCGCTCGAGCAGAAAAGGTAAGAGTGAGACAGGTGGTGTCGAGGAAGACGCAAGTCACAACCGCCAATAAACACCATAGAAGAAGAAGAAGTTTAACTTACGGTAACGCGCTTTGTACGTGAGTAAAATTAGCATAAACTGATCCTCATCATGGAAAATGCAAAAAGATGTGGGCACAAGCGGCTTATAGTCAGATGCCGGTTATGTATGTACAAAATGTTTTTTCCTTTCCTTACGGGTTATAGTCCGGAAATTAGTTGAAATCAGACTAGATAAATGGCTACCTGCCGTGGCACAAGCCGGGGCTGATGCCCTCAGCTTGAACCCACAGAAAACGTAGAAAGAACAGATAATGTTGTGGAATAGGTAAATATCACATCCTGACTGATGCTTTTATTTTGAAATCTTCAACCATTACCTACGGTGATGTTAGGACACAGCGGAGTGGAAGTCAGATCCATATGGAAACTTTGTTTCTTTTACATTAGTAGCTACTGCAGGTCATTCATCGATCAGGGTCCCATCGGTGAGACAGACAGGCTCTGAGTGAAGGACAGCTTACAGTAGACACTTAAAATCTCCTGGCTCCATTATGTGTATCTTACTTTAATAAAATCAATATATGAAGAAGTTGATGGTTCCATTACACAGTCTTTTTTCAACAGGAAATTCAAATACTTTCTCTCTGTCTCTCTCTCTCTACAGGCGGAACCCCCTCCATTTCCATTTCATCACAGACTCCATTGCTCAGCAGATCCTGTCCTCTCTGTTCCACACCTGGATGGTTCCTGCCGTCAAGGTTGATTTCTACGATGCCGACGAGCTGAAGGTGAGCGGCGCCAACTTGTGTTCCCCGTGCCAGCCCCGCTCATTCAGCTCCAGTGACTGTGGTGCAGTGCTCGATGGTCTGAGGCCGTCAGCCCTGTAGAACATCTTTAATGTTAAAGACACATTTGTTGAGTCAATTTAACAGCTAACGATCCAGCCCCCCCTCCCCCGGTGGTTGTGTTTCAGAGCGAGGTGTCGTGGATCCCCAACAAACATTATTCTGGCATCTACGGTCTGATGAAGCTGGTGCTCACCAAGACCCTGCCCTCAGACCTGCAGAAGGTCATCGTCCTGGACACGGACATCACATTCGCCACGGACATCGCTGAGCTCTGGGCTGTATTCCACAAATTCAAAGGTAGGACAGTATCTCAAACAAATACTCTGCCAGTTCTTTGCCACGGTTTTACGATTTCACTTTTACTTCAGCTTTTGGACGTATCAACCGCTCTCAAACGATGGTAACAATGAATGCCATTGTTGGAACCAAGGCTGTAGTGGTTATGATTGTGCATGTGTGGGCGTGTTGTTGTTGCAATGTTTAATTTCAGGGTTTTGTGTTTGTTAAAAAAAAGAAAATGAGTTGTTCTGAAACTGCAAAATATTTCATGAACTCCTGCTGTACCTCTGTAGGTCTCCAGGGGTGGCAGACTCAGTTGTTTTAGCTCTGGTTTAATATTTGCAAAATCGGAATGTCCAATATTTACATTTTGCCGAAATCGAATGTCTAAACCAGTGTTTTTAAACCACTCTTCGACAGACATAGACCTGTTCCGTAAGATAAAGTTGGTTGAGCAATGACAAATTCACCAATTTTAGGTTTCGCATTATTTTTTTGTAAACGTTATGTGCTGTTTTCGGCTATAAGATTAATTATAAGCTATGAGTACTGCAGAGTAATCGTGTTATAAATCCTCCTCTTCAGTAGGGGGCAGCAGAGCACATTCAGTCAAGATCTCAAGCTAAAACTGTGATAACAATGACTTTTATTGTAAATATATGGCCTTTGCGTTTTGAATTTTTAAATTTTCGGCTGGTGGTATACTGCAAGAGAAAGTGGGCTCAAAAAAGGTTGAAAAACACAGGCCTAAACGGTTAATTTCCAATTCAACTACCAATTCTAACATAGATCTGGAAATATTATTTATCCTACATTATAGTATTTATCTGTACAAACCACTGTATGAATATGAGATTAATAAATGAGTTGCAATGCTGCCATCTAGTAACTTTCACTTTAATGTACAGCTGTTTTCCCCGAAACTATTTTTACACAACACTTATGGAAAACAGACAA
Organism: Paraplagusia blochii; assembly: GCA_016785265.1. Classification (NCBI taxonomy): domain Eukaryota; kingdom Metazoa; phylum Chordata; class Actinopteri; order Pleuronectiformes; family Cynoglossidae; genus Paraplagusia; species Paraplagusia blochii. Next base: position 234,943 of record JAFBJS010003183.1, on the reverse strand, counting down.
TCCCTATCAGGATTTCATTACCAGTGGTTATGTTTTTACAGCTATTGCATAATATGCTATTACCTGAGTAATGATGTCAGTCGGCCAATATTTTCAGTCAAATTTTCGTATTTACACACATGTTGTTTATTCACATCATTGCTGTTACAGCGTACAGCTCGCGGGTGCAGTGTGTGTGTGTGTGTGGGTGGGGGTGTGGGGGGGGGGTGTTAATGGAATCAGGCTTCAGATGCTGTCGGACTGTCAGAGCTGCCTTTCTGCAAAGCTGTCAGGCCTTAATGGCTTTCTCTGTGGCGTCTTTAATAGAAGCCAAGCAGGAGGTTTGGAGGCATTTAAAAAACCTTTCTGTTTATACCTGGGAGGTAGAGTAGGGAGGAGAGCGGGAAGATTGAGGGGGGGCATGGGGGCAGCAGTGAGGGGGGTGGCGATTGTGAGTCACTTCAAAGATTTATGGACGGTGCCTTCCTTCAGTGCGCCTCAGCCAGCGGGGATTTGGATCAATCTTAATTAACAGTGGGCTCCGGTGTGGCACCTCTGCCCCCCGCTACTTCAGCTGCTCAGTGGCTGCACTGAGTCTCATTATGTTCAAGGAAGTACTACAAGCCGCGACCAACCACACGGATCTGGCTTTCCTTGAACTCACCTGCTGATCAGGAGGCTCGGTGGAGACCGGCCTTCAGAATAATTACAGTATTTCACATTAAACTTCAAGACCAATTTTCTGTCGTGGCCTTATTGGCTTATATCACAACCGAGATGCTAGCACCCCACAGGGGTTCCGTTTGAATATTATGGGTAAAATGTAAATATTACATATTTTTCACACAAACACCGGTGTTGTCTTTTCAAGCCAGCTTCAGTTTGGTGGTACTTTTGAACCTTTGTTATCTTATATAATTTTCATCTGCTGTCTGTTTCCGGATCATGGGGTAGTTGGTGCAACCCACAATCACCTAGCGAGCCTTATTGTGAGCCTTTGTGTGTGGTGATGCTCAGAGTACCTCATTGGCAACCTGGCAGCTGGTGGATTCAAACCTGCAGTTTTGCAGCCTTAGCCCCCTTCATTTAACCACTAGGCAACCACTGCTGGCCTTATTTCTGTTGTCTCTTATCATCAGGCTGTTACGCATTTTGAAGAGGAGGGTTGTGTTGAAATTTAGTTTGAGGTCTTACTAGGGCTGTACGAAAATATAGATACACTGATATATTGTGGCATTTCAATTCCTGATACCAGATCAATCTCCTCCATCAGTGTATTGATTTTTTTCTTTTTGTCTGTGGGTTCTCAGTCATCCAGGGCATTTAATCCAAAAATAGTTACTTCGAGGACGTTGGACACAATAGGGTTTCTTGATGACGTTTCACCGCTCATCCAAGAAGCTTCTTCAATTCTAACTGACTAACGGTGGTAGTCGGTTAGTAGTAGGGTTTAATCCTGGGAAATGGTTCTGATTGCATTTCCCGGGAATCGTCACATGTTGAGAGGATCTATTTGTTGTCATACAGTAATGTTGTCATACGGACGCCAAAGGGTCTTGCCGAGCGTCTTTTCCCCAGCCGCTTCCCCGAGGAGGTCACGAGCGAGGACGCAATCTTTTTTTTTTTCCTCTTTTGCAGATGCTTCGGCCTACAATCATGGACTTAGTTTTAGGATACATTAAGATTAAAGATTAAATTCCTTTTTTTGTCATTGTGACGTTGTGATTCACACCACAGCGCACAACAATATTTGGCCTCTACATTTAACCCATCATCAAAGTGAGCAGTGGGCAGCTAATAAGCGCCTGGGGAGCAGTGTGTAGGGACGATACCATGCTCAGGGTATCTCAGCGGTAACTTGGCGGTAGGGGGATTCGAACCAGGGACCTTGTGGACCCAAGTCCGCTTCCTTAACCACTAGGCCACTGCCCTAGTGTATTCAGAAATGGTCATGAAATAGTTTGCGTATCTTGCTTTTAAATTGGAGTTGTGTAAAACTCTTTTATAGTTGCTGTGGAGATTAAACCTATTGTTTTGCATCATTTGTTGCCAAAAATAGCAATAATTTCACGAACAATGCAGGTTGGCACGAATATTTGATTGATATATAAATAAGGCCTATACACAGGGTACAGTAATAAATAAATAAATAAATCCCTGGATTCCCGGGATTGGATTTTTGTCAATTTCGGGAAAAATATTAAACCCTGAAAAAAAAACCACAAGGCTGACCGCATTATAAGCAACATGTAACAGTCAGATAAATGTTGGAATAACTCCACACTGGCCAAACGTAACAGATAAAATACAAAACAATGCCGTTTCACTTTACTTCTTTTGCAAGTTAAACAGTCGGGAGATTTAAGCATCAAACCATGCTCAGTTTAGTCTCGTCATTATCAGGGTCACACACCATAGCGTGACATTGAAGCCCAGTACAGTGTCTCTCCGCTGCTCAGACAAAGTGAGGTGTCCCCCACAAGCCTCCTGACTACAGAAGCCACATTGTTCCAACAATCCAATCAAGCAGTGAGGCTACGGAGCATACCAAAGCCTTACTAAAACATTTTGCCAGACCCTTGAGCCCTATTGAGACTGAGTAAATACAACTAGAATCCACACAAAAAGTGCATCAAAGATTTATGGGAAAATTTTGCGAACTTTTTTTTAGGTGCGCCTTATGGTCCGGTAAATACCACATCCAGTTTTTGGATTGATTGGATTCCTGGGGTATTAAAGTCTTCCTGGTATTGGTTGAATTTAGTTTTCTTCTCTAGTCATTCCAATTGTAGATTGAACAGCGGCACAGAGTCTTTTGTGGGGAGGAAACTGGGACTACAGTTATCGCCATGCCTGTAGATTCATAATACAATGCGTTGTTGATTCTGTATCACGATACGTATCGTTCGTACGTATCGCCTTGAGTTTTTACCAAAGCAGGAAGTAACTGCAACTGAGATGAGCCGAGTACTGAGCTGGAAGTTGGTTTTAATTATTCTAAAAGTCTTCTTTTTAACACGTGACCCGGGTTTATACAAATTGAAACAACCACATTTGACATTTTGTTTAAAAAGCTTAAATAGCTACTATTGAAGCCTCTGTAAAGTCCTAATGTGAACGGTTTAAACACAGGTTAAATCAGCTGGCCAAAGGAATTGGCTTCCTTTTCATCTCCAGTCAAGGAGTTACGTCTAATGTCACGCACGGAGGCACACAATGTTGGGACCATTAAAAACGTTACAGTGGCTGGACTTTTATATCTCTCACTCCACTGCCTCGTACTAACTCTATTATGACCGGACAATTTAAGACCGCTGCTTAAATGGTGCCAGGCATAAGGTCATGCTTTGAAAGGAGCGGCGTCCACGTCTAGACGGCCGTAATGAGGAAGACATCGGTGCGTTCAGCCCGGACGAGGACTCCTCAAACTGAATCCCACAAATGTGGACTGCTGTGTTAATTATGTTTTGTAAGGAACTAATTATGTAAATGGAAATGATGAGGTTTCCTTGTTACCGTTGTGGTCGCGTTTAAACACAAAGAATTGTCAGTGAACCACGTAATGATTCCGCACACAGCAAAAATGCACTGCGTAATTTATGCAACAAATCTTTTCAAAGCGTGTGTGGGACCAGATCGAGTGTGTTGGTGTTTTGTTTTCAGATGCTAACAGTCATCCCACTGGTTGCATCTGATTCACTTAGTGATTTTTTTTTCCCAGATACATTTACTGGATCTTTCTCTTTTTGCAGCAATTTTTCCTTCTCAGTATTTTAGTTGGGGATAAGATAGTGAAACATCTTCAGTGTGTTATTCATTCCAGTTTTTTCTAATCTCACTAAATCTGGATCCGTTCTGGAGTAATCAACAATTTACTGCATGCGAGACCAGGTCCTGTTTAGTTGAACTCAACACTGATATGATGACAGTAATTGAAGAAAGATGCAAGTCAGGATCTTCTTTTACATTTTTTTAAATTATTATCATAGCTATTTGATGCCACCTATTTATGTGCTATCACTGTAGTGGCCTATTGGTTAAGAAAGAGGTCTAGGGTCTGCAAGGCCCGTGGTTTAAATCCCCCTACCGCCAAGTTGCCACTGAGCATGGCACCACTCACTGCGCTCAAAGTTGCTGACTGTTCACTTTGGTGATGGGTTAAATACAGAGGTCACATTTCGTTGTGTGCAGTGGTGTGAATCACATTGTCACAATAATAAGGAGTTTGTTTTCCTTTCCTTTTTTTAGACAAAAAAAATAGTTAAAAACCCTGGTTAGGAATTATTAGTATAATCTATAGTAATTGATTAATCTAACTGGATTACTTTTGTGGTTTTTGAAGTTTAAATCTCGTCTCTGATCAATGTAGTTTAAAAAATATTGACAAAGGCCCGCTCTGCAGAACAACTTCAACTGATAAAACCCCATCATTGAGGGACTCTGAATATCCACGGAAAAAGTAAAAACACGAGCAGAGGGTGGCCTTCCTGCCAATTATGACACAACCATGCGCTCATTATGGCAGATGTAGATTTTAGAGAATTTTCTTTACTTAACCTTTAATGTCTAATGGCCATCACTCCAAGGTGAGTTCCAGACTTTTTTATTTCTGTGTTTTTTTTTTTTACATGTTTTCAGTCACGTCTCCTTTAGTAGAACAGAGTGGTCTCGGCAGAAGTGTGCTGTCATTAACGAAGGAAAAAACCTGGCCTTGTCAGCAGGAGCAATTAATTACTCCTTAACTCAAGGCCATTTCTTTTTTTTCTTTTTTTTTCACCCGCGGAACTTTTGTCTCTCAGAAAGGCCTTGGTCCTCCTTGTACGCTGCTCCCAGGTTGCTCAGGTCTCTCAGAGATGTTAGTGCCGACCATTTATCCATCCATTGTGGGAAACCACTGGTGCCTGTCCAGAATTTATTAAGAGTTAACCCTCCAGTTCTAATCAGCAGATATTACGGGGTTAGTCCCGGGGCCCTGGGGAAATTACCTTCCACTCAAGGCCTCATGTTTAATTTTAGCCCACCTTCCACCTTACATCGTGGCCTCTGCGGAGTACAAAGCATGACCTCTGCTGCTTTGACAAATTTGAGGGTTGTGAAGGTGCGTGCCGGGAGAAGGACGACGTAAGGGTGGAGGACAGTTGTATAGCGTTAGAGGTCATTTATTTGGATGTTGTGTGAGAGTTTGTTTTGAGATCTGTGATTTGGATCACGCCGAGCCACAGCAGCAACAAGCCAAAACGCTGCACGGCAACCAACTGTTACAGGTGCACAATGACGGGTAGTAGAAGAAGAAAAATGATCACCGTTAATTGTTCCTTCTCTGGTCCCTTAAGTGGGCAGTTCCTTCACCTGGTGCCCCAACTTGATGGAGCACAGCCCGGGACTGGTATTAGGTGGAATTAAACGCCACTGTAATCCTGCACTCTTCAGCCATTCTGTATCACCACCAGGGAAATTTCCTCCACCTTCGCAGCACTGTAATTGGTCGGGCATGGAAGCCGAGGAGACATAATGTAATGGCCGCATTTATCTTACGAGTCTGTTTGAATGGACACATGGGCCGATGCTAACAGCTAACAGTGTACCCGAAAAAATGTTGCAATGCCAGAAAAACCCACAATCACCATTAAAAAACTTTTGTCCACTTGGAGCCTTTGAGCGATTGCTGAAAATATATTTGGTATGGTCATTAGAATATATTTTTTAAAAATTATATAAAAATTATATGCTGACATTATAGTGTAATATATACGTGTACAAGAGTATATCTTATATATATATTCATATATCATATATCTAAATATGCATATGTATATATTAACATTTTAAATACACATATACATATGTTGATATCTAAACACATGTGCAAATATATATGTATGTGTGCTTATACTGTTGTGTACTACTGTACATATGTATATGAAATATATATTTATACATTACATGCATAAATGTAAATTTAATATATACATCTTTGAAAATGCTGTGTATGTGAGTATATATGTAGTGTATGTATATATATTTACATATGTAAGTACATATGTAAATATATATATAAATTATATAAAAATGCAGTATATTGTGTATATATATATATATATATATATATATATATATATACACACACAGTATATACAGGTATACTGCATATTTTACTATATATTTAGAAGGCACTTCAAACCTTCCGTTCACCTTGTAGACTTCACTTCATAAATGATTGCGTATCAGTTTTGCACTTAGCAGGAAACATTTAAATGACATCAGACCACCTGTGTCCCTAATAACAGAGTAATGTGATGCCTAACAATTACCTAGCCTAAATGAATTTCACTTGTTCCGATGTCATTCATCGCAGGAGTCCCCGTCGGTCTCATTTACCCGCGGTCCCTCGACACATTGAAGTGATGACTCGCACAGGCAGATCATTCAGCAAAGACTCACACTCACAAACTCCATACATTAAAACAACAGCAGTCGTGCTTTCACAGCAGGTACGACAACAGCGGGAAGTAAGTTGTTGTCATTTGTCTACTCACCAGCGCAGTCAGCAGTTGGCGCAGCAGCGTGACGGCATCTTTTCAGGAATTCTGCAGCGGAACTCACAGTTTACTTGATCTTGTTTACATACTTTCTGCTGTCATACGGCAAGGCATTGTAAGACAGATGTTTGGTTGTTAACCAGGGTGATCAAAAAAAAATTACCAAACTGATAAAGTCTTTGTTTTGTTTTTGGATGTTTAAGTCTGGGAAGGAGGCTCAGCAGAGCTATGTTTTCAGAAGTAACATCCCACTGAAAGCTTTGGGGGGGGTCGTGGATAGGTTCTACTTGGTTTACTTTATTCCTGTGCTTCATTCCCTCCTTCAGCCCCAGGGGGAGGACGAAGCCAAAGTTGGAGTGATGCCTCTCTAACCTGTTATTTCCCCTAAAGTCAACATTCCAGTGCAGTCAGTGTGACCACCATAATTTACAGATTGCTGAAGCAACATTGGACTTGAAACAACAGTAGTACAGGATTCAGGCGCTGCATTTGAGTCCTGCAGGTAATCCTAATCTCTGGGGTGTCTGGAGATGGAGATGCTTTCCAAATGTTTGTTTGGATTGAGAGGGTGGCCCCTGTTTACCTGCAGACCCCGCGTCTGGCCTCTGTTAGCAGCTCCTCTGTCACCCTCAGCCTGCGTGTCGCTCTCAAAGATATGGGACAGACAAGATGAGTCACTGTGTGATAAAACTGTATTGCACTCTCGAGAACGGTAAATGGAAACATAAGCACTGACTTATCATTACGTTCCTCAAGGTACAATGTGGGATAAATAACTGTTACCTTGCAAATATATATCTCTTTATTTTTATACATGTGTATATACTACATTACATTGCAATGCCATAAAATTGGCAAATATGTTTATATGTACGTGTGTGTGTGTATATGTATGTATGTATATGTATATATATAGATATATATACATACATATACATATGTATGTTCATAAATACACATGTGCATATGTATATATGTATATATATATACATAAGCATTATGTAACGTTACAATTGGTGAATGATTGATTAGACATGATTTATGTATTATATGAATTATATATTTCTCCATAAGTATATATCCATACAATATATATACTGGATATATATATATATATACCTATGTATGTATGTATGTATGTATATATATATATATATATACATATATCTATATGTATATATATATATACACACACATAAATGTTTTTTATCTAAAAAAATGTGTTTATCTATAGAAATGTATGTATATATAAATGTATATATATATGGTGCGGTTGTTCCACCTTGCTCCGACTCCATCAAGTTCTTTGTGGACCTAAAGTGTGTGTTTTAAGCTGTATTTGAGCAGGCTTTTATTTACTGCCTATTGCTTTCCTCTCTGGTGTCTGTAGCCCAGATTCCAGTGTGGGTGGTGCACTAACAAGAAGGCCAGTGGTTCAAAGCCCGGCTCTTTAAATCTGCATGCTAGAGTGCCCCTGGTCAAGTCGTGAGCCTTAAATTGTCCTCGACAGCTGTGTAGTCAGTGTGAATAATGTGTGATTGAAAAGCGTGGCATACAGAAGTGCTGAGAGAATGTGTGAATGGGCCGTACCAGTGTGCACTGAGTGGCTGTTAGCACCGGGAAAGTGCTTTATGAGTGAGCTCCATTTAACAATTTCCATTTCACATTAAGTCCTTGTGCACATTGCCTCCCACAATCCATACTGTGTGGTTAGAGTCGGTACTTTGTTGTGTGGACCGGTTCCGACTGGTCACAGTTTTGTCATGTGTGGTTGCTATTTGAAGGTTCATCGTTATCGACTGACGACCTTATCCGGGTGTGGCCTGGCTCAGGACAACTGGGGAAGGTCCAACCCTAAGTAGGACAAATGCTTGGACAGGTTGGGTACTATCCCTGGTCAAGGTTTGGTTGACATGTAAATCTCTCGTTAGCATTGTTCATCTTGGCGCTAATGTTATCTATGAAATACCCAAGCAGATGGAAGCCCCACAAATGTGTCTGTATGAGGCTTTTAGGGTCTTTCTTCAATTCCTGAAAGTATTATCTAAATTATCAACCTTGTGTTACTTATTTGAAATACAAATGATACTATTTTACTCCATAAACATTTTAAGAGACATCGATGAAGGTTCTCAGTCATCCAGGCGCCACAGAGGGCACTAAAATTTGGCACAAGGATCAGGTCAGGAGTAGAGAGAAGGTGTATCTGTGTAAACCAAGATTATGGGTTACGTAAAAGTCATGCTTAGGTCAATGCTCTTAGCCTTTTCTATACCACCTAATGGGGGAAAGCAGTAATTGCAGGGAAATAGCAGCATAACATATAAACTAATAGTTAGACAAGTTGTAAGGCCTTAGTTTGCTCAGGTTTTGCCGAGGCGGTTGATGGCTCAAATGGCTTTACATGTCTTTCTTCAATTCCTGAAAGTATTCTATTGTATCCACCCTTGTGCTCAACTAAACAGGCAGAGTTTCCTCATTGTGTGTAAATCTAAAGTACAACACCATTATATTTGACTTAATAAAATTACATAATGTAGATTATTTAGACCCTTCGTCTAAGAAATAATGCAATCATAGACTACTGACCGATATAAACTGGGAAGTTAATGTTTAATAAAGTGTTTAGATGTCTTGGTTAAACTCCCACCGCGATTACCTGTTGGAAAGGCAACAAAATAGTTCATCATTTTAAGTACAAATGTGTTTTCTTCACATGCTGTGCACAAGTACAAAGGTATGGATGATGTCACCGGCCACCAGACCTTGAAAACAGTTAACTGTGAACGGTGAATCATCAACGACCATGACACGGCGCTGCTTTTTCACCACTCAGGTCAATTGAGACAGCTCGGATATCACCATGACAACCCAGCAAACCCCCTTTACTAGCGGAGATTGTCAGGTGCACTTGAAAGCCCCCCGTCCCCGCCCACAGCAGAAGGGAATGAAGGTGGAATTGCACTCACTTTTCCCACAATCAACAGTGCCACATCTTTAAAAGTAAAGTAAAAACGAACAGGCAGCGATGACGGTTGTGTGTTCAACGCCAAAATCTTCTCTATGAATAGTAAACAGCGCTTGTGACTCTGAGAGGTCCAGGAGCAGAAAGGGGGGTTCCTATCAGGGGGGGAATATGTGTGTTGGGACCAAACCAGGAGAAGAGAATTTGTCTTGGGCACTCAGACTCAACACCGACCTCATTTCCAACTTTCTGTCTCTGTCTCCGTCTCTCTACAAGGGCTTTTCATTGAATTATTCAAAATTGTGTTCTGCTTAAATATCCACCTTGACTTCACTTGGGCAGTCCGTGGTTTTAGTCTCCGTCTGTGTTCGGGTCAGTCAAGGACAGTGGGTGGTGGAGGAGTGGGCAGAGAGGGGACTTGTCCCAGAGCCAATACAGCGTTTTTCATTTTCTTGGTTGTTTGTGTTGGTGGTGGAGGCGTTTCACTTAAAGCACTTCTCTGCATTTGGCTGCCGTCGCCCTTCGATCAGTTTTGATGAGGCGGGAGTGAACAGTAGCTCAGACACAGTGATTGATACAGAATGTATGTATTCACAAATGAAATTTCTTCAGAGAAAATGTATCAATTTCAATATTAAAGTCAGTTTTAATATAATTGTTTATCCACAAAGTGGAATTTGCTGCAGGCGACACTGGAGTTTCACAAGAAAATAATATAACACCCCATCAGTCTGCTAAAGAAAAGAAAATATTACAAAAATGAGAATCTAACTGTATAAAATACAGGCGTGTATTGGCAGGAAGCTAGTGATAGCACTTTATCCTACAGCACTTTATTGATTTTGTTTTGTTTTTATCAATTCCCAGGCCAATCTTCCTGTAATTGGTTCAATTTCTTTTCTTTCTTCTGTAGTCATTCAAAATGTAGATCTCCCCGTCCCAGTGTTAGTAACCTAATGTTTACTAACACCTCTACGTCTATACTGGGAGGACACTGGGACTATAGTCAGACTCGAGAGGAAAAAACACCTCACCATATCACCACACCTCACGATAGTGTCGCAAGGCTCAGTGCTGGGGCCCCCTCGTCTTTGCCCAGTATGCCCACCTCACTGGGACAAATCATCTGCTCACATGATTCCTTATTCCACTGCTATGCTGATGATACCCAGCTCTATCTGTCTTTCCCACCTGATGACTCCACACTGTCAGCCCTAGTCTCTCTCACATATCTGCATGGATGAAAGCCCACCTCTTCCAGCTCAACCTTTCCAAAACAAAAACTGGTCTTTCCAGCCAAGCCATCCCTGAAAGGAAAGGAAAGGAAAGGAAAAAAGCTCCGTGTCAGTGTGACACACTCCACTGCACAAAACTAAATGTGACCTGTGGTTTTAACCCATCACCAAAATAAACAGTGAGCTGCTTTAAGCTAAGCAGCATGTAGGCGGGGATGCCATACTTGGAGCACTTGGAGTAGTAACCTTGCAGCTGGTGGACTTGAACCTGAAACCCTCAAGACCCCAGTTAGTTTCATTAACCACTTGGAAACCACTAACCCAAAAAAAAACCACCACTGCATCATGACGTCTTCATCAAAACTGACTTATTGTCTCTGGTTTCTGCCGAAGTAGCAAGAAACTTGTGGGTCACTGTTACCCAGTCTTGTCACCCAACACTGTACAACATAAGACAGATCAGGCCTTAACTAACCCAAAGGGTCACCACACATCTTCTAGTACAGACCGTGGTCTTCTCCCACTTCAACAACGGCAATGCCCCGACTGACCACCCAACCTCTACAGAATGTCCAGAACATGGTGATGCACTTTGTCACCTCACCTGCTAGCCTACAGAGTACTAAATGACTCTGCTTCCACCCACTGAAATACTCAGATCAATCCTGAAGTTGCCTTGTGATGTCTTCACACATCAGGGGAACGTTGTCTGGCTGTTCCAACACCTCACACAAGGCTATCAAAAGATGGAACAGGGCCGTCCCACCCTGTCTTCAAGAAACTCCTGAAAACCAAGCTCTGTTGAGAGCACCTCCTGTCCTAGCCCTTACCATTCCCCATAATCTCCACTATCTCCTTCACTTTGTGTCCAAATCCAAAGATCTCTTGATTATAAGTTGATTTGTATAAAAGATGGATAATCACAAAATATCGTATCTTTATGTGCATCAAATCATCAGATTATTTTGTTTACATCCTATTAGTTTATCAGGTAAATAACAGGAAGTGTAGAATTGGCTTATTCCCACAGATGTCCAAGTTAACCAGTAGAGATCAGGCTACGGACAGCTCTGCTATTTTGGGGACATTTTGGACCATAAATAGTTTCACCTAGAAAACCTCTTCAGCAGATCCAGGCTCAGAGAATGGACCTGATTCAGCAGCACAGGAGTCCAGACATGTGTTTGTTCCAGATACAATTTCTCACTTACTGGTCACAACAGAACATGTTGAACTTATCCCAGGTTTCCAACTGTGACGGCTCGCCAACAACGGCGTCTCATTGAAGGTCATGCGCCCCCTATCTGTGTTGATTTCTTTTTTTAAACCCCAGCATTGGCTAAAGATGCACAGATTGTAGCGCTGTTATCTTCTGGGTCCAGTAGAGTGGAACCCAAGGTTAGGTGGGGAACCTCTAACCAGGTGACATCCATCACCTGGACCAGCGCTCCGTCCTGATAAAAGCTGCATACTTATACATATAATCCTAATTTGAATTGCATTCGCTTTGAACGTGGTCCTGGTGAAGATAAGCAGCACGTTGTTGTGAAAATACCGTCAGACCCAGACCTCCACCAAAACTGTCAGACCCACTGACCAAATCACTCAGTGCACAGTTATCTGACCAGAAGTAAAAAATCATCGAGTCTGAAATGCATTCATGAGGCTCCGACCTGTGCTAGCAGCAGCTGTAGCCGTGAATCTTGAAACACTGTTGTTTCAACTTATAATGTCTGATAATATACGTTGTTCTATATATTTAAAACATTGAGGAAGTGGTACATTTTTTATTTTGGTTCTTGATGTTTGAAAGAGTCGCACTTAAGTCGCACAAGCAAAGACTTGTGACTTGACTTGAGACTTGCCGTGTAAGACTCGAGACTTGACTCGGACTTTGGTGTTATGACTCGCGAACCGTAATTAAGGTTTTTGTTCTGATCAGCTTTGATGGTGTTGTGTGCAATAACATATTATACTGTATAGTACAGTACAGTACATACTTTTAATCCAAAACGACACAGCAATGCAGTATTATCTCAGATAGCATCTAATATGAAAACTCTCAGGTGTCTGAGACTTGACTTGGGACGAAAGATTCGAGGCTTGACTTGGATTTTGGACGAAAGATTCATACTTGACTTGGACCCGCACATAAAGACTCGAGACTTGACTTGGAAAAAGTGACTTGTGAACATCTCTGATACTATCTATAAAGATTAATTTCCTAAAGGGAAAATGTTATTGTATCTGTGTATTGAAAACATATGAAGGATTAAAAAAATCACCAACTTGTTGCACAGTCAATATATGTTATTTAGAGATGTCTGTGAAGATTCTCATTCATCCAGGTCATGATATCCAAAAAGGGTGTAGTTGTCAGCAACTGGACTTCTTCTTGGAGTTGAAAGAGGTTTCATTCGTCAACCGAGGAACTTCTGGGTCATCAATTGTCTGCTACAGACCATTCTGCCTTGATATCCCATTCTAGGAAGCTTAACTGCTCATCAATACCAGAACAGCCTTCTCTAGACGGATGTGACCTCAACGACTCCTATTCACATTTGGACATGTGACCAGAAAGACCTCTAAAAAGGTGAGAAGACCAAAACAACTCTTCACACCTTTGTCCAGTGGTGAAGGGAGTGTTCTAGAGTAGTATGACTACTAGAGTTCCCTCTGACATCAGCCAGAAACTGATTAAGTTTTTCAGTTGAGGAAAGCAACGTCTTTCAACTCCAAGAAGTCCAGTTTCTGACAACTAATTCCATTTTGGATACTGTGGGGAAACCTTTTCTGTTTTACAAGGCACAGAGGATCTTTAAACCCCTATTTTTAACCCCCAAAATGTGTCTGTTAGTTGTTCAACCTCAGGTCAATGGCCCAGCTGGTGTCAAAGCAGAGTCGTTCCGTACGTTTATGCAACAGTCAGAACCATACAGTGGTTCTGTTGATGAGTAGCTGGACTAAAGTTTAGAAAGTGCCACGTTTCACACATGCCACCAGACGATGTCAATCCCAGCTACAAACACAAACAATTTCGTTTTTTAATCACGATCGATTAAAAAATGGGTTGATTAGCTAGGTTTAGCCATCCCTGTCGCTGCTGTCAGACCGATATAAAATCACTCACGGTTCCTCCAGTCATCAGCTATAATCGTATCTTTTAAGAGATGGTGACATGTTGACAACAGCATCAGTGAATCGGTTCTACCAGCAGTCACACTGCATTTCCTCCGTTCCTTCTGTCTCAGTTATCTACCACTTACCTCACTTGTCTCAGTTGATGGGAGAGACAACAGGCCCGTGGGCAGAGGGAGGGAGAACCGATGCATAGGGGGAAACGGAGGCTTATCACTGACAAGGGACGGGGCTGGGGATTCTTTTCACGGATGTAAACAATAATAGATCATCCATGAAACAAGGAGTGACTCAGCAGTTGTTTTGACTGATTCCCATTTCAGAATGTTTTGATGGCAAAGTCTCATTTTATTCTTATAAAAATACTATGAAGTGCTTGCCTTTCAAAGCCAGTGTTATTTAAAAAAAAATGATCTGATTTTTTTTTAACCAAAATTTATAGCTATATCTGAAATTTTGTCCTACCGGAAAATGTCTTACCAACATATACCTGCTACCTTCTGGGAGGTAGCACATTTTTATATACATGGAATATCCATAAATATCTGCTTCTGGGGCAGTTGGTGGCCTAGTGGTTGAAGAAGCGGACTTGGTTCACAGCTCCCCTGGTGCTCAAAGTTGCACATTTCGTTGTGTGCAGTGGTCATAATGTCACAATGACAAGAAGTTTGCTTTCCTTCCTTTCTTCCTTTCCTTCCTTCCTTGTTGGGCATGATAGCCAGTTTACAAATATGGCCAAAAGTTTTAAAACAGATGCAACGTCCCAGCGATATGAGACCTTCCAATTGCGTCCACACAGAAACATTTTGTCATATTGTATCATAGAAAGCACGTATCATAGAGACGTCCATCGTCTTGGCAATGGTTTTTGTTGTAAAGTTGATACGCACTCAGCCTATGTTTTAAAAAGAAAGTTATGTTTGTGAGTAAATCAACGTACAACAAAAAAATTTACGAAAACGTCATGATAGAAAGACCTCAGTTCCAATCAGTGTTCGGTCAATCTCCACGATCCCGATGTCGTGATCATGTTACCATGCTGATGTAGCGTTCTCCACTCCCTGATCTCAAGGTATTAATACACTGAAATATTGCTATATTGATTTTTGGGATACTGTTTCGAAGATTTGAAGCTTCTCCGTCATCAAGGTCATGGTCAAGGTTAATGAGTTCAGTTAGATAGGCCTCATAATGCCTATGATATTGCAATGTATTGTATCGTTGCCCCTGATCTTGATAGATATAGTATTAGCATAAGGCCCTAGAATTTTTGCACTTTTTTGTTGCTGATTGAGGTAAAAGTCATGGACATAGACCACCAATAAATGATCGGTCAAATTTCGCTCTAATGTTTCACTAACAGAAAAAAATCCAGATCTTGATGTTTCAAACCAAGGTCTAAAAGTTCCTTCATAAACCCAGTCATGAACATGACTTGGCTTGAGTAATGAAAAGTTGGAGGTGTTGATAAAAGTCCAAGGATCAAGTGAATAGAAATTTCAACTGTAGAGAGTCCCACTCCTTAAAGCGAGGGCAAAGAGCCAACCCACTCCAGTCGGCTTTTATGTCGGACGTCTGACAAAAATGATGAATTACTTTTTACTTCCTCGAAATGCAATTGCACCAGAGAATTAAATTTGTTGTAATCATTTTCTCCCCGGGCATTTGCTAAAGGTCAAAGTCCTACATTTCCTCCCCTCAGAACTTAACAACACGTTCCGACTTGTTGTCCGATGGCGAAGGCATCCCAGAGCAGTGGGAAAGTACGCTGTCGTTTAATGCTGTCTAATGCTGTGTGAACAGCACTTTGGCCAGTAGGGGCAGCGTGACGGAACCGCAGCCGCTCGTGGTGTGCTGTAGTGGGATCTAATAAAACCTGAAAGATGAGTTGAGCTCTAACTCAGGATGAATGTTCTGGCGCTTTTTATAAACCATTCATAATGTCTGGAACATATACAAGCTCTGGTGTGGATGTGGAACCATTGAAGGTTTCCATTCTAATCATCTCCCCGGCTTTGCAACAGCTTGAGGTTTTAAACCAGGTCTGCAAAACTGCTGCTGAAAGCAAGAGGTTCTCAACCACAGGCTCTCGGAACAGCATCGTACAGTTAGTACTGAAGACAATCTTTATTTCATCCTTTATAACCTGATTCTTGACTAATTAAACACTTGACCTTGGAAATAGAATAGGTTTCATTGGCTTTCAAAATAAAAGACTGCATCTGTACTTCCTGCCTCAAGCATCTGTTTCAGTGGCAGGTGATTCGCAGTAAGTCGTCTCTGTGTTATTAGTGTTTTTACTGCATTATGCTGACTTTTTTAGTTTTAGTTTTATTTTGGTGAACCCACACAGTTTTCAGGGTCGGTCCATGATAATATGGTGTCATTGGGAACCTGATCTTCAGCTCTGTGTTTGGTCCGGCGTCATTTCATTTCACTTGATTTGAATATTTGTTTCCATCGTGAGGAAACCCCACAGAAAAAAGACACGACGATGACACGGTAATATTCAGAACCGCTTGACTTTTCATTTTCTTCCAACACCGATGCATTACACAAAAACTCCTTACGCTGTGAGGTTCAATTTGTCACTTTGAATTGGAGTTATTTATTTTGCTGATATTCGTTTCTTTTTTTATTATTATTTTTATTCCCTCATGTTGTGAAGTTGTCCACATTTACGATCGAGGGAGAGAGAGACAGACGGGGAGAAGTGAGGCAGAGCTGTGTGTTGAGATAATGCACTTTCTGCACATGGAGTGATTTTCAATATTAATATTTAACAGTACCAGGAGCAGTACCGTGTGATCTGTGCTTACTTGGTCCCTTTAATAGTAAATACCAGGACTCTGGAGGGATGTCGTGCAGTGTCGACACCATGGACATTTTTTTTTTTTTTACATTTTTTATTTACAGTCTTGTACGCCTTAAAAATTCAAAAGGGGAAGAAAAATCATGTTTGAATACTTTTTCCAGATTACCGTTTCTAATGTATCTCATCACCTGATGTACCAGAGGTGAGTCAACGTTTTTGGCTCATTAGGAAATCAATCCCTCCTCGTTGTAATAGACGCCATGGCACACATGGAAATTTGACCACTGCATTTAACCCTTGAACGTGTTAAACAGAAAGATTGATATTAGACTTTACCAGGAATTAATTTGCAACCACAGTGTGGCCTAAAATGTGATACGGGGACCGAGTAAGAAGAAGACAGATTTAGCATTTGTGGGAATTAAGATAAATGATAAAGAAATATGGGCAAAAGTGTGTGTTTATCCATTCTACACTATTTATTTTGAAAATTATGCCATTACAGGGGAAACCAGGAGGATAATGATGATGCAAATTAATAGTAGAACTTGGTGTTGCGGATTAAAAAACCCAACGGGTCGCAAACTGCCCCTGTGCCTTTAGAATCCCCGGTCTGTTGTAGCCTGATGCTGGAATGTTGCCGTTTTCACCCACAGACTTCCTCTAAAATTCTACAAAAGTCTTTTTTTTCGATGTCAGCTTTTTCTTCCAGAGCAAATAACAGACTCTTAAGCGCCTACAGTCTTTTTTTTGATATTTATTTCTCATATTTATTTTATTATCAAGAGTTTGCCTTTTGTTTAAAATAGCCTCATGAAAGTTGCAGACGTGGGGATGCTCGGAGGAAACGAACGTCGCAGCCATTAAAGTCTGTTGACACAGGAAAGACTAGGGTGCCACTAATTTGGAGCCGTGTAATAACCTGGCCGCCGCGCTTTCCCAGACCCACTTTCAATGCATATATAATGTATTTCCATAACATATTTATCACATCTGTGAGTGTTGCTGAACGGATCAGGCAGCTGTTCGACGCTGCATTTTCCAAACATAAAAGGATGGGAAGCAGGGACGGCGGAGAGAGAAAGGATGAAGAGGAGGGACGTGGGGAAATTGAATGATGGTGGAGGTGATTGATGGTGGAAGGCTCCGCCGATGCAGATTGTCACCAGAGAATTGCAGTCTTCAAAGGTTCTTCCTAATTCTTTCACTTTGTGAATATTAAAGTTGCTCTCTCGGAGGATTGCTTCCCTCGGCGTCTCAGACCTGCTCGGAGAACAGGAGGAGAACCGACACAGAGATTATTCCAGATTTGTCTTAACGCTGACGCAGATAAGACCGATGTGTATTCAACTGAGATCAGATCGGCTTCTTTAAAGCAGCCACGGAGCGTGTCGCCATGACGACGACCTGCTCTCCACTCACACCGGGCTTTACCTTGACCGCGCGACAAATGCAGTGTTAGGCTGTGATGTTGGCAGAGCAGTGACCTCAACGATCCGTCCTTGAGTTAGGAACACATATAGAGACGCAGTTGACGTCCTGTACGACAGATGGACATTTTTACGCAGTAGCTTTGTGTAAAATTGTTCAAAGTAAAACAACAAGAAATGTGTTTGTTGTTTGTGTTTTATATAAAGAAATTAGAAAGAGATGTTATTATATAGATTAGAAATAAAAACTCATGCCAACTGAAATAACCATAACAATTATTCATGATTATTCATTATTCATTGCCAGAAATCGACAGTTTCACTGTGTCTTTGATTTGAGACGTACTCAAAAGCAACTTATATATATATATATATATATATATATATATATATATATATATATATATTGCTTGCTAGTTAAATCCTTTAAACTAACAGCCACTAGGGGCGCTACTGCGGTTTATACTCAAGTGATTTATAATCCAGGAATTATAGTAAATTAAAAGTTACCGGTAGATTAATCTCTGAGTCACATTTGGGAATGTGAACTCATCTTGCCTAGACATGAATAATCATGCAAACTGTTAATGACTGTAACAATTTATTGATTATTCATGATCATTTGCCAATAATCGACAGCTTCCTTGTGCTTGTATAGGTTAAAGTTTTATTCTGTGTTAACCATTATTATTCTGACAGCCACTAGAGGGCATTGGCGCAAGTTATATTCCAAAGCAACTCGTAGTCTGGAAACTATGTTGATTTGTCTAAATTAGACATGAAAAATCCAATTGAAACTCTAATGACCATTACGATTATTGACAATTAACTGCCAGTTATTTACAGCAACAGGTAGAGGTTTTATTCTGTGTATGCTGTATTCCGTGCAGTATTATATTTCCATACCGACAGCCACTAGAGGGTACTGTACGCTTGTGGGTCCAGCCTGAAAATTTATGTTTGTTTTTTTCTTTTTACAATGATAGCCACTAGAGGGCATTCTTGGTTTGTGTGCTCAAGTAAAAATGTATGCGTTATTTTTAAGAATGACAACCACTGGAGGGCACTGGTGTGACTTATACTCCGGAGCAATTTATATTCTGGAAATTACGGTGAATTAAAAAGAAGTTCGATTTCTCTTCAGACATTTTTATACAATTGTTGATTGGTCTTGTTAAGACGGTAATAATCATGCAAACTGTGATGACTAGCACAGTTAATCATTAGTTTATTAATTGTTTCCATTAATGCTGATTGATCTACAGTTTCGTAGCCCTTTGCTATCTCCATGAAACAGATTTCTTTGTCTCAGTGACATCATAAGATCTAAGCTGCGTTGTCGTTCCGCGACATCCACCGTTTTTTAACAAAGCGTCGAGGCCTCGTTGACTCACAGGGACACAGATCAGAAATCGGAGCCTGAAGAAGAAGTGTCTGCGTCGCTCCGTCTCACCACCTCCCTCCTCCTGAACGGTGTTTGTCGACACAAGCTGCAAGATAAACAGGCCTTTAATTAAACTGAACTGCTGACATAAGTTGGCAGAAAGTTAACGAATTACCGTGGCATCTGGAACGTTCTACAGGCACTCCTTGACGCCGTCCCATCTGGGGGCTTTTATAACATGTCATCAACCACTTCCTGTCACTCCTCATGTGGATCCTGTCCCACAACACCCATCAAATAAAGGCGTATTAGCATATTTAAGGCGCAGACTGCCTCTATACAAGTACGTTAAAAAAGTACTTGAGTATCTAAAGTACTTTATACAATTTTAACTTTTAACTAATTTGCTGTGAACATTTTAAATGAAATACACTACGCAGAGGTGTTTGTTGGCAAGGATCTGGCAAATCATAAAAAGATATACTGCTAGTTTTCAATATTGATACAGCCTTATGGAGCCTAAAATCGCAAAAAAATTAGCGTAATGGGTTTTCTCTCTACATTACTGTTCTCGTTTAACTTCCTCAGTACGTTGTGATTTTTCTTTTGTAAATATTAAAAAAGTGTATGCTCACTTTGAAATTGAGAAAAGCATTTGCCAATGAGTTGTTAGACGACATTTCCCTCAGGGACATACTGCACAGCATACTATTGGCTAATACAAAGGGTACTCAGTGTAGTATTGGCCGACCTAGCATACTTCATCATGGTAACGTCTCTCGGAAGTAGTCGGAAAGAGCCAACTAATGACTCTACTTTGCGAAATTTCCACATTGCAGTGAGCCTCAGAATGGTATCAGTATACCTATAGTTTCTGACGCCCCCTGGTGTGGGCCTCATGTGCGTCCCGTATTTGTGATGTCCACTCTCTCTTCTCCTTCACTCCACCGACTCTCTGACCTTTAGCTCGTTGTTAGCTTAATGTTTCTCATTTTAATGCAACTTCAGAAAATGAGTCTCGTTCCTTCTGCTCACGTCGGCGTTAACTGCCGAGTTTTAATGTCAGAGTGGCATTTTAGTCCAGAAGAACGCCCAACGAGGGAGTGTGTGTCTGTGTACGTGTGTTTTTAAAGAAACGGCAATCACAACCTTCTTTTTCAAGGCATGAGTGGGTGATTTTCGATCGATTTTGACGCAGATTTTTTGGCAATTAAGATCATATTTGGCTCAGCTGGCGTCCTTTGTCATGTAGTGTGCAAAGGGTATTGGGAGACGGAAAGGAACTTTGGGGAACTCTGTCAGTTGCATCAGACGTCTCCTCCTCTGAAAGTGCTCCGTCTCATTCATCACAACTCAAGTTCAGATAGAGCTCCAACGCTTGGACAAATGTCCAATTTCTCTTCAGGTGTGACATTGTATGTATGTATACATATATATATATATATATGCATATGTATATGTATGTACAGTGACATGTATATGTATGTTCTGTGTACAAAACACAGAAATCAGTAAGGGGGCAAATACTTTTTCACGCCACTGTATATGTGTATATGTATGTATATGTGTATATATATGTATATGTGTATATGTATATATGTATGTGTGTATGTATGTATATATGTATGTGTATATATATACATTTATGTGTATATATATATATACATATATGTATATATTTATGCATATATGTGTATGTATGTGTATGTATATATACATATATAGTGTATGTGTGTGTATATATATGTGTGTGTGTGTGTTCCTATAGAGATTAAACTGCAACATCTGATGCTAGCAATCTACAGCGATCATGGTGACCTCTGTTGGGTTGTATTTTTTAATTGACAAACCTTTAAAATGACCACCCTAGTCGTTCTAGTGTTAAACTTGGTCACTCATCTCACTGAGAGAGGGAGATGAAGGACAAAGCTGACCTGGGGTCAGGAGGAGATGAGGAGCTCTGATGAGCAGTCGTTACTCTTTTCCTCACATCGTGAGGAAAATCTAGCAAAAGTTGTAATTTGGAAAACTCAGATTAAGATCAGCTGGTGTTCTCAAGGCCCACTGTATAAGCCTCGATCAAAACAAGTAAGAGCGCCCCCTGTAGTTATGTTATTAGCAAGGGAGAGTGACTTATGCTTGATCGGCGCAGCAACAGGAGACCAGTGAACTCCCTTTGTCAGGTCCATTGGTGAAACCGCAGCATAACAGAAGGTATTGGCTCTGATCCTGGATGGGCCATCAATAGGTTTCTGATCAATATGAGCGGAGAGTGCGATGTGAATGAGTCTGAAACTGAAGAAGAGACGGCTCCATCTGAGCACACAGTCCTCAGAATCAGCCCCTGTTGGCGGTGCATGCTGGAGATGGATTATTCCGGGGAAGAGTGTTTCCTCTTTGTTGAAGAGCAGCAGGTGTGTATCGATCCACCGTCTGTTTTCCTGCCTGTCATGACTCACAGTGTATGACTGTGTTGGAGAAAAGCAGATGCTAAAGGCGTCACAGTTCACGGCTCCAGGATTTGTTTTCAGATTTTTTTTTTTTTTATTTGTTGTTTCTGTTTTTTTTTTTTTTTCCTCTGGTCTTTGTGAGGGTTGCAGATGCGGCCACAGAATTTTCTGACTAAGGTGGTCCTGTCAGGGGAAATGGATTAATGCTTTGTGGTCGTTTAAAAATAACGACACCTTGTTTTATTACATCCGTTTTGGAGAGCAGTTTAGGCTTTGTCAGCTCATTGTTCTGCTGCGAAATCTGCACTCATCACTCTCATTTTCAGCAGCTGCTGCTTTCAGCCAGTAAGCTTTAAAGACTGGCGGCCCGCTGCCGCCTCAGCAGCACGCCATCCACGGCCAGGAGGATTGGAACGAGGCGGAGAGGATTTCTTCCTCCACGCCGGAACCAATGTTTACCTGGTCTAAGCTCACTGAGAAAATAGCCTAAAAAAATCACTTATTTAGACCAGGTCTGGGCAATTATTTGGACTTGCGGGCCACAGGTGGTACTAAATTTGGAGTCAGGGGCCAGGTACTCAGGATAAATGATGAGTAAAGTATCGGATAAAAGCAAAATGTTTAAATGCTTTTTGCATTGAGAAAATGCTGGCTTTACAGAGAAAAGGCAGAAGGATAATGATAATATAAATTAAAATAAAGTAAAATTTGGACAAGTTGAGCGGGCCAGATTGAAACCCCAAACGGGCCACAACCGGCCCTCAGGCCTTAGTTTGCCCAGGTCTGATTTAGACAGTGACAGGTAGTGGTTTTAAAAATTACCTTCAATGATTGATCTGATTAATTACAATTACCAGCCATTAATCAGGATTAATTGTGTACCACATATTACACCACACACACACACACATATGTACAAATTTTCATTTTCATTTATATATGTGTGTCAAAATGTTTGCATATATTTATATGTATTTTCTCCTGAAGAAGAACTTATCATCAATCACAATATTCATTAAATTACCCAACATTCATTATGGAGTGAAGGAAAACACTTGTTTTGATGGAGAGGGTGATTAGTTTTTTTTTTTCATTATAAACAGGCCATATTTCAGATACTTGAAATTAAAATATTCCTGGTGTTCTGAGTTACTACAAGACAGTTGAGTTGCAGTACGGCAATTACTCTCAGCATACTTATGTATATATATATATATATATATATATATATATATATATATATATATATATATATTTCTACATTTAGCAATGGATACATATTTTTATAGTTCATTTAGTCTGAAGCCACTTAACAAAACAACCTACAACCTTAATGTGGCATTCTGTTTTGTTTTTTTTTCTGTTTTCTTTATTTGTCGTTATTTCTTCTATTTTTTTTTCTTTTTACCAACATACATTACAGATTTTTAAGATATTTAAAGCAAAGAAGACCATTTATTTAAAATACACAACAGCTGAAGGTGCCTACGCTTTTATTGGGAGGAGTTAGGGGGCAAAAACTGCCCTGATTGGCTGGTGTTACTGCCTAAAACCTTAAAGATTATTCCTTAGGGCTAGATTAGGAAATACAGCAGGGATGTCACATGGTCCAGTACCAGTAACACAGATGGTTCTAAACCCTATCACAAACAAACTAAGGCCTTGTGAAACTTGGCCTTGCAAAACTTGTCCAGAATTGGAATACTTCTGCTTTTTGCCTGTAACACTTCTGTTTCCCTGTAGATGGCATAAAGCTGGCTAAAAGCATTTGAGCATTTTACCCTTTGTACATGTCCTATCTTAATTCACAAAAACGCTCCATCCATCTGCTCCTGACCCGGCCCCCAGGTCCAATTTTGTTGGACCACTTGCGGCCCAGGAGTCCAGTGTTGATCTTTCAGCTGGGACTGGACCAGAGCAAAACTGTCCAGGTCCTGGAGTGTGACGAAGTGGCACACAGTGGGCAGTGACCCACTTTTTTTTCATGGCATTATAATTCATCTTAGATTAAACATGCAGGAGGAAGCTGTGGGTTCAGTGGAGCAGCACAGAGAAGAGCTGCAGAGCTAAAGAGACTCAGTCTGGAAAAATTCTATTAAAAGAAAGATAAATATCCCCCAGAGAGAGAGGCCGGGACCAAAGATGATAGAGAGGGTCAGTGAACGCATCACCACGGACAACCCAGCTCACCGCTTGGTGGAGAAAAATGTTTTCTCTTCCACAGTATGGATTTTTTTTTCTTCTTGTTACTTTAGTCTAACTGGAGCTGTCCAGCAGACAGACGGCAGAAAAGTCTGGAAGACAGAATGACATGAGACTGTGATGGTTACTGCCAGGACAGTACTTTTACTCTAGTTACTGTCACAAATATCTTTCAGCAGAGAGTTTAAAACTCATATTAAATCAGGTGCAGACACATTTTTTGACTTACAGGCTGTAGTTGGTCCTACATTTTGACACGGGGCATGTAAAGGCATGCAATAAAGGCCAAAATGCAAAAAAAAAATCTTATATATTGGGGGAAATTCTAACATTGCAGGGGAAAGTATGATTTAGAATAGTTTAGCAGGGCAGATTAAAATGCCAAAAAGGCCTCATCCGGCCCCCGGGCCTTAGTTTGCCCAGGTCTGACCTCATCATTCTTTACTATAGTCAAACCTCTGGTTCATGGGCAAAGGCGCAGATAAATGGTATACCAATTGACATGGGTAAATGACATTATATAGCGCCCCCTATTGGTAACATTTCCCCCAATTCCTCCCAGTGACATATGACGGGTTGTTGTGGAACTTTGTGAAAACGTCCCTTATCCCGGTTCTGTCTGTCATATTGATGCTGGTCTGGACGACCCGTCAGTTCCAGCTGCCAGTCGTGGAGCTGCCGCGCCGCCGAGTTCTGGACCTGACGGCAGATTCTTCCGGAGTCGGCCCAATTAGCCGGCGCTGGGAATAATTTCTTTCCCTAATCCCTTTATTAGGGATGTGTTGATAAAGGCTGTGTCAGAAAATCCTGTTCTCCTTGATTGGATTAGTTTTAATGCTTCCAGTGTTTGTGATGTCACTGTTACATCACAGAGTTGTTGCCTGTGGTTGTTGTTCAGACTTTTCTTTGCTGTTAATCCGTCTCATCAGACCCAGGTTTGAGACAAAGCTCTGGTTTCAGAGCGATGATGCGGCTGCTGTTGACTGATGTGGAAAATGACTTCCTGACGGGGAGAGCAGTGTGGAATTAGGGCTGCAAGAAAAAGAAAAAGAAATGCTTTGAAATATCACGATATATAATACATCAATCTCCTTTTTTTTGGCAATAAGTGATATTATTGATTTCTTTTTATTGCAGTTCCTAGTCTTCCTGGTGTTGGTTCTTTTTCTTCTTCTTAACTTTCTTCTAGTTATTCCAAATGTAGATCCCTCTGTTCCAGTGTTGGTTAGATTAAATTAAGATTACATTTCTTTTTTTTGTCATTTTTTTTGTCATTGTGACATTGTGAGCGCTCTGGGAGCTGTGTGTGGGGACGATATTAGTCCCATACTTATGGGCCCATACTCAGGGTAACTTGGCAGTGGGGGGATTCAAACCGGGGGCTTTGTGGACCCAAAGTCCACCTTCTTAACCACTGGGCCACCAACTGCCCAATCTTGGCAGTTGTAGCTTTAGCAGTAGTAAGCTGATATTCAGATGGAACAGCAGAGTCTTAACTAGGAGGACACTTGGACTTTAGTTACACCGGGGTAAATACAACCCACTATATCTAAAGATAGATTGATTGATGGTACCTGTAGAATCCTGGTACACTGATTCTCCTCCTATTGCGCCCGTTTCGTTCCAAGACCCAAAATGAGATGAAAACAATAGTGAAGTAGGCAGGATAGACCTTCTATTATTTCCCTTTATTTATTATCCCTTTACCAACCCCACCCCCCCATTACACCACCCAATCTAGGCTGTATCATCTTTCCCTCACAGTCCTGTGACAGTAGAGTTGACGAATGGAAATATAACACAGACATAGTTAAGGATTATCAGACAAGAGGAGATGATAAGAAATGCAACGATGACTGAGCCATCAGGGAACAGAAGAGCAGGATCAGCTAGCCAATAAGACGCACGCAAGAGTACGCACTTTGTTAGCCAATAGTATGTTGTGTACGATCTGGTCTGGCGGCGATTGTTCACAAATGATCTGAGCTTACATTTTAACAATACTGTTACAGGCGTTGAATCGAAAAAAAACCTTAGCATCGCATCGCGCCCCCCCAGGGGTCCCGCCCCACACTTTGAAAACCCCTGCTGTACAGTATATCGCAATGTGTTGGATCATCGGCCCTGTATCGTGATATACTGTATATATCGTCATATCATCATATATTCTGGCCAAAACACACTTACAACGGTGTAAAACAATGGTGACTGAACCTACAGAGGCGGAAGTTGATGAAACATCAATATACAATATATATTTATACGAATACTCTAGTTATTGTTGCAGTTCGGATTTTTTATCATTCCCCTTGTGTATCGCGATAGATACAACAGAAAAATAGGTCTTCTTGTCAAATGTTAACACTGCTACGATTACGATGTGAATAACTGTCGGTGTCATTGATGGATCTGACCGAAGTTCTGGTTGAGTATTAGAAGTATTCCATGTTTATCTGCAGCAGGTCCAGGAGGTTCTCTCTAACCTCAGAACCCACCCAGCGGACAGCGGCTCAGACGATATTGAGGACATTTATCAAATGTCACACTGTTCTCTCCGGAGACACAAACACCTGGAAATGGACTCTGATGTTAAATCAGTATTCCTGCTGCAGTTAAGGCCCGTGTGCGTGACAACAGAGTTCAGCAGGTTTTTACAGAGTGATAAATCGGACCACTTTATTTAAAACGGAGTCAGGTGGGTGAGGCAGAAAAAAATAAAATGCACTTCTCTGGGAGAGAAAAAAAAATAATTCCTGCTGAACTAAAGCACAGAATCATCTCACGCTTTTAACAAACTCGCCGTCCGTCATCTCCGCCTCGAGTTGCTTCACCAGACTGAGCTGCAGAACGGTTCTCCAAAGGACCTTTCATGCTTGTGTTTATTTTTTTTCCTTAGTTTTTTTTCTTCACACACACCTCTCAGCTGCTAACAAGCTTAACACCACTCAGAACCAATGGAACATCAACAAAACTGATGTTTTTGAAATGTATTTCTTTTTATTTATTTTTTTAACCTTGGTTCATATCTATTCCAACCATAAAATAAAACAACTGAAAAGACCGCCCCCTATCTGTGGTGGTCGGACTGTCATTTACATCAAGTTGACCTTTTGTTAAAAATGCAAATCAAACCAAGATGCAGCAGCAGAAGAAAAAAGAACAGAATCTTTATTCCACTCACTTCCTACGTCCTTTTGTTCTGCAGAACTTTTCTTGAACAATTTTCTTTATCATCGCCTGATTCTCCACCACCGTGTGGTGCTATGAAGGAGAGAGAATCTATAGGAGAACAAGGCTATAGTAGCGAACATGAGCCAGAGGACTGTGGCCATCAGGGGGCAGCACCGAGTGGTCACAGTTTGAGACTGACATCATACAGACACGCCTATTTTATGGTCACTTTATTTTTATTTGTTGATGTGAAATATTACCAGTGTTTAAAGGAACCAGTAGATGGCAGTATTGTATTAGACCATTAATTAAGCTCTAAACAAAGAAGCCGTCATCATCATCATCATCTTGGTCAACCTTGTTGAGATTGAGGAGCGAAATCTAGGCTTGTGCAGCGATACGAGTTAACGTGCAAAGCGTTAGCTCTCCACTAATACTATCCATGTTACAAACAGTGCTTATTAACACAGTGCTTCTCAAATAGTGGGGTGGGCCCCTTTTGGGGTTGCGATACTCAGGGGGGCGCATGTGACCCTGGGGAACATGCTTTTTTCCGCCGTACTACAATAAAGTGTAATTGCGCATCCACTCCAGTAGTTGGCAGTGGCGCTCTCTTTGCCCATTGTGCGCAGCGAGTTGAACTATATAGCTTTCTTTTTGGTTTTCAATATGTTAACAAGGATACGATGTTATGCAGAGGTGTAGCTAGAACTATTTTATAGACAAATGCTATTATTTATAGTTGCGGCGGAGGGTGGGTGGTGGGGTTGGGGTGCGAATTGTTTTCTTCTTGCTAGCGGGGACGTAACAGAAAATAATTGAGAAGCACTGCCTTAACATAAGGCTAACATACTAACACAAAAGCATTGCCCCCTTGAGGAAAGAAATTGCAGATCATATTTATTTATTAAAAATGTTATTTACTTTTCAACGATTTTTTTTTTCTTGAGACCTGAGTTTAGAACATGACACTGGCTGCATTAGTAATAGCGCTATCTACGCGCTGCAATAAATTAAGTACTGGTGTGTTTTTTTTTTTTCCGTTATATATTCCGACCTAATGACTTCCTGGTCATCGTACTGTGGTCCAGGACCAGCAGCTGCTAGTGAGCAAGAAAGTAGAGAAGGAAATATTGTCGCTGGCCTACGATTTAATGCAATTATAATGTCGTTAAGAGTAATTAATCACACTAGGTTATGACTTAACTGTAATGAAAATGCTTAACCTCTATAAACCATTTAATCAGTGTGTGAACAGAAAATGGTCCTCGGTACTTTATGTTCTACGCTCTTCTTCCGTGTTGTGAATCACGTATGAAGTGTTTCAGAGGGAACGTGACAGAATTTTTTTTTTTTTTTTTTTTTTCCCCCTCTCCGTGTTTGTGCTCTAATTGTCCCCTCCATCGCCACCTTGATGACACATCTCGGCTCTTTGTTTTCAGTCTTTCCAGCGGCTGCCCGCTCTGATAAGTTCTCATTAATCTTCCTTACAACCTTCATTACAGCTGCCACCTCCACCGCCGTGCCCGTTCTCTGGGTCCTATCTCCTCCCCGACCTTTATCTCTGCCCAGCATGCCTTCGATAATCTGTCACCCACGACCAGTCTTCACTCGGCAACCTCTCCTCCTCACGTCTTCTTTGCCTTATCGCCCGCTCCTCGTCTTCCTCTGTCTGGACGTCGCCTCAGAACATTTCACTTCACTTGATTCAACTTTTTACTTTAAGTTATTTACAATATTAACTTTTTGCCAATAATGTCATAACATTCAATTTCATCGTTACATTTATTGATTTATCCGTCCAAATAACCATGTGACCTCAATTAAATCACACGCAGTGTTGCCATCTAGTGATGTTCAATTTAATATACAGCCATTTATTCCCAATGCTAATCTTAGGGCACACATAATTTTCAGAAATCCAGGGATTGCATCAGGTTTTCATAATCTGGCCAACCTTTAGGTCTCACTTTTTTTTGAATCGTTTTGTCCCATTTACACCAAATTTGTGTCAATCTAAGTTGAATCTGACCAAACGAATGATGGTTTAGCTCTGTTTTTGGCGTCACGTCACCCCCTAGTGGTGTCTGATGCTCGAATGTAGTGTGGTCTTCTTTAGACCCTTCTGGTCTTTAAGGCAAGAAAACTCTTTGTAATTCACACCACTGCACAAAACGACACATGAAAAGTGGGCAGCTTTGAGCACCTAGGGAGCAGTGCGTGGGTACGATGCCATGCTCAGAGGACCTCAGTCGTCTAGCAGCTTGGAACCCTCCAGACCCCAGTCCGGTTCCTTAACCACTAGGCCATCACCACCCTTAACCAATGGTTGGGATTGGCTGCATCCACATATTGAAAATAGAGGGAACATGGGGGAAACTGATGGTATGTCAAACGTGAGGAACACTTTTCTAAAACAACATGCAGGGATTGCAGTGTTTTACCAGTTGTAATGAGATTCTTTGATTGTTATTATTGTGATTAGTGTGATTTGCCGATACCAATTTGTTTTGACAGAAACATAATGTTATCGTCAGCACATACACAAACTTTGTAATGAAACAGTTTTGTTTTTTTTCCTGCACCCCAACAATCCCGAGTATCTGACACTTGCAGTGTGTTCGTGTATTCAATTAAGGTACAGTACACAGTACAAGATGACCCCAGTCTTCAGTGTTTCCTTCCAAACATCAGCACCGCAGACGTTCCGCTCACTGCAGTCTCACAAGGTTTTTTTTCAAGAGTTTGGCTTTAATTTAGAAAATACTGAAATACTTCCACGCATCATATATTTATGACTTACTCAGAAGGGAGTCTGGTTTCTGTAATTCTTATTTCCCTCTACTCTGCAGAACGCCGACTCAATCTTGCGGCTCGTGAAACAGATTTTTTTTTTTTCAAGTTTACAGAAGCACAGATTACAGGGTTTAAAACATTTTTTTTAACAGAACATCAAATAACGGAGAGAAAATTACAAGTGAATTCTGACAATGGGCTTCTTTGTTTGCAGGTCAGCAAGTACTGGGGCTGGTGGAGAACCAGAGTGATTGGTACCTGGGGAACTTGTGGAAAAACCATCGTCCCTGGCCAGCTCTTGGCCGAGGCTTTAATACTGGTGAGTGCTGTTTTTATTTGCAGTCATTTTCCTGGTGCTCCTGTCGCCGTCTTCAGCCCAGCAGGCGTCTTTGTTTTCACACGTCCACCGTAGCTTTACTGCAAGGGATTTGAAAATGAACCACATTATTTTGGATTGTGTCTGAGACGAGGATCCAAGAGATAATTTGTGGTCGAGACGACAAAAACAGCGTGACAACGTAGCAGAGTAGTCCTCGGTGATCTGCCTCCCGAGGAACGTGTATTTGCACAGAGCAAACTCTAAACTCTGCACCAAACTGTGGGAAGTCATCATCCAATCACAGGGTTTCTATGAATTCCGAGATGGCAATGTGAATGTTCTCGCCTCTTCACTCAGTAAATCCGATTAGGGGAGCATTACAGCCAATAGGACCTGCTGTGATCCAAGTTCAGACCTCAGACAGTTTGTTGTACGTTATAGTTTGAAGAAGATCTTCTATCCATCCATTCATCCATCTTCAACTCCTTCTGTGGTGGGGCTGGGTCACAAAGGCAACAGTCGGACCAGTCGGGATGCCCCGTCTCACCTCTCCCTAGACCAGTGGTTCTTAACCAAGTTC
>JAFBJS010003183.1:177752-203763 GCA_016785265.1 Paraplagusia blochii | reverse complement strand
CAAGACAACGTTCAGGTCAAGATACACCGACTCACCCTACTAAAGTAGGGTTCGGTGAATGTGAGCATGTAACGGTTGGGGTTTGGTAGCTCCAACAAGGTTAAGAACCACTGCCCTAGACCCTTCCTCCAACCCTTCTGGGGGGCTCCCGATATTTTCCCAGGCCAGCAAGGCTTAGGACATGCTTCGCTCTAGCGTGTCCTGGGTCTTCCTATGGAAGGGGTTGCATACAGTTTCAAACCCAAGCCACCTCTACTGACTTCTTTTGGTGTTGGACAGTGAGCTCCTCACCCTACCTCAACGAGAGCGCCCGACACACTACAGAGAAAACTCAACGGCCAATTAGATCTAGGATCCCTTTCATCCAGTCATGATAGCTATTTCTTCCACCCTTCCACCCTTCCCTCACTCCTGAACACAACCCCAAGATACTTAACCTCCTCAACCTGAGGCGAGTCTCAAAGGTGCCTCAAGATGCTGATTCTCCTTCCTTATTCGGCGACTTGTTGGCGTTAATTCTCACACAAACCCACCAAAGATCTACAAAAACCTGGATGGAACACTAGGCCACAAAGAGAAGCTTAGTGAGAGAATTTCTTTGAGATGAATGGTGGGCATTGTGATTGTAAAAGCTTGTTTGGATTTCAAAATAAGACACAATTTAGACTTCACTTCATTCTGTTTGTATAGGAGTCTGAAAAACAAAGGGGACACAAATGTTTTCCTGTAGAAACATGAACTTTATTTTTAATTAAGTTTCCCAATAATGAGGGAAAATAAGAGGCCGTTATTTACCCACATTTTCAACAATGCTGTCGTCCTCAGACAAAGCTACATTTGTGAGTTAGATAAGCAAACTGCCGTGAAGGAATCGCTACGGCGACGCTGACTGTGCAGTTCCTATTCTGTGGCCGAGACAAAACGCAGGGACATTTAGGTTTAATCTGAAGGAGTTTGTCAGTTAATTAGACTCTCTTACAACTAATAGAACACAGTATGGAATTGTTGAGTCTCTATCGGCTTCTGTACAAATGCAGTTTCCTTTACGTGGAGGCTCATGTACTTTCACTTAGCAGTAAAAGGTTCCTGGCTGGAAGAGACGTCGATTTAAGACAGTGTTCTTCAGTTCCTGTAAAGAAAGGAAGTGTTTCAACTTCCTGTTGTTTTTCATATATTGGCAGTTTACCTGGTCAGTCAGGTCAGGAACCAGATATCAGACTGAGGTTCACAGGCCAGGTCAGTTGTTCAGGTTAACAGACCAAGTCAGTTGATGATTGAGATTTAGCAGGAAAAATTCAATAAAGTCATCAATAAATTTACATAATCATAAAGTTTGTTCAATTCTAATGACTAATGTTATCAGCTTTATATTAGCACGTTATTTTGTATAACTAATCTCTGTAGTCATTATCTGTTTGTCCTCTCATAATGAAAACCCAACAGCGCAATGTCTTGGTTTCAATTTTAGGGAAAAATGGCAATATCTTTAAGTAAAAAGTCACTAGAGGGCAGTATTTCAGCTCATCCAAAATCTCTACACGTCATATCTCTAATCGATAACAACTTTCAATCATTTTGGCAACAACTGACCAATAATAACAAAAAAGAAAGTCAAAAAACAAACAAAGTACTTTTTTTAATGTATTTTTTGAAAGTGGTGAAATTCCTCCATTGTTGTACAAATGCTAGACTTAATAAAAACCATTCATAATGTCCATGTCCTGAGGGACAGACGTAGCCAAGGAAAATGACTTCCCCTCAAATGAAGTTACTAAAAAAAAATTAAATTTCTCCACTTGTGCCGCATTCAGAAAATTGCGTCACGTTGACTTTAAACGCCCAAAGACGTTAAACGCGACGCTCTAAATGGAAGATGTGAAGGACGACGGCGGCAATAATCCACAAGTCGCTGCATCTTTAAACAGACGTCGGCTCCAGGATGGATGGACAAGTGTTTTATTTAATAAAGATATTACAATATATTCATATTCCCTCCTACGTATATTCCACTCTGATTTAATGGACAAGAGCAGCGGCTGAATCTAATTTAAATGTTTAGTTTTCAGGGGATTTTTTTGTCGTTGATGGCATTAAAAAAGTTTCAGTATTTTCGTTACATCAATAATTGTAGAAATATTTAAGTCAAAGAACTTTTTCTGTATATATTTCTGCAGACAATAATGATAATATCACAATTCTTCTATTTTGCGAAAAAAGATAAAGCAAAAAAAAGATCAATCGGTGGCGCTGAACTCTGGTATTGTTACTCTGACTTGTAGCGACGTGTTGCCCGGTTGTACTGCCTCCTGTGGTGGCTTTCTTTATCTCAGCAACTGAAACTGGTTGCTTTAGAGCATAGCAGACGGGAAATCACTTACGTGTGTGAGATCGACGGAAGCTCGGGGCTGCAGTCTGACGCCAACCCATATTCAGGGCGACTGGAGACTAAAAAAGGAGAGAGTTTCTGTATGGACCGGAAGAGTAACAGATGTGGACTTCTGGGTCAGCAGGGAGGGGAAGATGTTCTGATCCAGGACTTTTCTCTGTGTGTACAGTACGCGTGGGCCACATCTTATTAGTGGAACCGCAGGGATTTTTCTGATCGCCTCTGGAGGAAAACAGAAAAAAAAAACACACACTCTGCTAAGAATAATTTGTGTTTCCAGGAGAATGTCCACTCTTTCTCCAGCCTGCATCAGTCTGTCGACAGGCCCGGCTTTGACGGGACACACTGGGCTGTGAAACCCACATCACGTGATGGAGATGAATCAGTGTTACAGACGGTGCTTTCCTGTTTCACCTGCTCTTTATACCCATTCCACTAACTCATCCTTTCTTCTGTGTGTCTGTGTTTCCAGGGGTAATTCTGCTTCTGCTGGATCGTTTGCGGAAGCTCAGATGGGAGCAAATGTGGAGGTTGACTGCAGAGAGGGAACTAATGAGCATGCTGTCCACCTCACTGGCAGACCAGGTAGCAACTCTGCGCTTCTTACATGTTAATTTATTAGCCTTTCAACAGGAAGTTGCCATTTCACACCCTCAGTAAATCCCAGCAGGAGTTGGACTTTCACTGGAGCTGGTTGAAGGTGTCAGTGTTACTGTGTTAAAAATGGGGAGGGGGGGTCAGGGTTTCCACGAGGTGGTAAAAAGACCCTGGTGGTCACTGTTTGTCATGTCAGGTCACAGATAACAGAACACACACTGAAAAAAAACTGTTATTACGCAGTCTCTTCAGTCTGTAAGTGTGTAATCGAGCCCATAACACAGTGTGTGACAGTGCGTAACACAGTTTGTACCTGTGTGTAATGCAGCTGTATCCCTGATGCACAATCTGTAACCCACCGTGTAATGCAATCTGTTAGACTCTGTAACAGTGTGTTACACAGTGTGTGAAATGCAGGCACTAACATAGTGTGTAACAGTCTAATAAAGTCTGTTATAGTGTGTAACACATTTCCTGTAACAGTTTGTTACAGTCTGTGGTGCAGTGTGTGACACAGTGTGTTACACAGTGTGTTACACAGTGTGGCTCAATGCAGTGTTTAATGCAGTGTGCACAATCTATGACACAATCTGTTACACTCTGTAACATTGTGTTACACATTGTGTGTAAGGCATGCTGTAACACAGTGTTGAACAGTCTAATAAAGTATTTTACGGTGTGTAACATAGTCTGTGTCAGTTTCTAACATTTTGTGGCACAGAGTGTTACACACTGCGTAACACAATCTGCGGCAGCGTCTGTAATAGATTGTGGAATGCAATCTGTAACACAATCTGTTACACACTCTAACAGTGTGTGTAATGCAGGCTGTATTAAAGTATGTAACAGTCTGTAAAGTGTGTAAAACATTCTATAACAGTTTGTTACAGTTTTTGGCTGTGTGTAACACAACGTGTTACATAGTGTGTTTCACAGACACAATGTGTAAGACAGGCTGTAACAGTGTGTAGCGTAACCTGCAACACAGTTGGTCACTGTTTATATTAATCTTTAACACAGTGTGTAATACAGTCTGTAACACACTCTGTTACACAGTTTGTAAGAATCTGTGACGCAACCTGTAACAGTTTGCAACAGTCTGTAATAGGCCCGGTCTATTACACTTTGTGTCACATTCTGTAACACAGTGTGTAACAGGGTGTGAAGTGTGTTCACAGTGCGTCAACTTGGACTCCAGCAGGCCGTACTCTGAGTCCTTGGACAGTGTTCCGTCTTCATTCCCCTGCAGCTATTCCCAGCTCGTCCAGATTAAAGGAGCATTTATGGGATTTTAATTTAACCTCCATTGAATAAAGTCCTGCAAGGTTTGCAGTTTGGACAGTTAGTGGCGACTCTTCCAGTCTTTGTTCTCTCACTTTTTCTAAATCCCTCCTTTATCAGCCCGACGGTGCGTTCTGCTGCGTGAGCTTCTTCAGCCGCCATCGGTGCGACTTATCGCAGCATCCATAACGAAGCCATCGACATTTAACCCCCGTCAGTGTCATTCACACTCGGGGCTCGTGAAACCGTATCGTCACAAACGTCACTCCGATGAAACTCGCGTGCATTTCATGGAGGCTACACGTACTTTCACGTACTTCACTTTACAAGTAACCAATGACTTCGAAACCACTCTGAAAACACGTCGAGTCGACAGAAAACGGCCGTTAAGAGTTTTATTTTTATAGGACTGTACTTTATATTTCAGTGAAGCCGTGAATCTGGAGATAAATCCTTTCTCCGTCACTGTGGGTAGTTATGAAGGCAGTTGGATGTAAAGAGTGTTTGATAAAGATCACCGTAAAACCTCAGACTGAGCCACGAAGCATCACTTCACTTCTGGAGGTTCTAAAGAATCAAAACAGAGGAGAGAACTGTCAGAAGGTGTTTGGACCAAAAAACCAGAGTCTAGATCTACGGAATGATCAAAGTTTATTATCCGATTATAATTCCTTTGTGTGGAACGCTTCAATGGAGAAGCTGGAGGTCAGTGACCAAACACACAAACAAACTGTAATTAAGGCATAAATTCCCACCTATAGTTGTATCGTGTACTTTTAACCCAGACCCTAAGAAACAGACGGATGGAAAAAAAAAAAACACAATTGGACGAAACTACAGAAGACAAGACAAAAATTGATCCTCAGGAAATGAGAACACGAAACGACAGATTGAAGAGACTTCAGTGTTGACTTTAAAATGACAAAAGACGTCAAATAACTACTATTAGCTGCAGCCATTGTTGTGGAAATGTCAAGGTCTGTGACGTCGGTAACAACCTCGTGAGTCGACAGACGTTGTTCAGATCCTTACGGCTTCCTGACAGAACTTAAAGTCGTCAAGTAAAATTCTATATTTTTTACCATATTTTTAGACTGAATCCAAAGAAACCAAAAATCTCTGAAAGGGAGAAGGAATAATGAAGTACTAACCAGAGAAACTCGAGCGAAGAGACAACAATAGTCCAACGGAGTTGAGACACAAAGAGCGGTGACGGCGACAAAGACTGAAGCAGTTACAAAGAAATGAGACGACTGCACTCAAATAAGAAGACGGAAAAAAAGAAAACGTTATGTAAAAGTAAAATCTGACCATGAGTCCCTATGCACTGACTACAGATGAGAGCAGTTTCCATGGTGACAGGTGTCAGTCCGTCCTTTGTGCCGGGTCAACGTATCTTCCCACACTGGTACCGAACCTCCAGGTCCTGTATTGTTGGGGTAATTCAGGTGTTTACATGGACTAAGACAGAAAAGCAGGAAATCAAAAAACTAGTGATTTAAGTCAGAGGGAAAAAAGAAATGCTTTTATTTGGACCGGTGGTTCCAAAACCGTTTTGCACCACAGACCCGGTAAATGTCCGGCAATCTTTTCCTGGAACAGTATTCAAGAGTTGGTAGATAAAATAAATCCAAGTAGATAAAGTGATCCGACCATCGCAAAAACGTGTATTGTCCTAAATCTAAAAATCTATGAGGAATATAAAATATGAGGAAACAACCTGTAAATTTAGATTCCATATTTAGAGGAGTTGATGGCCTAGCTGTCAAGAAAGCAGACTTGCGTCCGCAAGGCCACCCGGTTCGAAACCCCCTTACCGCCAAGTTAGCGCTGGAGTGCCCAGAGCATGGTATCGTCCCCATACACTGCACCCCAGGCACTGGCTCAGCTAGTAATGAGTTAAATACAGAGGTGACATTTCGTTGTGTGCTAAGTTAGCTAAGAAAATTACCAAACACGTTTGTTTTCTCTTGGTTTTTATAGCTTGGCAGTTTTAATTTTGCAGTATTGTATTAGGTCTTCAGGGTCAGAGCAGATCTTTTAAGAAGGTACAGGATGTAGGAAGGTCCTGTGACTCAGTCAAACATCTTGACATGGATCAGGGCCATCTTGAACCCTCAGGGCCTTCAGGGTATTCAGTGAAGGCCTAAGAAAAAATATTAAAAGCATTTTTGAACTACAAATGTATTATTTAAATCTTTTTATTATTCCTTTAGTAATAATTCCCCTCCTATTTTTATGAACTTTTATTTCCTGGGAGCAATGAAATCATAATAGAACGGCAAATGGACCAATCACAATTTTTTTTTCCAGCTCTATCTGGGTAAAATAGCGACTCCCCCAGACAGGAACACCTGCAAAGCCTTCAAGTCAATAGGGGCAGTATTTCAGCTTGACAGTTGTTTTAGCTAATAATACGCCTTTGAGTAATGGGTGCAATCATATCACGAGTGTGGGCGGGGGCACTTGGGTCTGCAAGGCTTCAGGTTCGAACCTACCAGCTGCCAGGTTGCCACTAGGGTACTCTGAGCATTACGCCGTTGTGGGCCCACCACCCACAGGAAGGCTCACAATATGATGCAATGTAATTTGGATAGCGCTAGCTCCCCCTGCGACCCGTCAACAGACAAGAGGATGAAGATGAATCAATGAATGAATATCACATGTTCTGGGAATTTCGGAATTCCCAGAGGAAAGCATACATATGAGCAACCGCCAACTGGAATGAGTGAGAGGGACAGAAGAAAGAGATGTTGGTGACGGAACATCAAGGTTTTGACATTTATAAACTTAAAAATTGCCCATTTTACATCGCCAAAATACATATTAATGGATTCATTGTGAAGGGGAGGCTTAGTTTCAATTTGGAGTTAATCCATTTGATATTCTTGGACTTAGCGAGTGACATCAAGGAGTGTTTTGTCCACCAGTGTGAAGAAAAACACTGCTCTTGGTTGCAGAAAGTCACCAGAACATGAAGAGAGTTAGCGCAGATTCAATCCGGCCCCGGGTTGACATCAAATAAACTGCTGGCGAGGTCAGAATAAACTGCCGATGATGAAACAGAAGGCAAAGCACCAGGCTCAGGGTGTGTTCTCTCTCTGTGTCAATGCAGGACATCTTCAACGCTGTGATCAAACAGAACCCGTTCCTGGTCCACCAGCTGCCGTGCTTCTGGAACGTCCAGCTGTCTGACCACACACGCTCGGAGAAGTGCTACAAAGACGTGTCAGACCTGAAGGTGAGACCCTGCCGTCAACTCCGTGTGCTCACTTCACTCAGCTTGTTTGTCCTTAAGTCCGACAGGGACGGCGGTCAGGACTCTGTCCTTCTAGCAGTTCTAAGGAATGACCAAACCTTTGGAGTGTTTGTGTTGCTCCTTTATTTTAGTGTTGCCTCAGACCTGTGTGATGTGTTTAAGGTAGAAGAATGATGCAGTCCCCAGAGTTTGGAGCTCTGTGGAGACACATTTGACTCTGACCTACTTTTTCAGTCCCGACAGACTGAAAATATACGGTTTCCTTTTCAGCCGTTTCATGGACTTTTATCTCATCGGCTTTTTCTCCTGGCTTTGGTGTCAGTGGAGTCAAAGTCAGATTTAAGTGAACTAGGCCCCAGAGTAGTTATATTCTGTTGAATACATTTGCAGTAGCATGCAAATACTCACACAAATGCAGTTTACCTCCACTGCCTGCAGAGGAGCTGTTTACGTTTACAGCCTTTATACATACAGAAACGACAATTGGTTACAATTACAAGAAGGAAAAATTCCCGGCACTTATACAAAATCTGTCACTAACATATGCTAACACAGTGGTAACATCATAGTGTAGAAGAGGCAAAGGCAAACTATGGCCGGGGGACCAAATACAGCCCGTTTCGGCATTTTATCAGACCCTTCAAACATTCCAAATTACGTTATTTATTTTATGGTCATGGAATGCTGCCTCTGCAATCCGAAAATGGATAAGCGGATGAAGATGGATGGATTTCATCTATCGGAAAAAATTCCTATTGATATTAGGAATTATTTTTTCCTGCAATGCCCGGATTTCAACAGTAGATGGCATAGAAATGTCCAAAAGCATTTAAGCATAAAGGACATACATGTCTTTTGTTTTAGTTTGGACAGGCCCTCCATCTATCTTCTCTGGACCCAGGCCCCGGTTACAATTAGGACCTCTTGTTGTCGGCGAGTCAAAAAAATTGTCATGAAAGCAGCAGAAGACTTGAACTAATGATCAGGACAAAAAGTTCCCGAAAACCCCAGCTGGTTCCTGTGCAAACAAGTTTTAAAGTAATTCGTTAAAGCAATGCCACAAGACTTTCACAATATATTCATGGAAGAAAGCAACGTAACCATGGAATGTCCTAAATTGGGGACGTAAACAAAACACTCCCAGTTGTATCATCACAAATTCCTGTAAAATTTTGTCAATCGAAGCTTCCAAAGAAAGATATCTGATACTTACTTTTTGTTGACATCCGATATGCTATTGTCCACAAACACATATTTACGATACGGGTAACAAGCAATACCAATACTGACCTAGTAATATCAATTTATTTATCTATACAGATTACAGTATGAGTAAGAGATTAATAATTAGGTCTAAAATGCTGCCATCTAGTGCATTGAACTGTAATATACAGAGGTTTATCCTCTTACCTACTTTTAGAGCACACACCTTTCGGCAAAACTGAGAATTTTATTATTGTTTTTTTGTATTTCAGGAGAAAAAAAACAGATTAAAAAACGGTAATATTTTAATAGTGGCTCTATAATGACCATCTTTAATGTAGAAGAATAGAGAAAATCCATACAGCAGGGGGAGTCATTAAAGATGTCCTTGTTTAACCCTTTGTAAACTTTGGTTCTCCCACCTGTGGTTCTGAAGGTGATTCACTGGAACTCTCCAAAGAAGCTGCGCGTGAAGAACAAGCACGTTGAATTTTTTCGGAATCTTTACCTGACGTTCCTGGAGTACGATGGCAACCTACTGAGACGGGAACTCTTCGGTTGTCCCAGTGAGGCGGATCACAACAGCGAGAATGTAAGTTCCTATGGTTCTTATAAAACTTCTTCTTTGATTGGTCCAGAGTCACTGCGTACTGCCTATATAACATATACTGTGTGTGTATATATATATATATATACTGTGTATATATACACGGTATATATATATTTATACAGCATATGTTATATAAGTAGTACGCATATGTATATACATATATATAAATATATATGCGTACTGCTAACATATACTGTTTAACTATATATACTGTATAAATATATATGTACATATATGTATACAAACAATACAAATGTATATGTCTTTATACATTTATTAATGGACATATATTTATATATGTAAATATACATGTACAGTATATGTGTATATATTTTGTATATATACTGTACATTGCAAAAATTGTGACAACCCATGTCTTGTTAAAAAAACAGCCTCGTGTAATCCCCTATCCCCACAAAAAGGTCTGTCTGTCTTTTTGTTTGTTTATATTGGCGTCCATTATTATAATTAACAAAATAAATTTATTCAATTTCTTCTCGACGTAAATGTTTTGCTACAAATAAAAGCACAGGAAATGAGTTGCGACCGTGTAATTAAAGTATAAACACTGTAATTAAAGAAAACGGCAGACGAATAGAAAGAGAAGTAAAAGTCGGTAATAACAAAATAATAAAACTAATAAACCGCCTCTAAATAACGTACGCCTTTTCTCAGTCTTGCTCCAGGTGAAAGTGTTGTTATTTTTTTCATCACTCAGGTCTAAATATAACAGCACCGTGTTTAAAATAGATGGAGATCTTGTTAGCTTTAGGCTGTCGTTCCCAGCTTTCTTTTTCTGCAGCGCCTCCTTTGGTCGAAATGAACATTTTCCAGCCCACACAGGTCAGCACAGTAACAATAATTGACTTAGTAATTCACTGAACTCCAGCTGAATCACTGTATTAGAATAATATAACAAGCTGTTATTTTTTAACCTCGATGTTCCTCCCTTCAAATCATGTAATCTTAATGGTATAGCGCCCCCTTCTTTGCACTTTTTTGTTGAACTCTGAGTTTTGTGCAGTTGTCAGTGCAAATGATGCCACTTCATATTCCACCAATTTTTGGGAATCTAGAAAACCTGGGACAGACTCTATAGAAGTTGCAGCAGATCACTCATTCCCCTGATGTTTAGTTCCAATAGTCCAATAGAGGGTTGTCCAATAACTGGACAACCCTCCACCCAAGAAGCTTCTGCGGTTCTAACTGTTCTGGCAAGTACTAACAGTACTTGTGATACCTGTGGATGTCCTAACAGATGCTAAGAGTTTTCCATGGGTCGTTACAGTCTGACTGGGGTCCAGAATGTCCCAGGTTCGAGTCCACCGACTGCCAGGTTACTACTGAGGTGCTCTGATCATGGCACTGTCCTCGGGTTCTTAAGGGACTGGTCTAGAGAAGTATAACTGCTAGAGTTCCCTGTTATATCAAGTGGAACAGATGAAGTTCCTCAGTTAAGACCAAGAAGAAGTCCACAGTTGCTGACCACAACATGACCTGGAGATATGATTACAAACTTAGGAACAATACCCAAAAAGATTCAGCTCTGAGCAGACGAGTTTCACACATTAAAGATTCATGTGACCCACACCATCCTGAAGATGACTGGAACACACTGTCCTCCGGTGTCCCAAAGTCCACCAAACAAGAGGGACCTGAAACGGCCTTATCTTCCTCTCACAGTTTATAACTTGTGTTTTTCTCACTAACTTAAAAAAGCCTCTTGGACAGGCCTTGGCAACAGTGGGTACTAAAATTGGAGTCATCGGCTAGGTCAGGATCGGACAGAGAGTACTTTGCGTGACTAAGATAACTAAGATTTTCACTATTTATTGTGAAAACGAGGGTTTGCAGAAAAAAGGCAGAAGGATAACGATAATATAAATAAATAGTATAATTTTAACAGATTTGACAGGTTGAATTAAAAGGCCAAACGTGCTGCTTTTGGTCCCGGGCCTTAGTTTTCCCAAGTCTGTTGTTTGTTGAGAGTGAAACTTGATGTCAAGTTTCCTAAATACACTCACCAAATCAACTGTCAAGGCAATGGAGGGATCTGCTTCGAAGCACAAATCTTCTACAGATTCCATTCCAGGTTTTCCAGACTCTGAAAATGACGGAATTGGAATCGGCATCTCGTGACTGTAACTCAGGTGTGTGAGCCCGACTGTCAGGTGGTTCCTCTTCTGATGTCTGTGCCGGTGGAGGAAGTCTGTACACCTGCCACTGTCTGAGCCTGTCACCGCGGGTCGTGATGACAGAACAGCTGGTCCACTAGTACCTCTGAGCCGCAGTCGGCGCGAAGCGAACAGATGGAGGCCAGTGTGAGCCGCTGCTGCACGGCCACTAGGCGAATTTTACTGTTTGTTTAAAAGTATTCAAATGTTGAGGCCACAGCTGAGGACGACCGCAAGGACGTCCTACAGAGTAGCGGGCAGTACTGCAGTCCCACCTGGTTCTGCGTTCCTTATCGTTAGTGTTTTGTGCCTTGGTTTAAGAATCCAATCTTCTTAATGACCCTGTTTACAAAAATGTTCCTTTAAAGAGAAGCCCAGGGCCGTTCAAGGAAATAGATTTTCACACACACTCGTCGCTCTGTGGCTGGTGTGTGTTCAAGGTGTTCAGGTCTCGCTGCCTTCGCCTCTGAGCCCTCCCTCCCTCTGCCTCTTCATCTCACCTGATGAAGGTCACCACAGTGGAGAGTTTGGGTTTTACAGATTTACTCTCCGTAGGCTGTCGGATTATGGAAGCGTCATCTCTGCGGTCCGTTAATCACGTTATAATTTTCCACTGCGGTGCGACACAGGTTTTTTTTTTCATACGCTAACATTTCTATTTTGTCCTTAACGCAGGGAAATATTTTGCTCGCTCAATTTTTCAGAGTTTGAGCAGTGATTTAAATTTCATTAATGCGATGATTAGACTAATGAAGCCACTGAGGGATCGAATGCTACGACGCACCGGCCCTCTTCAGGGCCACTGGGCCTCCGCAACCCCAGACTCATCGCAGACTTTTAAAAAACAGAGCAGCGTCACAAACCCTTCAAGTGAACTTCCCACAGTAGAGAAACTGTCGTGCGTTGTGTTTAGTAACTAGTATTTCAACAAATTGCTTGGGAAGTTGATGATACTTGACACCGCCATCTTGTGGCCAAGACAGGAATAACAAAAACAAACATAGTTAAGTATTAAAAAAAAAAAAAACGAACAGCAATTAAAAAAAAAATGCTGATCCAGTTTCCTGCGTCTGGGCTGATTAATGGAGGTTCAGTTTTTGATTATGGCAGAGAATATTTTCTAATAGAGTTAGCCGACCGTCGCCTTGCTGATGCAGCACCGCTACAGCTGCTGGAACTGAAGGCGTTTCCCTCCGACGAGTCATGTGACGACGTGGCTCTGTGTCTGTCTGCAGCTTCAGAAGACTTTGTCAGAGCTGGACGAGGACGACCCCTGCTACGAGTTTCGCCGCGAGCGGTTCACCGTCCACAGGACGCACCTGTACTTCCTCCACTACGAGTACGAGGCTAGCTCTGACAACACCGACGTCACCCTGGTGGCCCAGCTCTCCATGGACAGGTACTGTTCCACGCCTACAACCACATGACAATAAAGTTAGTTTGTATAAGAGTTAATGTAAAAAAAATTTATATATACATATGCACATATATTTATATGTCTATATACATATATAAATATATACATATATATAAATACATATATATATAATTTTTTTTTTTTTTTCATTAGTGCTTTTCGGTGTGTTACCATACAGCCTGAACCAAATATATATATATATAACTGCAGAAATACATATATATGTATGATTGTATGTATAAATATAAATACATACATGCACATATGTACGTATGTATTAATATAAATACATACATGCATATATATATATATTGTTATTTATTTACACACATAGTCACTCTTTATATATGTATATGTATATAGATATATTTCTATTTATCTCAACATACATATATACAGTATAGATAGATAGATAGATAGATAGATAGATAGATAGATAGATAGATAGATAGAAAGACAAACCAAAATCCCACAAAATATATCTGTAATAAATTATAATAAACCTCTGGTTAAAATTTACGAAAATCAGTTGAAAACACCACTGATATACTGCAGAAATTGAAGAAAGACACTAACAAAGATCTTCAACAGCCAGCTGCTGCCACCTAGTGAAAGCAGATTGAAATGCTATGCCTGTCACAGACTGACAAACAGAAAATTATTACAGTTTTGGGCCAAATTTAGGTGACATTTACCTTACGATCTCTCACAGCCAAGTGGTTGGGAATCACCAATGAAATGCATCATCATCCGCCCCCTGTTGGAGACACTAAATATATATTTCAGTTTATCCTTCTTCAGTGTAAACCTCATTTATGGTGCAAGGCCGTGAAAATGGAAGAGGCCCAGTGTCTTCACATCATAATTAAATCAGAAAGTCACATTAATATTCAGGTTGA
This sequence comes from Paraplagusia blochii, assembly GCA_016785265.1. Taxonomy (NCBI): domain Eukaryota; kingdom Metazoa; phylum Chordata; class Actinopteri; order Pleuronectiformes; family Cynoglossidae; genus Paraplagusia; species Paraplagusia blochii. Next base: position 189,937 of record JAFBJS010003183.1, on the reverse strand, counting down.
AGGAACTTGTTGTGTTGTTAGTGCGACCCCTTCCTCTCCAAAATGTTACTACAGGGTTTTTTTTTTCTTGACTCTGGATCACATCACGCTGTGTAGGTTTCCCAGCTGAGACTCAGAGATCAGAGCTGTGCTCCTGTGGCTCCTGTGGCCCCTGTGGTCACGGTGGTATTAAATGCATCAGTAAGTAAGAAGGTTGTTACCGAGGCCGGAGGCTCATCCCAACCTCGGATGTAAATGTCGCGCTCTCTTAGCAGCTCCTATTGCCACCTTTAGCACCCGTTGTAAAATTATACGGTTATGATTAACGACGCAACGCTTTCCCCGCTTTCTCCTCCCGTATAGACAAAGCCGCATTACCGACGACAACCACCAGAGTAAATTAAGGAGAAGCCTGAATAGTTTGTGCTCCAGCGGAGCTCAGATCCATCTGTGAACGAAACAAACGACTTTAAAGTTGGATTAAGACGGTCAGAAATGGACCAAAGTTTTTTTGTTTGTGTTGTTTGAGAGGAGGACATAGAGGAAGAAATGGGTTCACATACATTTCCACGCCCGTGTTTACTCGCGTTACACAGATTATATATTCAGATATATTCTCCAGAACGTTGCAGGGAGCAGCTCACGGCACAGCGCGGAGACCAAAGAACAACAGCTGAGTGATTGTGCCTTCAGATATGTTTTTGTTTTATGTAAATTTGGACGTAATTCTCTAAATCTTCTCCTTAGCTCCGTGTTCGTTTCATGCCTGTTTTATCTGCATTTTAATGTTGTTGTGTTTATCCTAATCCCATTTCTCACCGTGAAATAATTTAATTTCTCCTTTATTGAAGGGGGAAAAAAAAACCTGCGTCTCCCGATGACTCCTTTGTGTAGAACCTCAACTTCACATTTTATGCACGCTTTTCATTAGTTTGATAAAATGACTGGTAATAATTTTCTCGTCCCTCATCGGCGTTTGCTCTGCTCTCAGTCTAATTGTTTTAATTGGTTCAAAATGATAGCACTTCACGACGGAAACGCTCCCATCAGGAATCCGTCACTTAGTTTTTGAATTTGATGTTCAGAACTCGTCACGGAGACAAGGTGGAGATGTGAAGGAACAAAAACGAATTGTGGGTTCGAAAAACCGAGGTCAAACCAACGAAGGAGCTCAGTGGAAGAATAGATGGAAGTATGTAAACATGGAAAGATGGATGAATGGAAAAATTGGAGGATGGAAGGAAGGAAGGAAAGAATACAAGTATGGATTTAAGGAAGAATGAAAGGAAGGAATACATACAGTACATACTGTACAAGGGATACAAGCGGCGGAAATGAGCTTTCTCCGTAGGGTGGTAGGGCGCTCCCTTAGAGATAAGGTGAGGAGCTCTGTCATCCGGGAGGAGCTCGGAGTAGAGGAATTGCTCCTCCACATCTAAAGGAGTCAGTTGAAGCGTCTTGGGCATCTACATCGGATGCCTCCTGGACGCCTCCCACAGGAGGTGTTTGAGTCATGTCCCACTGGGAGGAGTTCCGGAGGAAAACCTAGGACATGCTGGAGCGACTATATTTCCCGGCTGGCCTGGGAACGCCTTGGGTTTCCCCCAGATGAGCTGGAGGAAGTGTCTAGGGAGAGGGAAGTTTGGGTATCCCTCCTCCGAATGTTGCCCCCGTGTCCCGGCTCCGGACAAGCGGATGAAGATGGATGGATGAAAGGAAGGATGTATGGAAAAATGGTTGGAAGGATGGATGGAAAACTTTAAGAAAACATGGGTGGATGGATGGAAAAATGGAAGAAAAAAAGATGGGTTGATGAAATGATGGATTGATGGAAAGGAAGAAAAGATTGATAGATGGGTTCATCCGGAAGGAAATATTAATGTAAGGATGGAAGGAAATATGGATGGGAAAAGTTTTCAAGAAATCACGGGTGGATGTATTGAAATGAAAGGATGGATGGACGTATTGATGGATAGAAGTAAAAATCCATGGAGGAATAGATGGGTGGATTGAAGGAAAGACGGAAGGAAATGGGAGAATAGGCAGACGGTTGGATGGAAGGATGGATAGAGGATTAATGTATGGAGGTAGGAATACATGGAATATATGTACAGTGTTAATGGATGGTCGGAGTTGTTTTATTGGTTCAAAATGAAATCATCAGGAATCCGTCACTTGGTTTTGGAATTCAAAGTTGAGACAAATCTTGTCAATGGAAGGATTGATGGGTGGATGCACTGAAGGATGATGCATGGTTGGATGCAAGGAATGAGACAAAGGAAGGAAGAATGAAGGACCTGTATCCATATCTGGGAAGTTTCCTTTAAGAAATTAAGTTTTTCTGAAGGATTATTCTGACACTGCTGCCACATTTACGGCGTTCCCTCTACAAATAGCCCTGTTTCCCAACTGACTCTGAACGCCTCACTCCCTGTGCCTCACTCCCTGTGCCTCACTCCTTCTCTTTCCTGCCTCCTCCACTCGTCCGTTTGCTTTTCCATCTGCTGGGAATCGGCTGTTTTCCCTTTTGAAATGTTGAAAACACCTGTGATGAACAATCACCCCAGGAAGAAACACAGTTTCTTAAAAAAAAAAAAAAAGAAAAAGAAAAACCAACCAACTGTGCTACAGAGTAAATGTGTTGGTGTTCAACAGTGATTTCTAATTCCTGCAACACACACGTCATCATATCACCTGAGGAAAAAAGCCTCATCTGACCTCAGCATTAAGTGCAGACATTTTTATCCAAACCCGTTGCGAGAAGAGAAAAATCAAGATATTTTTTTCCCATTATTTCTGTATAGATTTTCCCTTTAGAACCCGCCCCCTTCATCACCCGTCTCCCCACACTGTATTATCCTCTCCCCCACAGTTCTATGACAGCAGGGTGGGAGAATAGAAATATCAGACAGACAGATTGAAATATTAGACTACGAAGAAGTAAGAATAGAGCGGCCGACAGACCACACAGAGATGCTATCATGACTGAGCCAATCAGAGAGAGGAACAGAAGAGCAGGGTCAGTTAGCCAATAGTACTGGCACGGGCAGATTTTTAGACTTACGGGCCACAATTGGATCTAAAATTGGACTTGGGGCTAATATGCATTTAGCCTTCTCTGCCCCATCTATATGGAAATTGAGGGTATTGCAGGGAAAAGGAAAGTATATTTTTAGAAGAAGTATAATTATAATCCAAAACAATAATATAATTAAGAGACATTTCGCGGGCTGGATTACAAAGCTGAACGGGCCACATCTGGCCCCCAGGCCTTATTTTGTCCATGCCTGCCATAATAAAAAAAAAAAAGTATATATTGCATTAGCCAGTGGTACGCTGTGTTTGCTCTGGTCTACGTTACCAAGCGAGCGGAGATAGTTCCAAAATGCTTTGGTCTGAGTCCAAAACGAGAATCCACATCTTTAAAGACAAAACTTTCAAAGTATGGCGAAAAACTTTACGAGATTGGATAACAAGAATTGCGATGTAGTACAGTAGTACTGTAGCCACAGATACATTGTTGAGAAAAGAAATATATACCGTTTATTGCGAAATGTATCATATCACCAGATTCTTGCTATATGTATATGTATATATGTATGTATGTATGTATATATGTGTGTATATATATGCATATATGTGTATATATGTATATATGTGTATATGTATATATACATATATAGGCAATGTGTATATATATATATATATATACAGTATATGTGTGTATACAGTATATGTATATATTTAATTTATATATTTGTTTATATAATATTGTATATATTGTATATATACTTATATATGTATATATTCACGCCTACTCAGGGCCTTAGTTGCCTGAACGTCGAGACAGAGCCTGTTCATATGAACCGATGCTCTTTGTCATTCAGGCTTCGAGGTTTTCGTTATTTTTCATTTCATCACTAAACCGTTGGTTTTCTCCTGGCTGACAGTGAAGCTCCTTTCATTTGCGGCCCAGTTCGATGAGTGGAGCAGCAGTAACTGCAGTTGGCCAGATGGTGGGAAAATGTTGTAACGTGTTTTTACACGCTCTATTATTAGGTTTTACCGAGCGGATTGATTATCCGGGTATAAAACTTTCAAGAATCCCTCAGTCGAGCCGCCTGATGGTGAAACGTGGCCCACGGAGACCAGGTCTTCTGTAAACCTGACGTGGCTCCATATCAGGCTGCAAGAAACTTGAATCTGTTGGAGTGCTGACTCTGTCTATTAGTATATTTGATGTATATTTTTATGTGTGTGTGTTGTGAGGGTATAGCTAGCTCTGCGAGGACATGATTTGGACATTATTTTGCTGTTTGGACATTTTTCAGCTGAAATAGTTGAGGCTGGCAGGAGTGCAGGATGAGGTCAGCGTCTCCAGAACTCTCACTGAGCCACGTCAAATTGAGGCCTGAAACAGTGAACCTGTTTTAGAGAAATGTATATTTAATGGAAAACAGCCCCGAACTACGAGTTCGATCCATTCCATAGCAGCCATGGTTGGTCCATTAGCTTATGACTCGATTGCGTTTCTCCCATTAAAACGATTAATTAGTTCCAGCCCCAGAAATAAACTATTGATTAATTAAAGTAAATCTCCCCCTTGCTATCTTAACATCAGGAACATGGATATAAACGAATGTATTGATATGTTAAATGATAATAATTAAGAAAACATTTTATTTCAGCGCAAGATGATTCTGATTTATTATTATACCTGAGAAGAACTTGAACATTTGTCCAAGCCTTGGAGCTCTAGCAGAACCTGCGTTGCCGTATCAAACGGAGCACTTTCAGAGGAGGAGACTCTGACGTCAGAGACTCTGACGAGACAGAGGACGGAGGGTGAAGGGGAGGTAGTGGGCGGATTGAGACAGGACAGGAGAGTAAGATCGAGAACGAAGGATGAGAGAGTAAGACGGGGACGGAGGCTAAGAGGGTAAGACAGAGAACAGAATGAGAGAGTGAGACGGGGAGACAGAGGCCGGAGAATTTGAGAGGGAGACACAGAGCGGGAACTGAGGGAGGGTGATAGAGGCCGCTGAATGAGAGAGTGAGACAGAGGTCGGGGCTGAGAGAGGGAGACAGAGGACGGGTGCACGGAGAAGATAGGTGCAAAACTTGCTTGTTCATTCATCAGAAAATAATCGTAGATCAGATCAGCCTACAGGTCGGAACCCAACTGTATTGATCTTCTAGTTTAGTTGAACATAACACTAATCAACTCCCAGGAATTGAAGAAAGATGTTAATCTGTGCAATTTTTTTGCACACTATGAGAGTAAAAGTTTTGCTTGGCTTCAACACTTTGACAAACTCTACTTTCCTAGCACATCATCTCGGGACGGTAACGCGGTGCGGATTAATCGCACCCGTCGTAGTCAGATCTGCAGAGTTGTTTCTTTCTCCCGGTGTAATAAACATTTAGATTTCAATAGTATTTTAGATCACCCTCAGGACAACACAGCGAGATGAGTTAATATCATCAGGGGTTTTTTTTTTTCTGCTCAGCATTGAGAATGTATAATAAACAAGCTGGTCCCCAGGGGGCGCTCTCAGCCTATAGGCATTGTCTTGTTTTAATGAGGCCCACCGTGGCTCAGTGGCCTCTGCGGAGCCACTGTCTAATACTGCAATTCTAGATCAAAAAAAGAGTCTGGCACCGGGCAAATTAAGTCCGTCCCACCTTCACGTAGAATACAAATGGACGTCGGGGACGCTGCGGAGAGAAGCATGATAATTCAGGGAAGAAAATTAGACGTTCCGTAGACGTACTTTAACTTTCCGCATAAAAAAAAAAAAAAAAATTGAAGAACGTCAGTTAATGCGAGCGCCTGGAGAAGAAGAATATTGACGTCTCCGGAGCGCCGCCTCGTCTCCTCGTCACCACTTGATGTTAAATTACTATCAGGAATTCACCAAGAGAACTATTTTTTTTTTCTAATATGTTGATCATCAAAATATGTCAAGTATCCCCTGAAGGCCGGGTCTCTGAAACTTTCTTTATTGTTGCCAATAAAAAACAAACAAGACTTCTCTGTTCTGCATCTTCATCCAAGGTCCTTTAATTCGTTATATCAGGGAAAAAAAAAAAAAAAAAAACGGATGAAAGCCGACAGCAGCGACTGCAAACTGAGTCGCACAGTTGGATATCAACGCTGCTTTGCTCTGAGTCACATTGTGTGAGGAACAAAACCTGACACCTAGGCTCTGGTTCTTTTAACATGGGTCACAGGGGCGGGAAAAGGGTTCTGTTGTCGATGCTGACGAAGTTTTTACGCCGTTGAAAGATGAAATGAAGCAGATAAATTGGTGCTTTTAATGAACTGCAGTGATCTTTCCTAGAAGAATCACTGCCAGATTGGAAAAATGAAATAGATATTTAAGTAGAAGTCGAGGCGAGATAGTTCTTCTATTATTTCTTTCTGTTTTTTCCACATAATGAACCTCCATTATTACCCATCTCTGGACTGTAGTAGCCTTTTCCACTGAGTTAAAGCCGGACTGGAGTGAATCCCAGGGTTGATCAGCTCTCGACTCACGGTTCTGGTCGTGTGAGGAATCATCTGGATCCTGTAGCTGGAACTGCTTTGGAATAAAAGTGTCCATCATTATCGCATTTACTGATTTCTGATTTGTACCACATTGACAAATCAGATTTGTCACATAGGGCTTTACAGGGTTGATAACATCATGTCTAAGGACATGTGTCCTTAGACCAGGGATGTCAAACTCAAGTTCACAGTGGGACAAAATTAAAAACTGCAATCAAGTCCTTTATTTTATTAAAAAATAAACAGTTAATATTTCCAGATATTAAATGCAGTGGTGGTGCTAGGGTCTCTTGGAACTCCTAGCAAGATATTGGTGTCCGCAGCTGCCCCCTAGTGGCCGGAGCCCCAAGCAACTGCCTGGCTTGCGCGTCATCAAGTGCCCACGATTAAATGTTGACATTTGCAGATCTTTTTCATGTTTTTTACTAAAACAACAAAAGATAAATTGTCTGCTATAGCAAAGACCGTGCATCACTAATACTACAAATCCTGCCTGTATACTGGAGGGCCAACATTGGTACATATTTGATATGATCTTGCAGGCCAAATATAATCACGCTGAGGGCCAAATTTGGCCCCCGGGCCTGAGTTTGACACCTGTGCCTTAGACCCTCAACTTAGACCCTGATGCACAACTTTAAACTTTAACTTTTAGTTGATTACAGGGACAGGGAAAAAAGTGGAAGAAACCTCAGAGTGAACGACAGTGAAGGCGTCCTCACCGAGGATGGACAGGCAGGACAGCAGAGAGAAAAACAAATTCAATTTATCTACACAAAGGAACTTTTAAGTCCTTGCAGAGTCAATCCAAGTAAATTTCAGCTCCATAATTTTAATTTATAAATGTTGCAAAATTAGAAATCAGAATCTATATTTTTAAAGTCAAAACTTTGTTTAATGTTTTGTGAAAAAAAAGGAACGAGATAAAATGTAAAAACAAAAAATATGAACAGAACATCAGGTACTGTGTGGCATCTCTACAATATTCCAGTGATGTGATTGGTCACCAAAGGTCACATTATACAACACAATATACAACTGTAGCTGCAGTTGAGTTTTCACTACATTTGGCAGACGCTTCTATTCAAAGTAAAGTGTAAATTAAATTATAAATTTCATTCCTTTTCATCCTCTTGTCTTGTGTCAGAGGCAGCAGTCTCCACGACTGCCACCCAAATCACACTGCTCCATACAGTGAGACTTCCTGTGGGTGGTGAACCCACTTTAAGTTACGTGGGTTGGGGTGGTGCTATGACCAGAGCCCCCAAAGTGCTAACCTGGCAGCTGTTGGATTCAAACCTGGGACCTCATGGATCCAAGTCTGCTTTCCTACCCGCTAAGCCACCACTGCCACCCCTTAAAAAATATATTAAAAAATTTAATTGCAGAAATTAAGCCAGGTAACTCATAGAAGAAGAAGAAGAATGAAGAATTCAAACACGGACTCCAGGAGCGTCTGAGAGATTCTAACTGTCTGACAGACGGAGTCTTTTGTGGCTGGGAAGTGAAGTTTGCTCTCACCTTCCTCACCCACACCAAGTGCTATAAATAAAACCAACATTTCATGTTGCCAGTGGCTTCTTCTTCCTCTTCTTCCTCTTCTTCTTCTTCACTGCAACTATGTTTTTACTGCCAAGGACAATGTAGTGAGATATTCTGTGTGTTGAGGTGTTGAATATTAAATTATCTTTTTTTCTAATCCTTGAAAAGCTTTGGGAGAAATACTGTAGTTCTGGTTCAGTCGGTCTTGACTGAGTGTTTCTGTGTCCTTCCCCTGTGCAAACGATTTTGAGTAGAGACCTGATCTGTTTTCACTAGAGCTGCACCAAAATAAAAAAGATTCTTGGCCAAAACCGGAAACTGTAAATGAGGCGAGCAAGGCTGAGAACAGAAAACACTGGGGGAAAAAAAATCTTCTGCCAACTGCTCTATGAGTACAACTGCATTTATGGCTGTGACTGTGAACGGAACCTGGACAAACTCAAGTCCCCGACGTTGGACACATCAATATTAATGGTTTAAAGAAAAAAAAAGTTGCAAAATTCACAAAAACTGTTCAGTTTACAGTCAAATTCTAAATAAAATGATAATTTTGACTCTGTTGATGTGTAGATTAAATCAGTGATCCTCAACTTGTGGGTCGCAACCCAAACTAGGGTCACATTTCCAGTGAATTGCAGGTCCTTGCCTGCAATTTTTTACTGCGGTACATGTTACCGAATAAACTTGAAGAGTACAGTTACTGAATGTTACATTAAATAAATTGGCTAAATTGACATTTTTCTTGGATTGCAGCTGGTCGTAGCAGTTGACAACCACTGGATTAAATGATAATCCAGGGCTCTACTGGATTTTCTTTATTCTAGTAATAATCTACCATGGATTAAATACAGTTGCAACAAAGACCATACCGCCTACGGCCGGAACATTTAGCCCGGACATGTCTATGTTTGGAGTTTAAATCCAACATGGAGAAATTATATCTTGTATAATGTCTTGCAAATCACTGCACTTCACTGGTCATAGTTTGTTTTTTTTTTGCGTCATCATAACTTCCTGTTGCCGTGGCGTTTCGCTAATGAGGCTTTTGGCAGAAAATTGAAAATGCGCTTTTGAGCTGTTTTTGGTCAAAGAATTTGGGACAGGTGAAGTTTTTACAAAACAATCTGTATACGAAAGTTATCTTTTTACATTTGAGGAAGATTTGACCGAGACATACCTCTTTCTTCAATTTCTGTGAGTCTGTCAGTACTGTGTTCAACTCAACAGGCACAGGTTTCACACCAAATGAGTAAAATAAGAAGAACTTTGTTTATTTCTTACACATTTGTTAATGTTTTGTTTTTAAGATCCGTAGTCTTTTAATGTAATATTCATTACATTGTTCCTAATAGACCCTGGCAAACACTGTTCTAGCCATACAATAGAATAGTATCATTTATTGGTGTTTCAGCACCATGGACAGAGGTGATTCACGGTCTTTTTCAGAATCCGAACCATCCTACGTGTAACAAGTTGGTTGAGCTTCCTGTTAAGGAGTTTCTGAGTTGGCAGCACCGTGATCTGAGTTCAGCCTCCGAGCTGATGTGTTGCATGGCAACCACAGGCGACTGTAGGCTGGAGAAACAATGGCCTTGTAAACCAATGCTTCATGGAAATGTAATCAGTACGTTAACTAATCAGACACAGGTTGAATTAAAAAAAAGAAAAAAAAAACTCATCCCCAACAGACTGCAGTATAATGTGATTATGTCAGGGGGCGTTATTCAGCCTGTCGCTAGTATTGAGAAACAAATACGGCTCAGTGTCAGGACCAGGAATGTGATCGACCATAGTGAGCAACATATGATAAGAAATCACTCAGAAGGAAAAACCTCCACTAGGAGGAAAGCAAAAATGAAATATTTTTGGTATCGGTTGAGTTTTTTCCCTTGTCCTGAACTCCATCAATCTCCTCTTCATCTCCTACCTGTTAGCTCCATCTCTAGGATCATTCTTCTACCAATATAACCACTGTGCCTCCTCTGAACATGTCCAACCAGGTTTAGGTTTTGGTTTAAAGTATCGGTTGCTAGTGGAATCAAACTGTGTTTGGACCAGATCGGCAAAAATCGGATATCGTCAAAAGTTGAAATCGAACCTAAAAGTATATATAAATATATACGGAAAGGGATGTTATCACGCACTGATTCTCAGCATACAACTAGATTAGAAATTAGATTAGATAGAACTTTATAAATCTCTCAGGCGAGAGAGTGTGCATCTGATGGTTCTGGAACAGTGCGGTGATGCCATTCGTCCACATGTCTCGTTGCAGACTCCAGATGTTGGAGGCCATCTGTAAACACTGGGAGGGGCCCATCAGCCTGGCGCTGTACCTGTCCGACGCCGAGGCCCAGCAGTTCTTGCGCTACGCTCAGGGCTCGGAGGTTCTGATGAGCCGCGGGAACGTGGGTTACCACATCGTCTACAAAGAGGGACAGTTCTATCCCGTCAACCTGCTGCGCAACGTGGCCATGCGGCAGGTCAACACTCCCTACATGTTCCTGTCGGACATCGACTTCCTGCCCATGTATGGCCTCTATGAGTATCTCAGGTACGTCCATGTTCCAGGTGTTCATCAGGTTTCTGTAGTGTCGTACTATCGCAGTTGCTTCATACCACCTCCAGGAGGTGGCAATGAGCAGGATTGGTCATTGGTGTGTAAATAGAACTGTCATCAGGTCATTATGAATGCTATGTCTGCTCGATTAATTAATTTGCCCAGGAAATGTTCAGAAATGTCCCCAGTTGATGGAGAAGTTGTTGTCTCACTTAACCACACTTACTGAAGCTCCTCACCGTGTTTACAGGAAGTCGGTGGTGCAGCTGGACATGGCCAACACCAAGAAAGCTCTGGTGGTTCCAGCCTTCGAGACGCTGCGGTACCGTCTGTCCTATCCCAAGTCAAAGGCAGAGCTGCTGTCCCAGCTGGACATGGGGACGCTCTTCACCTTCAGGTAGACCATGTTAGCTGTTTGACCATGTGAAATAAAAGGTGACGTGTTTTAATCTTTTAAACAAAAAAACAAAGAAGGAAGTCCTGAGTTATGGGTGAGGGAAGTGCAGAACCCTGAGGTGGATTGGCAGACCTGTGGTCGAGGTACTCATGAGGTAAGAGGTCCTCAGTGGCATCGCTCCAGGAGGAGATGGGATTGGTCGTGAGGTGGTGAAAGCTCTGGACTCGACTGGACCTTCTTGGCTGAATAACTCCCCTCAATGTCACAGGGAGGAATAACAGCATTGAATAACATTGGCTATAGGTTGTGTAGCTGCATTATGGGTGTTTGAGGATGCTGGACAGAACCCAAAGACTGACCCAGAACCCTACATATATCAACCCTCCATCTCCACCATGTATATGTATATATATATATATATATGTATATGTATATGTATATGTGTATATATATATGTGTATATATGTATATATATGTGTATATATATATGTGTATATATGTATATATATATGTGTATATATGTATATGTATATATGTATATATGTATGTATATGTATATATGTATATATATGTGTATGTATATATGTGTATATATGTATATGTATTTATGTATATGTATGTGTATATATATATATATATATATATATATAATATTTTCACAACTATAAGGACTGTACAGTTTAGCACCGCACTTAAAAGGCACAGTCTCAGTTTCGCCAATAAGGCCACCTGATCATAGGGTTAGGGTTTTATATACAATCTTAAGCCCACACTTCCCCCTTTAAAGTTCTCATGGTGTCCTCTACTACGTCCTTCTTACAACAACACACACAGGGTGCACTGCTTGTACGTCTTATAGTTGTGAAGATAGGGTATATATATATATATATCTATATATGATATATATGTGTGTGTATAAATGTCTAGATATACCAAGTGTGAGTCATCAGGCCTTTATACATATCATATATAAATATATATATATGTATTTATATGTCTTTTTATAAACATATGTATGTACATAAACATACATGCACACATATATTTTTCTACACACACACACACACATATATATACCTATATGTATGTGTGTATATATATGTGTGTATATATATATATATATATATATATATATATATATATAAACAACTATA
>JAFBJS010003183.1:130682-177730 GCA_016785265.1 Paraplagusia blochii | reverse complement strand
ATATATATATATATATATATATATATATATATATATATACATATATGTATATACACATAGTATATTTGAAGGCCTGATGGCTCACACTTGGTTCCTCCAGATATTATATATTAAACCTCTGGATCCACACTTTGTTTTATTGCTCATGACTCTTGTGGCTTTTTTTTTATTATTATTATTATCACCTTTGCTTTTATGTTTCTTTTATGACTTTGCTGTTGAAATTTTAACGACTTTTACATATTTTTAACTTATTGGACAATCTGTGCTCTTTGATTGGAGCACATCGTTTCCTCTGTGAACCCCATATTGCCTCTGTATAAGCCAGAGTGTTGGTGATGAATCGTCGCGGCCGTTGTCGGCGTGCTGTGTTGATAACAATGACATGTAGAGGGCAGTGCAGCAGTGACTGCGCTCCTCAGCGGCTCCGTCCACACGGTTCGTAGGAAGTCCTTTTCTTCATTGCGCCGACAGAACTCTGGTCTGAGTTGCTCAGCAGGAATCAAAAATCTCTCGAAATACATTTCTAACAAGCGTTCCAAAAATCACTAGAACAAGTCTCAGCGGTGGTCAATTCATTCATTAAAACACAGAGGTGTTATTTTATTAATGCAGGGGAAAATGTTTTAAATCAATCTTTAAAAGGGGAAAAAAATCTTGAAATCTTTGCCACACCACGAGTCTGATTTTTAATTCTGTGATTTCCCTGATGTCAAACATGAGACTGTTCATATCCTGAAGCTGCAAGAACCGTATCCTTGACCTGGAGCGGTGAGAAAATATTAGTACACAGATCCATCTCCTGTCACAGTAGTTTCTTTACAAAACCCACTGCCAGAAAGGAAAATTTGTTGAAAAAGTGAAATCTTGTTTGTCTGTTTTGTAGTTCATCATTTTTCCTGAAGATAAATTTGAGGTTTGACTGAGTCTTGGTGCTCTTACTGAACCTGATCTCTGATGAATTGGGTGGAGCGCTTTCAGAGGAGGAGACGCCTGAGACTCCAACACTGAAAGTGCTCATTTATTCAGTCCAGAGCAGCTGCTGCTATGTTAATGTGAATATAAAAAATGTTAAAATAGAATCGCCAGGTGTTTTTGAGTTCAAAATCCAGCGTCAATTCTAGCGTTAAACCGGGAGACAGCACCACCCACAGAGACTATCTGAGAGTGTTTAGTTGCCATATTCGCTCCATGCTACGGTTGCTCCAGGATTCATGATGCTTTGCACTAACACTAGCGCAATCGTTCGGATAGAGATCTTTGGTCGCTTAGAGCGTTGTACGGGGCTCCGCGGTACTTTGCCGAATCCCCTACAAGAGATTGTGAGATCCACGTTTTCAAGGCAAATCTTTCTTATGTTAAGAAAAATTTGTGGCAGAAAACTCAATATATCGTCATGTCGCTTGTATCACAATGCACTGTATCATTTTACCTGATTCCAGTCATTTCTCACGTCAGGTATCATGTGTGGACCAAAGGCCACGCCCCCACCAACTTTGCCAAATGGAGGACAGCAACCACGCCCTACAGGGTGCAGTGGGAGGCCGACTTCGAACCCTACGTCATGGTGCGCAGGGACAGTCCTGAGTACGATCGACGATTCGTGGGCTTTGGCTGGAACAAAGTGGCCCACATCATGGAGTTGGACGCACAGGTAACTGACATCATCGTCTGACGTCACCAGGCTTGTCACTGTTGCAAAGTATTTCTTCACATATATATGTATATGTAGAAATACTTGTGTGTGTTTGTGTGTGTATGTATGTGTGTGTGTATATATATTTATATTTATGTGTATGTGTGTGTATATATGTATAAGGGGTGTGCAAATTAATAGTTTTGGATTGGTTTGGATCAAACTGAACCAAATCAGATTGTACTGGATCAATCGTTGAATATTTTTTATGAATCGTTCCTGAATCGGATCGTTGCCTGTGAATCGAGATATGAATCGGATCATTATGTGAGTGAATTGTGACACCCCTAATATGCACTATATATAAGGGGTGTGCAAATTAATTGGATCGGACTGAACCAAATCGGATCGAACTAGATCGTTCATTTAATATTTTTGGTGAATCGTTCCTGAATTGGATCGTAGCCTGTGAATCGGGATATGAATTGGATTGTTATGTGAGTGAATCGTGCCCTAAAATGTATATATACATATATGTGTGTTTGTGTATAAATGCATATCCATATACAGTGTATATATATATATATATATATACTTATGCATAAGTCTATATGCATATATGTATGTGTATATAGGTATATCTATTTCTATGTGTGTTTATACAGTATATATATATATATATATATATATACATACATACATAGATATACCTATTTGCACATACATATTATTATATGTATATATGTACATATGTGTATAAATATAATTAGTACATAAAGCATAACAAAATGCTTAAAATTGGAAATAATTTACATTGAAAACAATATACACCTATTTCTATATATTGATTCCTTGTACATTTTTTACACTGAAAATATAAAAAACATTTCTTTGTCAGCCGACGACAGACAAGTCGTTTGTTTTTCCGACGTTGGATCAGATGTCACGGTTTTATGGCTTGAATATTTTCCCTTCTCCGTTCCTCTGTCTGCGTGTAAAACACATCTCGTCTTTATGGTATCTGTGAAAGTCAAAGCTGTTAAATTTGTCCTCTGTTGGCTGCTGTAAAAACACGACGAGCCGACGGGTTCCTGACGTTGATGAAGGGGAGTTTTTGTGGGCTTTAATTTGGGTTTCAACTCGTTAAAGCAGCGGCAGAAAAGTTCAGCATCCTTTTAATGTGTCATTTTGAACACACACACACACACACACACACACCTGTCCTCCTGATGTATTGATTGTGTCCCTTTATCAGCTCTGCCTTCTTTATGCATCTGGTTCTGTCTTCTAACAAATGAGTGAGCAATGACCGCTCACACTGCTGCCATGGACACACACACACACACACACAGAGCCAGATATTTATACATAGGCTTGGTCGTGTGTGTATGTTTTTCTAAAATCCGCAATCGTATTTGTATTAACTATGAGATGTTAGATATATCATTTCGTTGACTTATCATTTTGCAGGTATGGTGCAAATATATATATATATAGATATATGTGCATAAATAATCTGTATATAAAAATATCAATATATATTTAAATATATGTATATAAACACATATATGTATGTGTATGTAGTAAAAATATTCACATATATATCTGTATATATTTTTGAACATATATGTACACATATATATACACATATATGTACCTACAGAATATGTTTCCACATGCATACATATATACAAACCCAAAACTGCAAAGCACTTCGTCCTTAATCTGGTCAGATTAGGGTTAACTGATATCAACTCTTGCAATTTTTGTCAAAACTCTTATTTGCGATTGTAGCATCGATTGTAGCCCTCCAAATCTTAGGTTAACGTCTCAGGATCCTATGTGTGTTTCCAGAATAATTGGCAAAACCCAAATATTGTTTTCTTGGCACTTGTTACACAATTCTGCTAATATCGGGTCGCTAATATCAGCCCACAGATATTACTAAAACATCCCGTATTACGTTGAATGTAAGGTGTCTTTTCAGAAACAACACGCAGGGACATATATGATTCACAGGTATATGTGAAATATAATGACTAGTTTAATTCACTCACAGCTGACTAGATTGGTGAGACCTGGTCCTGTTTAGTTGAACACTACACAGACAGACTCAAAGGAATTAAAGAAAGACACATGATTGGATTTGGGGTTTTTTTGTAGTTTTTTATAGCAATCTGCTGCCACCTAGTGGAAAGGTGTTTTTTCTTAATGTGCAGCAACATTCAATCATCTTCAATTGTTTGTCTGTTGCCGGGGTTGCAGGGGTAGCTTGCACCACCCAAATCACATTGCACCATACTGTTAGACTTCCTGTGGGTGGTGAGCCCACTGGAGGTTATGTGGGTCGGGATGGTGCAATGTTCTGAGCACCTCAGTGGCAACCTAGAAGCTGGTGGAACCTGAAGCCCAAGTCCGCTCCCTAAACTACTAGGCCACCACCTTCGCCCCATTTTGTGAACATAGAAAATTTCCCACAGTACACCTGGTGACCTCTAATGACACGCTGATGTTCCGCGACGCAGTGGTTGGGAACCATTCATAAAAGGCTTCGTCAGGTTGCCTGGCTTTGGGCCGCTGGCGCCGCAGAAATAAAAATAACCCTCACACTGGGTTCTGATTTCAGAGCTTTATGTTCCGAGGAGATAAAGTAGCAGATAAGATCTGACAGGGGGCGTAAATGTCCGCCGCTTAATTCACAACAAATGCAGGTTGGACTCTGGGAGATAAAAGTAAATAAACTATAAAAAGTTTAGTTACTAAGTGTCCTTGTCCCCCAGTCATTTAATATCTTTTATTTTAGGGAGTAGCCGTAGCTCTTTATTACAGCGCTGTGTTCAGCTCCGCTCTCTCTGGCCCGCGGCAGCCGGAACATTCCGCCCTGGCAGACTGGACATTCAGACCTGGTGATGCTCCAAAATAACTGAAAACGAAGCCAAAAAAAAACACAGCGGTCAGACACCTCACTGCTGTGACAAAAGACGAGAGAGGAGACGTCACAGTAGTAGCATTTTTAAGGGTAATGAAGAGTAATACATCAAATATGGATGAAATACTCACAGGTACTGTGGAGTTTCCTTCAAGTCTCACTTGAAATGTTTCTTTCCTTTTTTTGAACCAGCTTGAAACTTTAAAAGAAGAGGCATAAAAAACTTTGCCAACTCTGGATTGTTAGCGTGAGCGCCAGCGTGTTGCCGCTGATGCTTTTTCAAGTCGTGTGCGGAAGAAGACGTAAAGTGAGCGTCGGCTGTCGCCTCCTGTGGGAGTCGCTTTTTCTCCAAGACGAAAGGGAAATTCTGCTGAAAAGTCTCGTGGAACTTCCGTTTCAAAAAATAGTCCCAAAGTTTGGAAATATCTATTTTTACAGTTGAACAGTTGAAAACATTTCCGATTTCCGATAATTACGTGATATTGTTAATATCAATATCGGTTTTTACTCCGATAGTGAAAATCTGATCACGCAAAGCCTGGGTTTTGCCAAATTTGGTGGAATAACACATAGACTTCCGATCTTTGGGGGACATATTTTGTTGTTGACAATTGTCGGTACCGCTAATCTCCAAAATCCGATATCGGCTAAAGTTCGTATCAAACATCCCCTGACTGACTTGAGCTAACATACACCAATCCTCAATAACGATAAGATTCTTGTGGTTAGATATTTCAAACCAATGTTGAAAATTCCAGACATTTGCTTGGTGGCTACTGTGGGCACTGCTTATGCCTAACAGCAGGGGTCGCCAATGAGGTCCAGAACAGTTCTGTATGGACACCTCAGAGGCAAATTCCATTTCTAATTATCTAACAATATTGTTTGATGTTTATTTTGGAATCCAGTTGCCGGCCGAATTGGATGGTTCGGTGGGTCGGATTTGGCCCACAGGCCACCAGTTGATTTACACTGCCTTGCAACAGCAAGAACAACATCACTTAGGTCCTTCTCTATGGGAGAGGGTAAGGATTAGCAGGGAGTGGGCTTCTGGTGTTTGGTTCTGAACTCTGATCTTCTGATTTGGACTTCTTCCTCTCTCTTTGTTTTCCTCTTGGGCAAGCACAATATTCTTTTTCCCTTTCACCTACAGGGGGAGCTCTAACCAAACATACTAGCCTCTGTTGTCAAGTTTTTAGTGAACACATATTATTGCGAAGCTTTCTCTTTTGTGACCAAGACATTTTATTGTTGGGCAGTCTATCAGTGAATTATGGATTATTATCATGTTATGCTAATGTCCGACCGATATTAGCATAGTTTGATAACATTGATCTTCCTTCTAAAATAAAAATCCGTCTGAGTTTCATCAGTTTTTTTCAAATCTTAAGTTAAGCCCTGAGATGTTAACCTCAGTTTTGGAGGGAATCGATATCAGTCGTTATCAAAATCGGAAATTAAGTGTTTGGACCATACCTGCGAAAGTTAGTTAACTCAAACCTACCACAACAATCACAGGCAACTTTTCCAGTGTTAGTACATTAGAGTGGGGTTGACATAACATTTATATCGACGTATATGTATCGGAACATATCAGTATCGGTTGATACAGGAATCGGAAAGTGTTTGGGGTAAAAAAAAGTTGACATCGGAAATTTTTATTTAAATATAAATTGTTGTCAGTATTGCTCCATCACAGTTATTACAAAATTGACTTTTTCGTTGCTCTATCCTTTATTTTTAGCTATATC
Organism: Paraplagusia blochii; assembly: GCA_016785265.1. Classification (NCBI taxonomy): domain Eukaryota; kingdom Metazoa; phylum Chordata; class Actinopteri; order Pleuronectiformes; family Cynoglossidae; genus Paraplagusia; species Paraplagusia blochii. The sequence goes on along the minus strand of JAFBJS010003183.1, from coordinate 171,414 downwards.
TTTTGGTGTAGGTTGCAGGTTTGAATCCCCTCAGAGCTTGGTACCAACCCCACACGCTTTTCCCCTTGAGCTTCTCCTCACTGGTCGCTATGGTGACGGGTTGACTGCACTGCTTCTAATCACCAATCAGTCACTTACACTTTTTTGGGTGAAAATCAATTGGTGTGTCATTGCTGCTAGAATAGCACCCCCTGCCTGCAGACTAGCACATAGTCATTTTTTATCTAAATCTGAAGACAGTATTTCATGCCTCATGTCTCTGGCATCTCCATCTTGTCTCGCCCACAGGAGTACGAGTTCGTGGTGCTGCCCAACGCCTTCATGATCCACATGCCGCACGCGCCCAGCTTCGACATCACCAAGTTCCGGTCCAACAAGCAGTACCGGGTCTGCCTGAAGACTCTGAAGGAGGAGTTCCAGCAGAACATGTCGCGGCGCTACGGCTTCGCCGCCTTAAAATACATGACGGCCGAGAACAACAGCTAGCAAACGCTGCACCTCCTCCCCGACGGGGACGTGAACCTCGGTGGTGAGGGAGGGCGGGAGGTTTTGGGTTAGGGGAACATGACCGAGCAGAAGGACAAACCTACAGTGAGGGACTGCCGCGGAGCAGCCAGCTGGACTGGGTCGCGGCCCATCGGTCCCTGAGCTACGGAAGGACGGGAGACTGTGAACGCCTTCGTAAGAGCGTCGACAAGTGTCGTTGAGCTACGTGTAATTTTGTGTGTGTGTTTGAGTGTGTGTGGTCCGGAGTCGATCCCGGAGTGGAGAGCGGGAGGCGTTGTCAGCTTAGCATTCTGTTTGCACACTGCACAGCCGAACGCCTTCCAAGTCCCGAGGACGCTGCCTGACGGACTGACAGCTCGGCCAACTCACGTGCAACGATCGTCCGAGCCTGAGAGGCAAACACTGAGCAGCAAACACGTCCGCGCACATTTTGGAAAATTTTTCTTTTGACGAATGACGTGCACTAAGACTGCCAGCGGAGGCGCCACTGGGTCAACTGTCTGCCGTTTCATCTGCTCACCCAGAGCCATCGGAGGAAATTCTTCTCCTCGTATGAGCAGGGGAGATCAGTGGAAGGACAGAGAACTGGACCTCGTCCAGGAAGGGTGGAGGTTCGGGGGTCCATGACAGGCATGGGCAAACTAAGGCCCGGGGGCCAGATGCGGGTTGCTCAGCTTTGTTATCCGGCCCACAAAAATTGTTCAATTTCTTTTAGACATTTGTATTGTGGTTTATCTTCTGCCTTTTCCTGCAATGTCCACGTTTTCCCTAAGTTTGGACACCAGTAGGCTGAGAGTTAATTAACATTTTAGCCTTTTCTCGCATGACTTTTACATGTCATTCATCTAAGTTCACATGAACATTCCTTCTATCTTCTCCTGACCTTGTCCCAGTGTCCAATTTAAAGACCAATTGTGGCCCACAAGTCGAAAAGTTTGCCCACGCCCGGTTCATGATCAAGTTGGGTTGAGCTTGGAGTTTGTTGTCGTTGGCAAAATCTTATCAGCAGCTGGTACAGCAGCGTCCTTGTCCTTCTGTTTTTCTCAGATTTATCCAAGTTTATTTTCTACACACTCATCGTCAGTCACTCTTCCACCTCCAGGGACCTGAATGACTTGGTCTGAACAGGAAATCAATTGTGAAAATATCGTTTTAGCTTTGTTAAAGATCGGCTTATCAATTTTGTTTTTTTCAAATATTGACCTTTTTTTTTTTTACTTTTGGAGTCTCAACACTGCGAAAGATATCCATCATAATCAAACTGATGTTAGCATCGTTATTTAATCGTTATCAATATTGGATTTTCCTTTGAAAATGAAAATCCAAAAAAGACGATGTCCGGGTTGTCCAGTGACGTTAATTCAGTTTAAGAGGCAAACGATTGCGTACATCGCTAACGGAATTTAAGTGTTTGGACAATATCTTTATATCGGACAGCCTTTATCTGACCAGATAAAAAAAGGGAAAAGAAAAAACTGATGCCTACTGTAATGGCGCCCCTGTGTGGCAGCATGTGAGCGGCAATCATGTACTAAATTGCTCCCCATGTGGCAGCGTGGGTTTATTGCAAAGACTAAGACTTTAAATGTCCTCACTGTGGGACAAATAAGAAACTACTAACTATTATTACTATTGTTATTTTAATCAAACAAAATCAAGAGGTGACACCTCCTGGCGGAGTGTGGCACTGTTCTCAACACTGTATCAATTGGTAGAAGTTTTGTTGTTATTGATGAACAGTCTAGGGCTAAAAAAATATATATTTTTATTATTTTACGACATTTTAACGAAAATGTTCACTGTACGCTAAGTATATAAATCAGCATCATAAAAATCAATATAAATGAATTTTCGTTTACTTTTTCACAGTGCTAACTGTGATTAGCTTCATCACGCCCTCTATTAAAAAGTCAGGTTTTTTTAGAAATTATATGTTTTTTAAGATTTTGTTTAATTTGTTCCGCCACCACATAGAAAGATACGAGATACACACGCACACACACCAAGGCCATTAAACTTCAGTGTGAGATTAATATTAATGAATATATAGTTAAAAAAATAACAGAAAACACAGAAATGTGTATTTTAACTTCTTTATTACTCACGTCTCCTCCTCTGAATGCGCTCCGTACCATTAATCAGAGATCAGGTTCTGATAGGGCCCCAGGTCTTGGACAAATGTTATGTCTTTTTGTCTTTTTTTTCTAAAACATAGAAATGAATTAGACACATTTAGGGGAAGTCACAAAAGGAACAGGGTTGTATTCTTTTATTTGACAAAGTTATTACGTATACAATTTCCTAAACGGGCGTTTTAGGTTTAAGGCTCAATCTGTCATCTGGAATTACACAATCCTCCAATAATCCTCTTAGTTAACAACAAAATCATGGTAGAGTTGAACCTCCTGCTGATTTGTCCTTTTATTGTTGTTGTTTTATTTGTTTCTCGCATCGACATTGATGTTAGCGTCACATGACAAAGACAAAAAAAAGTTGTAATGTATGAAGGGAAGTCGTCATCATACGATCAGTGGGGAAGATAAACTGAAGACAGACAGACAGACAGAGAGACAGACATACAGATAGACAAGTGAGAAAAGTGGAAGCAAACACTTCTGGATTTTTTTTTCTGTTTTTTGTTGTTTGGGTTTTTCTGTAACGCTTTTTTCCTGAACTTTGAAGATGTCGTCCAGTCACAAACACTCAGACCTCACCTGGTGAGTTTCTGTCCATCACCACTGGTCCCCACTGCTGCACTGTGCTGTCCAAGCAGAGTGCTGCCTCCACCGTCCCCTCAGCTTCTTCCCCATTTTTTCCCTGTCTTCTCCCCTTTTCTTTTTGTTTTGTCCCGTCTCTGGGGTTGGACACGGCTCCCCCATCTTCTTGCCGCTCTCTCCTCGTCTTCTCCTCCGTCTTTCCCCATCCTCTCCCCTGGCCTCTCCTGTCCTGTCCCCCATGTTCCTCCCCATCTCCTCTGTCCTCTGTCCTCTCATCATCTTCTCCCTTGTCCTCTCCCATGTTCTCCCCTGTCCTTCTCCATCTTCTCCTCATCCTCCTCCATCTGTTTGTTTAAAACAGATCTTGTTTTCTGATTGTACCTGTCTGAAAACTTTGCAGGTGTGTGTGTGAGTGTGTGTGAGTGTGTGTGAGTGTGTATGTGTGCGCAGGGAGCTGCAGTGTGTAAGTAGGACAGTGCTGACTGATGCTGCTACCTGAATAAAAGCAAATGTTCTACTGTTCCTTGGTCTCCACCTCCTCCTTTCTGCTCGGCCAATCAGATCCTGGAACACTTCATTAACCAGTCACAACAGTTGCTGCTCTTTCTCTTCAAACTCTCTGACGACTGAACTGAATGTAAATCTGATGCAAAAGTTTAAATGAAAATCAAAATAAGACACATCCGGGCCAGACGTAGGAGGTTCATGGGCCAAGAGCGGCCCGTGAACCAGTGGTTTGAATTAAATATACTGTATATAGAATATTTCTAAGGTTTTTTTTTCTGTCAACAATATTGAAGGGCAAATATTTTTTTCTCCATAATAAAATCTTCCAATCATTGCTTCCTCCCTCTCCTTCACCTCCTCCTCCTTCTCCTCCCTTTCCCCCTCTTCCATACTCTCCTCCTTGTCCTTCTCCTCTTACTTTACCTCTTCACCCTCCCTTTCCTCCTCATTCTTCCCCTCTTCCTCCTTTTTGTCCTCCCCCTCCTTCTCTTCCTTCTTGTCGACCTTTTTATCTTCCACCTTCTCCTCATCCTTGGCTTTTGTTCTTCATTTCATCCTCCTTCACCAACTCCTCATCGTCCATCTCCTAAGCTTCTGGTCCTCCTCCACCTTCTCACCCTTCTTTTAACTTTCCTCCCTCTTCTCCTACTCCTCCTTTACCTCCTCCCACTACTCCCTCTCTGCTCCTCCTCGTCCTTCACCTCCTCTTCCTATCCTCCTTACTTATCTTTCACCTCCTCTAGGTCCTCCCACTCCTCCTCTTTCTCCTTCTCATGTCCTGCTTCTGTAGAGTCCAAGCTCAAGGGCGAAAGCTGTCAGTCAACCCTTGCACCAACAGGGGGCAGGCAAGGTGCAGGGGGAGGGTTACTGGGTCAAGACCCAATGGCACCTGGTACTCTGGTCTGTCTCTCTCTCTCTGGTCTCTCTGTGTCTCTCTTTGTGTGAAGTTTAACTGATGATTATGTTTTGTTTTTTCTTCTAACCAGTATTGTTATTTACAGAGTTGAAGACTTTCTTTAATTAAATGCTGCGTCAGCCTGGAGCTCCAACACAGATTGCCTTTTCAACTGAACAAAATGACTTACATTTCCGTCTCTGTCGAAGTTATTTTCTGATAACGATTGTTTCTTAATATCTTTCCCGTCGCCAAACAAATAAAAATCCATTTCCTCCCATAATTCAATGCAGTTTATGCCCTTGTAACGTGAGCGTCCAGTTAGTGATGCCAACAATTACATGGCGTCTCTCCCATGATGCATTACAATTATCAGACTAATCCTGTGTAAGTGGCCGTAGTGAGGAACAAACGCCGCCGTCTCCAACAGTCATTTGTCACCCATTGACACAAACGCTACGGTATTATTACTTTCATTATTTTTCCTTTTTGCCTCCGGTTATTTATTAGCTTCTTCCCATGAGAGAAGGATTCAAGGAGAACGTCACATCAACAGCTAATAATAATAATTTAATCAACATTATTCTAATTTAAATGCAGTATATCTGGTTATCTATGATTTTAAAAAAAAGAATACATTTAAGGCTGTTGCAGTGAATATCAGCCTGAAGTCTGTATTTTTGTTCAATCCATTTGTTATAAAATTGTGAAACATAAAGAAATCCAGATGATGAAATAGACAAATTTGGTTAAAAAAAAGATTTCTTTGAGCTAGACAGAAAGTAAAAGTTTTAAAAATTTCACAAAATTCAAACTTTCCCTACTAATTTTACCCATAATAAAAAATGAGTTGTCAAATTATAATTATATAATTTTAAAAAGTTGCATTTGTTAACGATAATGGCCATGAATGTTATTAATAAAATATTCAGGCTTTTCAGATTTTATTTTGAAAATATATATCATTTTCGCGCCACCTGTCGCTATTGCTTTTTTTTATTGCGGGTTATTTACAAGGAAGACTCAAGGCAGCGTTCTGATTGGTCAATCCGTCAGCAGCGCTGAGACTTCCGCTCATTTTCTTCGTTACGGTTCGTTCGTCGTCAACGTCTCAGTGTTTGACTGATGTTGACGTTTTACAGGCGGCGCTAACGACGTTTCCCTCCTGAAATGTTTATCTGTGCGTTTCAGAGCTCGACAGCATGCAGTCAGAAGATCCATGGCTCAATACTGACCCCAAGTGGTCATGAAGGGAAAAAGACAGGATGAAAAAAACGGAAAAGATAAGTGGTAAATATCCCTGTTCACTGGGGTAAATATTTTCCTTCCCTGGGGTAAATACCTTCATTGAGTGGATACATGTTACTATTCCTTGGGTTAAATATCCAAGTTTCCTGGGGTAAATATTGCTATCCACTGGGGTAAATATCTCTGTTCGCTGGGATAAATATCCCCGTTCACTTGGGTAAATATCTCTGTTCTCTTGGTTAATTCACTTGTGTAAAGATGTTCACTGGGGTAAATATTTATATTCACTTGGTGTAAATATCTCCATTCACTGGGGTAAATATCTCATTCATTGTTAATATGTTAGCCCTCAGCTACTAATGGCGACCTGTGGTTATTGGTGCTACAGAAAATGCAACTCTAAACTGTGGGTTCCGTTGGAACATTCTCAGCTGGACTCAGACTCTGGATGTTAATAATGATGTTGACAAACACCTTTCACACCAGTTCGACCAAGACAGCTTTGAAAATTACATCAGCTACAACTTTGTGGAATAAAAACTTCATCTCTGTCTGCTCCTCATTTATTTTGCTCCCAGTTTTGGCTTCATGTATTTTTCAGTACCATGGAGAGTTCCCGTCAGCCACTGCGGTCAGTGGCTGAGTGAGGAGAGTTGACGAGTTCGCCACAGCGCCACCTGTTACACTGTAATATAACGACTCCTCTTTTTAAACAAATTATTTGTTGTTGTTGTCAACATTTTTGTTTGTTTTGTGTTTTGCTTTTAGTCTTGACCGGATGTCTTAAATCAAATACATCCGGTTCTGCATTGACGGGACCGGCCGCTGTCCGTTTGCAGTCTCTGGCGTCTGTAGACCATACGAACCATTTCTTTTAATTATTATTGTATATTATTGGGCCACCACTGAGTCGGTGTTATGGTGAGATATTTTTATAATTAAATATAATCAATTTGTTGTTGTTTTTTTAATAATTTAATTAACCTATTTATTCGCCACACTTCCGGTCCGTTGGAAAATAGTGTCCGAAAGTTACCGATGTGCCGTGACACGGCTCATTATTATTGTTGTTGTTGTTTTGTTATTTTTACTGCATAACTACTTTTTTACATCTAGCTCGTGATACACTAAACATATCAGCTCCCATAATTTCTTTGTTGTTTTTAATTTGTTTGTTTATTTGTTTGTTTATTTAAGGAAATGCAGAGTTCACAAAAAAGTGTGCACACACGACAGCCAGGCTTCAGAGCTGCGGTCAGCTATGGAGCTGCTGACCAGCTGAGAAAACCCTTCCGGTCAAAGCTGTTCTGGAAACAGTTCATGTTCGAACCACAGGTTAAAAACCAAAAAAAAAAAAAAAAAAACAAAGCTTTCCTTTCTCTTTTTTTTTTTTTTTTTTTTTTTTTGCATTGTGTTGCATATTTTAAACCGTGTCTTATAGATGGTGAAGGTGCAGAGATGTCAGAGACAGCAGAGAAAAAGTGATAAAAAAACAAGGAAACAGACACACATTGTTGTTAAAAGGTGCCAGTGACAGATAAATAAACAGTGAAGTTTGTTTGACAGTGAAATGATTACTGTATACTTTTTCAGGGAGACAGCATCAGGGAAGTACTGAACAAAGTGATTATCTTCTCAAATCACAATTAATTGCAGTATTTGTATTTTCTCAGTCTCTCAAGTGAAATCCTCTGTTCATATTCCACTAATGTTACTTCAAAATCTACTATTATACAATATTGTTGTTAGCCAGTCACATGAATGGATCGTTTTCTCTTTACAAAACAGAACATGAACCTTTCTCTTCATTATGTTCTATATTTTGTACAAAATAACAAAATATTACACAACCCCGCCCCTACATATATTAATATGTTTAACTATTGTTATTATTTGCATGATATTTTTCAAAAACAGACCTCATTTTTATTAATACAAGTCACAGTCTTTGCAGCCCCGTTTGAACGTCTCATGGCCAAATCTGTGGATCCCACCCAGTTCACAACCTGAAGTTGGACAAAATGTCATCTTGACACAACTGAACTATAAATGAGTGTAGAGGTGAGAGAAGGTATAGGACAGGAAAAAAGACATGAGATGAACAGTCTTTACAGTCTTTAGGAAGAGATTACAAGTATTTACACTGTATCGTCTACATATACTGTAAGGCACGGACAGACACAGGGAATACGGTATAGTGTATGTCAAGCCAATAAGTAAACATAGGTCCAATACAGACAGTTTATTATTATTATTACTATTATTGTTGTTGTTGTTGTTGTTGTAGCGTGACCGGATGTCTCGCCCAAATACATCCGGTTCTGCGTTGACGCTTCTGGTTATTGTCCGTGTTCAGGCTATCACATTTTTTAAAAAGATTTACATGTTGTTGAAACACCACTAATTTATAGTTATTGTTAGGTTGATTTATTCGATCATTTAATTGGTGTTTTTGCCCGTCGTTTAGTGTTTTTCTCAATTTATTTTTGCCATCTTTATTCACCACACTACTGGTCCGTCCAAAATAGGGTCCGACAGTGGACGTACAGTGACACAGGACAGTTCCATAGCAAGATGATTCTCGATCTTACTGGATATCTCTGTGAGTTGCTCAGGTAAAATAATAAAAATACATAAATAATACATTCATTCATATGCTATCTGCACCTGTTACCCCTCCGTCAGTACTGCAGCTGTCTTTCTCACGTCAGCCGTGACCACGTTACGCTTCGCGACCGACGAAACGACCAAATTAAATAAACGCCTGTACTTAAGTGTGTTGGGCGTACGCTATTTTTTAAAAATCGCGTTATTAAAACTACATTGCGCTCATTCATATGTGATTTTATGCCATGTTACGGTCCCTGAGTTTCGATTTGCTGCAAACATAACGAGCCTCTAGGTGGCAGCAGAGGCGGTAGACTTGTACCAATGCAGTACTGGCTGTAATACCAGTTGTTCCTGCTTGGGAGTGTTTACATCTTGAAACATTTACTGAATCTCAAATTTTAATTTTGTGTGTTTATGCCACAAAAAATTTTAACTCTTAATCCATCTTGAGGTGGTTGGGTGTGAACGTGCATAGCTGAGCAAGTTGTCGATGGCAAACGCCCTCTACAGGTAAGGAACAGTCAATGTGTTGCTTCAATAGGCCACAGTAGTTTTTCTACAAAATACTTATCAAGCATTCAGAAGAACTTCACCACTAGTCCACCACAAACACTTCATCAGGACCACCAGTAAAGCCACAGTATAAGTCGCACATTAAAAATGACGTTTCACATAGCGATATTAACATTGCGAAAGTTCTTTCATTCGTTTCCTCTGACAGTATTTTACACCATAGCCTCATCATTCACGAGATCTGTTTCATCTGCCTCTGAAAATAGTGTCCGAAAGTTACCGATGTGCCGTGACACGGCTCATTATTATTGTTGTTGTTGTTTTGTTATTTTTACTGCATAACTACTTTTTTACATCTAGCTCGTGATACACTAAACATATCAGCTCCCATAATTTCTTTGTTGTTTTTAATTTGTTTGTTTATTTGTTTGTTTATTTAAGGAAATGCAGAGTTCACAAAAAAGTGTGCACACACGACAGCCAGGCTTCAGAGCTGCGGTCAGCTATGGAGCTGCTGACCAGCTGAGAAAACCCTTCCGGTCAAAGCTGTTCTGGAAACAGTTCATGTTCGAACCACAGGTTAAAAACCAAACCTTCAGAGAGAAACACGACAGAAGAGTGAGCCACCAATCAGGTGACAGTCACGTTCAAGTCAGGTAGTGTGAAAAGGAATAAAAATAGAAGTACACAGACAAGCTCAGGTGTTAAAAAAAAAAAAAAAAGCACGCATTTCCTTTCCTTTTTTTTTTTTTTTTTTTTTTTTTTCAGGTTTTAAAAAAAAAAAAAAAAGCCCGCATTTCCTTTCCTTTTTTTTTTTTTTTTTTTTTTTTTGCATTGTGTTGCATATTTTAAACCGTGTCTTATAGATGGTGAAGGTGCAGAGATGTCAGAGACAGCAGAGAACGTTCACACTACTGCATATTATATTTTAAAATTCCTGCTCTGTTTTTTTAGCTCTGTTAGCTGACAGGACATAGATCAAAAGCAGATGCATACATGGAGCAGACATAAAAACACTAGAGGGTGATTGTCGTTTAAAAAACGTTATAGGACATAAGACTGCAATTGAACCAACCAGATCATATGATGGTGTTTATAATTTAAATTATTGGGTCACTGTCTTTGTTTATTCTACAGTGTCATATTTGCAACTAAATAAAGTTTTAAGTTTTTTTTATCTTAAATCCAAAACTCCAAAGTCCGAGTTAAATAAACAATATAATGAATTTTAATTGACAGGCTACAGGCTTTGATTTATTCTATGGCTCCATCCACATGAAATCAGATTTCCTTCTATATCACCTCTGTCATATTTGGCTGAAAATATTTGTAAAATTACATTTTGGTTCCAACGAAAATGATATCGCATTTTATTGTAATGTTGACACTACGCTACTTTTCTGAGACCTCAACTTCTATGCTTTTGAGGAGCCTCGGGTCTGAAAATCTGCATTATTGCTGATTCTGCTGTTAATCTGTTACCTAATCTGTCTGTTCTGGGGGGCTGGGGGTTCCATTTTTTTTGTCCCAAGATCTATTCCCTCCAAGTAGATATCTATAAACTAAATGTTGGACCTTAATATTAGAGAGAATGACCATTTCTGACAACAATCCCCCACTGTTCTCAGCTGTGGATGGTGTGGAGTCCCAAACATGGTCACAGAACAAATGTCACATTTTTGACTCCTTTGAAACCTTCAGTTTCAGTATTCAGATTAGTGACTAAGGAACAACTAAAGGGATTGAGCTTAAAATCTTTAGATTATTTCCTTTGGAACCAAAGTAAAATTCTTTCGGTGTTACCAACAAAAGTCTGTAAAAATGTCCAGATTCCTCCCATTTCGCAACAATATTATTCCCAAATGTATTCGTCTTTCATTTAAACATTTTCTCCTTCTGGAACTACACATACAGTTCAGACACTTCCATGAGTGGGTGCAGGATACTAGTGCAGACTGGTATTAATGAAGAACTGGACTACTGAATACCTAGACCAGAAAAAAATAGATGTTTAAATGATAGATGTACCCTTGTGCTACCAATGATGTCCGTATGTCACATGGTCTGTTAAACTCTATGGCATTATAGCGATAATGAAGACATCGTCTCTCGCGGTTCATACCTTTAGTATGAAGTATGAAGAAACCTAGTTTGTACATCGTCGTCTCTTCCGTGGTTGTTAGCTGAGGGAAGTCAAAGAATTTCTGTCTCCGAGGGTTGGGCAGGCAGAAACTAAATGAGAACCACTGCAATAAGACCTTCAGTACAAGTCTCAATGTATACAGTAATCATCTGCAAACAAGTTAACTTTTCAACCTTTTCAACTTTTCAGGATTTCATACACACATATATGAACTCTTCTGATTGTAGTTGTCGTAGTTCTAGTTGTATTGTTGTGTTTACTCACCGTCAAACGCAATGGTTTTTTGGGGGCCTCTGGCCTTGGACTGGGTGCTGTCACGTGTGAAGGTTTCCATTGAACATCTTAAAGCCTCTGTCTCATATTACATCATGCATGATTGGTGCTTAACCTGATTGTTAAAAAAAAGGACAATAAAAAGTCTGGTTTTGTCGCCATCCACTGGACAAGTTTGTTGTCTCAGAGTAAAAGGAAGGCGCTTGTGCTCCTTGTGTCAAATCCCTGAGGAAAGTCACTAAACATTCAGTTCCGATTGGCCGAGCCTTAGGCACAGGAAATGTGAAACCGCTGTGTTGTCCTCTCCATGACTCCCCCACCTCTCAGGTAGAGAAGAGAGGCATTCTGGGAGTTTTTAGTTTCAGTAAAGGCTGGAATAGGCTTAAACAGTAGTAAAGGTTTTAGAGCAGTCAGTGCCGGGGCCAGTAAGAGCTGTTGTACCTGGGGTACAGGGGTGTGTAGTGAGTGGAGTGGCTGTAGGAGCTGGAGGGAGCAAATGAAGATGAGGGGCTGTAATACGCAGAGGAGTAGCTGTGGGAGGACGAGGCCGAAAGTGAAGAAGGGGAGTAGTGGACGGAGGAGCGTGTCAGGCTGGAGAATGGCCGTGTTCGGGGAGTAGGGCTCCAAACGGAGCGCCTTATCCCGTGGAGCGGCGACCGGTATGGAGAGGAGGGCGCCGACCCCGAAGGGGTGGATCTGCTGGGGGTAGCTGACGCGGTGGGGGCTTGTGTATCTGTGGCGCTCTGCCTGGGGAGGCCGGAATGACGGGACATCGAAGGGGAGATGTTGACGCTGAAACTGTGCGAGTCCACCACAAAAGTCCGAACCCCCAGTGTCCACTGGGAGTGAGGCAGCCTATGAGGGGTCGAAGGCGGGCTCCGCACCGAGGTAGAGGAGGGGGCCTCCAGGGACGGTGGGCTCTCTGGCACTACGGGATCAGCCAGTGAAGTGAAACCTGGGGATGATGGACTGCACAGGGAAATGTGTGAGGTAGGGGAGGTAAGATGTGAGGCCAAAGAAGCACTGACTACTGTTGGGCACAGAGACACAGTGGAATCAGCAGGAACAACTGACATAGGACTAGTAAGGCCTGAAGCAGCAAGGTTGCCAGGGGCCAAAGCCGAAGAGAAGTCTAGATTTGAGGCTGAAGTCGAGGGGTGGGGACTTACTTTGGGGGTGCTGGTCTTCACACGCGTCAACCTCCCCCCACGGGTGCGGTGGGTCTGCTCTTGATCGAAGGCTAAGTCCTCCAACCGCTGGGTTAAGGCCAGTTTTTGCTGGATGGCCATGCGAAGGAGGGAGTTCAGAGTTTTCTTCTCGTCCTCGGCGGCAGCCAGCTGCCTCTGCATCTCATCCAGTTGGGTCACATACTCGTCACACCTGACGGCAGTGAAGGTCCATTAAAGGAATGCAAAACCAAAACAACTACTAGAGCAAAACTTGGCACTTATGACAACAAATAAAGAAACAGTTTTCCCAGGAACTTGTTCAAGACCTGAAAATCATCTGACTGTTATCCAAAAAATTGTTACTTCAAGGGCAACTGAACATAGTAGGTTTATTGGAGATGTTTCACCTCTTTATCCAAGAGGCTTCTTCAGTTCTAACCGACTACAGTGGTTCTGCTGGTGAATCGCACACTGTTCCGGGTGAGCTGGATGTACAGTTAAAGGTGTAGAGGTGTGAATGGGAGTGTAGGGGGTTGTATTGGTATCAAGTCCTACACTGTTCTGTTGTTTTTTGGAATTGGTTGTTTTTCTTCTTTGTGATGAAACCATGGTCTGATCGCAAGAGACCTTTCTGGGAAAATATCTTCCCTTCTGGAAGATTTTCTCATCGAGAGATTCAAGAGACTCGGAATAGATGTTCAGTTTGATCTCTTTGGCGACATCTATTTCTTTAACTTGATCTTTAGTGTCAGTAGGGTAAAACCTATGAACTATTTGGATCTCTAATGAATGACACAGAGCGCTTTCAGAGGAGGAGATATGAGCAGATGGACTAAGGAGGGCTGCTGTCACCAAATAGAATGAACTGCTATCCCGAAGAACCACTGTATATTGATATTTCAATTACAATATTATCATATTGTAATATATACCATGTCACATATTGTCACCACACACACCCCTTTTGAGTTAATACACTCAATAATTTGATGAAATCCTTGGTAAGAGTTCTGACCTGGTCGCAAACAAGGCTCTTAGAGAAGAGAAGGTCGCTGCGTCCTCCTTCAAGGCCTTGAGCTCGTTCCTCAGCTTCATCATCGTGTCAGTCACCATCGATTTCTCTGCCTCATATTTACTCTTCAGGTTTGCCAGGGCCACCTCTGCAGTCTGAAGGACACAATCATTTTTTTTAAATTCCACATTTTAACCTCCATTTTTCGAAAAATTTTATCACCAAAACACTGAAGCAAAACCTCAAAGATTTTCTATCTGTTCACCAATATATAGGATTTTGTCCTATGTCCCACTCTTTATCTGAAGCACTCAAGAGTTAGGGTCCCCAACCCATAGTGCGTGGACATACGTGAATCATGTTGTACTGGGCGACAGGGGACTACAGAAATCATTTTTCAATAACTTTGGTCATTATTGGGGGCGCACAGCAGAACATACCAGTATTGTTATTCAATTATTTCCTTTTTTGGCTATTATTATCAAAGTTATATAACTTTCACAAGTTTCAACAATGTTTAATTCTGAAAATGTAAACATCTGTAATGGTCCTTCAATCACCAGAAGGTGGGGCTGTTGGTGTACTCTACTTTGAGCTCTTATTATTGAGAATTGATGTCATAGCAGTAGGGATGTCCAACAAAAACAGCTGACCCATACCTGTATTAGCAGAATTAATTTTTGTTTGTAAGAATCGTTGAGTTTTGTTTTTTTGTCCAAAACAAATTTGTGCCATAAATTGTTTCGCGGATAAAGAGCTGTATGTACAACTTAAAGTCACTAGATGGCAGCATTGAAGCCCATTTGACATATTTTAATAATCAAGCGACTGTATTAACTCTAAAGTTAATATTGTGAATCACATAGTACATAGCAGTCTTCCTGGACATAGTCAGAGGGGGTTGGGTATGTTGACTTACACCGTGAGTCCACCTCACCTGCTTGTTGGCCTTGAGGACCAGCCTGAGTGTAGCGATCTGCTCCCTCTTGGTGCTCAGTAGAGACTTGAGCTTCAGAATTTCCTCCATGCAGCTCTCTTTGTCTTTGTCCAGCAACGGGGCCAACTCCCTGGCTGCAGCTCTCTGTCTGGACAGCTGGAGAGACTGGTCAACCGCCCGCTGCAGGTGCCTCACCTGTAAGGTGGAACAGGAGATGGAGGCATGAGGCATGGAAATGTCACATGGATGACAGAAGTATCCGCGGTATTGCAGAGGACAGACAGGACAGATGGACTTACTTCCTCTGGCACCAACATGTTCACTGTGTTCTACCTGGTCTCTGACGATGGCGTTGAGGTTGTAGATGTTCATGGGCTCCTTGCGCAGCTCGCTGGCCGGCTCAAGAGCGGGCGACGAAGATGACGATGAAGATGAAGAGGCACTGATACTCGGTGATCGAGATGGAGACGTGCAGACCAGCAGGCCCTGCTCTGGTGGCACCTGGATGTTCTCTTGATCTCGGTCCTTCTCCAGTCGCGTGACCTCCCTGCACAGGGGCTCTTTGGATGGAGACTCCGAAGGGCTCCGTGACTCCCCGGACGTTGAGGTTGTCGAGGCAACAGCAGCCAATCGCCTGGCGAGACGTGGCGTTAGAAGAACCTTGCTGTTGTCCGAAGACATGGCTTTGAGGCTAGCGCTGACTCCTCTGAGCCCGCGTCCTTGTCTGAAAAAACCACGAAATGTGAGAGTTCATTGGGAAGTTGGCAAATAAATTACTTACCAAGCTACAGATTGAACGTTTTATAATTCAAGCTAGGACAGAAGTATTACCTGTAATAATCCAGCATCACACGGTTCGGGGTCTCGTTATTGCACAGACACACATGATGGTACAGTTGAGCTAACTCCTCACTCAGTGTCACCAGCTCATCCTGGGCTGCATTTAGCGCCCCCTGGCATTCATTTGTTGCTGACTGAGCAGCCTTTACCTCCAACTCTAGACTGCAGATCTGAAAGAACGTCAGATGAGATGTTTCATTCATAAAAATCTAATTTTATTATAGATGTGGTGAGCAGATGGTTCCAGTTCTGATACCTTCTCACGCCCTTCTAGGCAACTTTTCTCCAGCGATTCAACCTTCTGCTCCAGTCTCTGTAGTTCAGCTTTACGAATAGGTTTCTCCCCCAGCGCTCCGTCCCCACACTGAGCAAGCTTCTCACGGAGGATTTTCATCTCTGCCTTCAGCTCCACCACCTCCGTCACTGCAACTCTGTACTTGCACTGCAGGATCTCCAAACCGGGCGTTTGATATGAGAACACCTGATTTTTGTTCCGTGATTCTGTCTTGTACTCGTCACTGTCCCCATCTTCGTCGCTATACTCATCGTCTTTTCCAAACTCCTCTGGACTCTGGGCGGTGACTTCGCCCTGGGTCTCTTGATTCAGTTGGTTCTTTTGGCGCAGGCGTCTGAGTGCAGTGAGTTTCTGGCTTAGCCGTAGGGTCTTTTCGTACTGTTCAGTCAGAGCGTCCTGGGTGTGCTGGAGCTGCGTCTGTGACTCCTGGAGACTCGTCATCAGCGTCACCTTCTCGCGTTCCACCTTAGAGAAAAAGGTCAACTATATTTGTATTTTCTAAGATTCCAGTCACTTTATGATGAATACCTGTGCTTATTTAGTACCAGGTTAGAGGAGGAAAATTATATCTACGAGATCTAGGGAGGTCTGAAATTTGTTTTCCTTTCCGATTTAGATATCAACTGATAATGATATATGCAGCCTTTTGGCCCAAAATTGTGCAATTTTGGCAAATTTGACAAAGCCCAGGCTTTACCACATCTTGAAGATAGATATCAAAGGAGAGCCAAACTGCACAGCTATGGTACATTTCTAGAAATAATGTAGTGTAGAACCACAAGCTTGGCACTTGTCACTGGCAGACTGTTAACAGCAGTTAAAGAAACGACTGCTGCTGTTTACACAATCGTTTTTCCAAATGGGATCAGTCAAGTGCATCTCGAATCTTGAATTTATTTTTTATAATATCAGTCGGACGATATTATCGAACAAGACACTGTTCAAAACATGTCACATAAAAATGTGAAAATGCCAACAGAGGAGACGAATGTCAAGTTTTTTGGACCAAAACCCAAGTAAAAGTTAATTAATCTTAATCTGCTTGTTCGTTGCCAGGTCACAGGCTCAGTAGTCTCCAGAACTGCCACCCAAATCACACCTCAACAGCCAGAAAGTACATTTCTGATGGCCAGAGATTGGGATTACTTCCAGGGGCATAGCCAGACCCCTTAAAATGGGTGGGCCCTGAAAAAATTAGGGTGGGCCAACCCCAAAGTATTATAGCCAAGTTTGATCAGCCCTCATTGGATTGGTGTAGCCACGGGTGGTTCAGGGTGGGCCTGATTGACAAGTGGGTGGGCCCAGGCCCACCCTGAACCACCCGTGGCTACACCTATGATTACTTCATACAGTATATTCCTCCATCCACCTTCTTCTGCTTCTCCAGGGATGGGTTGCGGAGGCAACAGTCCAGGCAGGTATACCCACAGTTCCCTGCCCCTAAATACTTCTTCAAGCTTATCTGTGGACAACCTGGGGACGTTCCCAGTCCAGCTGAGCAACATAGTCGCTGCAGCATGTACTGGGTCTTCCTTTGGGTCTCCTCCCAGTAGGACAGGACCCAGGCACCTCCCAAAGGAGGCCTTGAAGTTGCTTGTAAATGCCTAAGCCACCTCAACTGATTCTTCTCAATGTTGGGGAGCAACAGCCCCCCCAATCTCCAAGAGTGTCTTGCCACCCTATGAAGAATGCTCATTTCGTCCAGCTGTATAAGGGATTGGGGTCTTTCAGTCAAAGCTCATGAGCTTTGAGTTATGAGGGTCATGAGCTCCTTCATACAAAGAACCAAAAATAAAAAATACTGCAGAGGAGAAGTATTCAGTAAAAACATCCTGGACCAGGAGCAGCAGTGAAACTCCATCCACTGGAAAACGGTCAATAGTCTAGTGTGTCAGAAGGGCTATAAATAAACTATCCTGCAGCCCAGGCCCTGGAGAGATGGCACAGAGATGGGGTTAAAGCTGCAGAATACACACACTTACACACCTGTGACCTGAGCACATCCATATTTACTTCATGGACTCATCACATAGCAATTCAAGAAAGCTCTAAGATTTTTTGAAATCTGATGCAGAATGGATGAGTAGCTGTGTTACAGGCAGGGATAGACGGGAAATTAGAGGCTGACAGCAGTCCACACTGGGGATACTGTATGTCAGCACCGTTCCATTTTAAATTATTCAAAGACATTGTATTTTTTTTATAACCGTAGGAGCCAATCGGAGCTGCCAGCTTTAAAAAGCAGAACATCTTCAGTGAGTTCCCGAGGATCAGGACCTTGTTCTCTCATTACCATCTCCAGACGCTCACTGTTCATTAAACCAAACCAAAGCTGAGACTCACGGCCATCAGGTGCTGCTTCAGCTTCTGAATCTCCGTCAGGTTCATTTCACTGAAGAGGTCAGACGTCGTCGCCCCCTCCACCTTCCGACCCGGGCCACGGCAATCTCCGTTAGCCCTGGCTGCCGGAGTTGCCCCGGTGCCACCTTGGAGGTGACCGTTGCATCTGTAAGATCAGACAGAACAAGTCTTCAGATGCAAAACCTACATTTGGAGTCACAAGAGTTGGAGGTCAAGATAACTGAATTGATGGGGAGAAAACATCAGCCAATCAGAATAGAGCAGCAGAGTGGCACTTTTTTCAATTGTGGCGACCATCTGCTACTGCTACTGTATGAGTAAATCACAGGATTGACCAGTTAACAGCTTATGACTCATGTTCTCCCGCTACACGATCTGATGCTCGGGTGCGATTGGACTGCTCACACTGCACATCCATACACGTCCAACATTAATAAAGACTACAATGATGAGGTTTGCGCAAGTGCAGTGTGGCCGGTTGAGGTAATCAACGGAGGTTAATCAGCAGGATTAAGAACTTGGTTGATTTTCATCCGATCGTTTTTCATCCGATCAATCAATAATAATTTGTCGTTACCCCATGTACTAACCCAATTACTAAAAGAGTCCCACGACTAAAATATTGTGGCAAAGCGGTCCAGAAACGCTGTGTATGCCTGACTTAAGATCTGGTTAGCTAATCAGGTTGGACAGATTACAAGACTAGCTTCAGTTTGAGTCCCTGTCAGGTGATGGAGCCGTTCCTTTGGGAATATCCAGCCTCTGAAAATATTCGGCCAAAAATAACCCAAAACTGGGGATTATTTTTAGTGCCCACTGCTTTTCTCACATCTACGCAATGATCTTTACCACATGATGACTCCCTAGATGTGAGGAACATATATTAGCAGTCGTTCGACACCTTGTGGGTTCCTCTGCAGTCGGAGAGAGCAGGGTCGTCGGCGTGGCGGTGCCACTGGGTGGAGCCGAGGAGAACGTCAGATGGGCGCTTCCAGTGTACGCCACATCACACATGCTGAGGTGGTGCACCAGCTCCCGGCGCAGATGTTTCTTCTGCTCCCGCTCGCTCTTAAGAGACTCCAGCGCCTCCTCCAGCTGGCCGTCAGAGATGTCCTTCAGACGCACAGCATCCTGCAGTTGGCTGTTCAGGAGCTGAGTCTCCTCCTCCAGGACTTTGATCTCATGTTTGAGGCCTTCATACTCCACCTACAACACAAACCCAAGAACCGTCTCCAAGTGAACGGTCACAGATCAACCGAGACAGTCGTCCTTGTTTTCTGTCTCTAACATTGGTACCTGGTTCTGTCTCAGTGTTGACACCAGTTTCTGCAGAGAGATGTTCTCCTCCTCCAACTCCGTGTAGTCCTGAAGTAACCGCGCCTCCCGAAGTTTGTACTCACGCACCTCCTCCCTCATGCGACTGCGCTGCAGCTCCAACATCTCATTACTCTGTTCAGATAAAGAAGACTTTTAGTTTACTCCTCATTGAACTAATATCTCATATACAATAAAAAAAACAGTTACTTCGAGGGCAACTGGACATTGTAGGTTTCTTGAAGATGTTTCAACTTTCATCCCAGATGCCTCTTCAGTTCTGAAGAACTGAGTGGAACTATTCTTGGATAGATGACTGGAATGACACAGAATCTGTCCCCAACCTTTTTTGACCAAGGACTGGGTACATTTCTGATATTTTTCATAGACCTGCCTTTGGCGGAAAAACTAACTAAAAAAAAACTGTTATTTTCAAAATCTAATAATCCACCTAAATCCACTGTGGATCAACAGTATAAACAGTGTCCATGTTTCCATGTTTTAAATTCAGATCTCTCTACCAGAGAGAGAGTTATCTGCTGTGTATTTTGGAGCACAGACATGGGAACAATCCATATTTCAGTAGAATTCCCAAAATTGTCTGTTAAAATCAGCTTTCTTCTTCCTTCCCTGAGCTTAGGAACTTCCCAAAGACCTTTGTTTTCTCCTCATTGTGCTAGCATGAGGGGTTCAATGTGTTGAGTATTGTCTGTTTTAAGTTTGCTTTCTTCTCCTCTCTGGACCTTCGACACTGAGCTAAGAAAGAAGATAGTGGATGTAGATAAGACATGTGACCCAGTCGGATTAAGTTGGAGGAAACAATCTGGTCATTTTCCAAATTAAAACCAAACTGATTGACCCAGAGACCGGCCTCAGTATTGGAGACCACTAAATGTTACTGTAACCACTGTGGTACCGTACCTCCCGGAGCTCCTGCAGCAGGCTGCTCAGATGCTCGCTGTCAGCCTCAGAGTTGGAGGCAGCAGCTCGGCTTTGTTTCAGCTCTGACTGCAGCTCCAGGATGCGGCCCATATAGTAGGCTTCCTTGGTGGCCGACTCCTGCAGTAGGGTCTCCTCGTTGGTCTCCCCATCCTCGGCCACCTTACGCTGGGTGGAGTAGGCCTGACTAAATGCCTAGGAGAGAAGAGGAGGAAACAGGTATCAAAAAATACATACATAAAAATAACATAAAAATAATATTTTGTATATTTATATGCATACACACATACATAGATACATACACATATACAGTGGTGCTATTACCTACGATTACAATCCGTCCCCGCAGCAGCCCTCATTACTCCGTCTGCCCTGTACCATAACTGCATATTCCCCATTAGAAATACTAGAATTCAACTAAAAATCAGAAAGCAAATATTATTATTATTTATTGTAATACCCGGGGACACATTTGACATTTGTCCAAGCCTTGGAGCTTTATGTGATCTCTGATTAATCAGATGGTGAACTTTCTCATTTATTCAGTCTTCTGTATGGAGGATGCAGGCTGAAAGTGTTAGACAGAGGACGGAAGCTGAGAGAGTGAGACAGAGGATGGAGGCTGAAAGAGAAAGACAGAGGACAGAGGCTGAGAGACTTTAGAGAACGGAGGCTGAAAGAGTGATACAGAGGATGGAGGCTGAAAGAGAAAGACAGAGGACAGAGGCTGAGAGAGCGAGACAGAGGACAGAGGCTGAGAGTCTTTAGAGAACGGAGGCTGAGAGAGTGAGACAGAGGATGGAGGCTGAAAGAGTGAGACAGAGGATGGAGGCTGAAAGAGTGAGACAGAGGACGGAGGCTGAGAGAGTGAGACAGGGGACGGAGGCTGAGAGAGTGAGACAGAGGATGGAAAATAAAAGAGTGAGACAGAGAATGGAAGCTGATAGAGTGAGACAGATGACGGAGGCTGTGAGAGTGATACAGAGAATGGAGACTGAAAGAGTGAGACAGAGAATGGAGGCTGAGAGAGGGAGACAGAGGACAGAGGCTGTGAGAGTGATACAGAGAATGAAGACTGAGAGAGTGAGACAGAGGACTGAGGCTGAAAGAGTGAGACAGAGGATGACAAATTAGAGATTGAGACAGAGAATGGAGGCTGAAAGAGTGAGACAGAGGATGAAAAATGAGAGAGTGAGACAGAATGGAGGCTGAAAGAGTGAGACAGAGGACGGAGGCTGACAGAGTGAGACAGAGTATGGAGGCTGAAAGAGTGAGACAGAGGACGGAGGCTGAGAGAGTGAGACAGAGGATGGAGGCTGAAAGAGAAAGACAGAGGACGGAAGCTGAGAGAGTGAGACAGAGGATGGAGGCTGAGAGAGTGAGACAGAGGACGGAGACTAAGAGAGTGAAACAGCACAAAGCTAAAACCTTGAAAGCTTCACTGTATAAAAATGCATTTTTTCCATTTCCTGCCAGTGAAAGTGACTATAAAGGACTGTGACTTAGATCTTCCACAGAGTTCCAGTGTATTGTTCTGATCTATAAAATCACAGCCATCACTTCCCTTCTGTGAAGTCTGAAATAGCATCATGTACTGAGACCTCCTCATATCAGTGTCCACTGTGAAATCCAAGTCTTCTCGTTCCTCTGACAGCTACAACCCGCATGGATGTAAACAGGGACAACAAACACGAAACAACCTTCTGATCAGTGATTCAACACTTTTAGATGAAGAGACATGGACAAAGACACAAACGTCCATGTTTACTGAGTCTAATAATGTGGCCTGCCCACACTCTGTCTGCAGCCCGCTTCCTTTGCTGCCAACGATGACTTCATCCCAAAGACAAGGACGAAGACTAATCACAGACAGTAGGGCGGAGAAACAGGAGGAGGCGAAACCTGGACCTGTTACGGCTCCGGGGGATTATTCCTTGAAGCTCAATTTGTTTTTACACATCGCAGATCCTTAATCTGACCTCGACCTCTCTCTCCCTCAGTCTCTCTCTCCATCTATCACATCCTGTCTTCTCAGTTTATATCCGTCCCAAGTGTCTCAGGTTGGCTGCTCTGTCAGCATACTGATGCTGACTGGAAAATGTTTCCTATGGACCATCATAAAAACCACTGGGACTTTGACAGATCTTTACTTGGAGTGAGATAAATAACTTTTATTTTGAAGGCCAATGACTCGCCCTTGAATTGTCCTCGTCCTTGAATTGTTCGGTTTTGACAAGACTCTAGGATGAAGAGGTGAAATATCTTCAACAAACCTACACATAATTCTTAACTACTGTAGATATAATAATACAGAAAATGACTAAGAACCATAAACTTGTCAAATGTCGTGTCACTTGCAGTCTCTTAATAATTTTATTTTGAAACAGCTTCTCAATTTTTGAATTCGAATTCCCCGTATTTGGCTGTGGCCCAAATGTCTTTGTCGTTGGTGTAAAATTCCGGGGTTTACTTCCTGCGCGAGATCAAATCCCACTTGGGGATGTTGTCTTCCACTGGGCTCACCAAACGCAGGTAGATACGGAGCAGTGATTCGGGTGGAGGTTGTGGAGACTGCTGCCCCGCAACCAGGTAACGGGTAAGACAATGAAGATGAAAAAAATGAATCAACAAATGCAAATTATGGGATGTAATTGTATTACTCTATGGCCTCAAACCTAATTATCTGTGGGTCACTGATGTTCCAAGAACCCCTGATTGAGAACCTCAGTATAAGAGGATTTTTAAAGAGATCGTAATTTCATAAATGTCTGTTTATGTCCAGAATTAATCCAATACTAGCTTCACCGAGTCAGGAATAGTCAGTACTCCTAACTGTTCTATGGAGAGACAACAGCACCATCACAGGAAATGATGCAGAGATACTAATGAAAATACTGCCTGGTGCTGGAATCATCTCTGTCCTCGCATCATAAACCAACAGTCAGCTGTCCAAGTTCTCACTGAGCCACAAAGAGAGGACGGCAGTTAAAATGATTTCCCTTCACACGTGAGAAAGGATTTTTCTGCCTTCCGCGCTCCACATTAGCCCTTGTCTGAGTGAACTGCTTTAAGACACACCGATCAATGAGAAGCCTGGAGGCGTGACAAAACCGCATTCTCCCTAATCCTTGGGCCTCAGGAAAAAAAGCATTGAAAGCAGCAGAGACAGGGACGGACCGAGACAAAGGAAATCCTATCTGCAGACCCGCTGCACAGGTACAGAAATGGAAAGATCAGACTAGGAAGAAGGAAGAAGAGTGACCTGAATCCACCCACCAGGGTGTCTCCAGGGTCCAAACTGTCATCATCAGGTGACTGCTAACATCCAATCACTGGCTTTTCTCAGGACGTTTACAGTGGAGTCAGAGCTGATTCAAAAATAATGGTGACTTTATTGTCATATTTTATTCAGAAGGCCTGCACTCCCACTTTACACATACCCTGTGTGTCTGTATATACATATTTTAACATCTGGTCTTTTACCTCATGGTTCAGAGTGAATCACACCAGACCGGACTAGACAGGACTAGACAGGACTAGACAAAACCAACCTTGACTAGACCCGACCAGACCAGACCTGACCTGACCTGACCAGACCAGACTTGACTTGATAGAACTAGACTAGACTAAAAAAGAGTAGAAAAGAACAGACCTGACTATCGGACTAGAATAGAAGAGAAGACAAGAATAGAAAAGACTAGACCAGAACTGATCAGACTGACAAGACAAAACTACAAAAGACCAGACTAGACCTGATCAGACTAGACTAGACTAGACTTGACTACACCAGAGCAGACAAGACAACACAAGACCTGACCTGGCTTGGCCTGGCCTGACCAGACTCCACAAGACTCGACGCGACTCGATCAGACCAAACCAGACTTGACAAGAAAGGACTAGAAAGAAAACTCTAGATAATACCGGACCTGATCAGACTAGACAAGACTAGAAAAGAGCAGACCTGTTCAGACTAGACAATACTTGACAAAACTACAAAAGACTAGACTAGACCAGATTAGACTAAACTAGACTAGACAGGACAAGACTTGACTACACTAGAGCAGACAAGACAACACAAGATCTGACCTGGCTTGGCCTTGCTTGGCCTGGTCCGACTCGACTCAACCAGACCAGACCAGACAGACCAGAAGAGACAAGACCAGACTAGACTCGACCAAAACTGACCAGACTAAACTATACAGGACTGTGCTTTATTAGACCAGACCAAACTGGACCACACAGAGTAAGACCAGAACTAGCAGGACAAGGGACCCAACATTTTTTCTAACTTAGACATAACTTGTTTTTGCTGCCATCGTGGGGTGTTACTCTGGTAACAGCACAGGGAGTGGATCCTATGTGTTCATCATAATTCTCGGTGAGAGCGCTGACGCTGAAGGAGTCAGTTTCTGATCAGAGCGGGGATAACAGGGAGGGCGGCGCCCCTTTGGGTGAGTGACATCACAACCAATGGATGCTCAGTGTTTGAGACAGTACTCTGGAACTGGTCAACCCTAAAGAAGGTTGTGACTGTGGCTGATCAAGACCTGGTGTAGGCAGCAGAACTTCATATGAAAAAATAAAGTCAAGGTTTCGAGCTCTACAACAATCCAAGAAATCCGAATAGAATTTATGTTTTATAATAAATGTTTAAATTTGAGCTACAAGCACAGTACTGAATACGCCTTATTTTAAGGCATATTCTTTAAAATAAAAGGAACCATAATTGTGTTTATAGCTGTAGGTACAACTGTTCTGAGGGACCTAAGGAAAAACGTGAAGATTTTTATACTTTTTATATACTTTCACTTTCTGATGCATGTCTGAAAGCATGAGCTCTAACCACTTCACCACCGTGTAGCCCGAGACAGAAAACTGCTAGAGTAAAATATGAAGTGTTATCCCTGCGGTCTCTCACCTCAAAGACATCAACAACAAGACGTCCATTTACATGTTCTACCTGACAGAAGCCTCGTCCCTAACCTGGGAGACTGCCGTTTAACAGTTAGCCCGAAAGCTAAACTTTATTACAAGCATAGTATAGAGTATAGATACACACAGATACTGACCTTCAGTAAAGTGCACTGTCAGCCCTGAGTCTCATTCCTGCTCCTCTCTGTTACAACTGAGAAATAAGCGAATAGTTGTTGTTTTCCACGAAGGATCACAACCAATATAGAGCTGATGATTTGCACCATTTGGTGGCGTTTCCTTCAACAAGGAAGTGCGTGAAACATGTTCAGCATAAATAGTGATGTAAGTTATTATTTTTTTACTGATATCTGATAGGCTAATGTGGTCCAAACACTTTGTATTATTCTCATGGAACGTTTATTTTTAATTCTAATAAAGTTCTATAAATCTGTAAATGCGGAGGCATTTTCTTGGAGGACACTCCAGAGGGATCAATAAAGTTCTATAAATCTAAAACAAATAAAAATAAATGTATTTATTCATCTGTACAAACCTGTGTGAAATTAATTGAATAAGCTACAATGCCGCCATCTAGTGACTTTCTGTTTAATATAAGCCTTTTATTTTATCGGGCCCACTAGTTTGCATTAGCTCAGAGGCAATGACTCTGTTCTTTGTGTGAAACTCCAGGGTTCACATCCCGGGTAAGTTTGAATCCCGGTTAGGGCGGTTGGCTTCCAACTGCAGGAAGGTGTGGTGGGCAACGCCATTGGGATGGCAGTTGTGGAGACTGCTGCCCCCGTGATCTATCTATCTAAACCTGGAACCCTCCAGACCCTGGAGTCTAGTCTGATTCCTTACCCACTAGACCCCAACTGCCCCCACTTCATATTAATCTACCAACCCCACTATCATTAACCTACCTATGTATCTATACTGTATAGTACTAACATTGTTATCTACTAACACCCACTGTTCACCACTGCTGGCGCTCCACCACTAAGAAATCAAACTGATGACCTTATTGCTGTAAGGCAGGAGCGCCAACCACACCTCCACTGTGTGTCCACACCTCCACCCGTCTACTTCAATTACTCTTGTCTTGTCATTTCCCCAGTGTTCTGGACCGGTCGGTGTCCTGTTGTTGTGAACTGGGCCTTTCTATTGTTAGCTGGGCAGCAGGTGTGGTTGGGCTGACGTAGCCAGTGAGGGAGCACCACGGACCCGTGCACGGGCTCAGACCTTCTCATCATATAATGCTGTTAGAGATCAATGTGATAGATCTCCTGATGGACATCACTGACAAATCACATGTCACCACTCACAACCAACACTGCGTTACTTTTTTTGGAGTAACGAGCCATACCCCTGCCGAGCCCACCTCCTGCAGCTGCTCCAACTCCAGCCTCAGTGCCTCCTGCTCGGCCTCGAGCTCCGCGTACTGCTGCTTCAGCCTCTGGTTCTCCTCCAGGACGACCAGACCGCACTCCGCCGCCCGGATCTTCTCCCGGTTGGCCTCCGCCAAGTCCCGCGTCAGACGCTCCACCTCGACCCGGCACTCCTCCACCGTGTCTCCGCCGCCACCGCCGCCGCTGCATCCCGCTCCCCCGGCAGCCATCGCCCCGCTCTCCTCCCTATGCCGCCCTCTCCTACCTGCCGTCGGATGAGCAGGAGATCCCCACAGGAGGAGGGAGGAAAGGAGGCAGACAGCAAATCCCCCCACCGTCTGCCCCTCTCTGGGATCACACCGCGGCTTCAAATCTCATAGAGAAGAAACAAACAAACAAAAAAACAAAACAAAGAGCGATCAACGTCGCGAAACATCCACGCAGCTCTGTCTCCTCCTCATCCCCGCTCTACATGTGACGGTCTCTGGATGATGCAGCAGCTCCACTTCCTCCCATGTCCCTCCCTCTGCTCTCGTTTTCTGCTTATTCACCGGCATCAAGACGCCATCTCTGCCTACAGCCGTGGAGCAAGGCACCTTCTCAGCTGCCTGTCATCCTGCAGCAGGTTCCCGGTGCCCACCTCCCCGCAGACCCCTCCTCACACAGTTTAAAAAAAACTCCGACAGTCATGACACTACAATGTCATGAGAAACCGTAATAAAAAGTAATTTTAATTCACAGTATCTCTTAAAAAATGTTTAATACTGCAGTACTACAGTCAGATAGTAAGAACAACTATCTTTAGTGATTAGGCGATGTATATGTGGGTGATTCTCAACTGGTGGGTTGCATCCCAAAAGTGGGTCATGGACCTGTTAATTAGTGGGTTGCAGGTGTTTGTTGATTTAATGGAAAATGTTAAAAAATAACTTTTTTATTACCAGAATAAGTGTCAACAATAGTGGCCTAGTGGTTAGGGAAGTGGACTTGGGTCCACAAGGCCTCAGGTTTGAATCCTCCAGCTGCCACTGAGGATCTCTGATCATAGCACCATTTCAACCCACATTACTTCCACCCACAGGAAAGCTCACAATAGAGTACAATGTGATTTGGGTGGCAGTCATGGTGACTGCTGCTAGTGACAAATGAAGTACAATTTTGAGGAGTACTCTACTGTGATTGGACAGGGAGGAGTAATACTGTTCTATACCATGTTGTTTCAGTAAAAAAAAATTTGCCATATTTTTGATTGATGATTTGGCATAGAGTAGTAATGCTGTACTATACTGTGAATGGACAGAGTGGAGTAATACTTAGGGACAGAGAGGAGTAACACTGTACTATACTGCGATTGGATAGAGTGCAGTAATACTGTACGATACTGTATTTGGACAGAGGGGAGTAATATTTTACTATACTGTGATTGAACAGTGAGGAGCCATATTGTACTTTACTGTGGTTGGACAAAGAGGAGTAATCCTGTTCTATACCGTGACTGGACAGAGTGGGGTAATACTTTACTCAGGAACAGAGAGGAGTAACAGTGTACTATACTGCGATTGGATAGAGTGCAGTAATACTGTACTATACTGTGATTGGATAGAGAGGAGTCATACTGTATGATACTGTAAATGGACAGAGGGGAGTAATATTTTGTTATACTGTGATTGAACAGAGAGGAGTCATACTGTACTTTACTGTGGTTGGATAGAGAGTTGTAATACTTTACAACTTGTAAAGTAATAAAGTACATACTATGACATTCTATGTTTGAACATACCATTTTTGAACAGAAAAAAACATATCTCTTTTACTAATAGATTTCTGTTCAAATTCAGTGTTTACGTCGAGGCAACACAAGTAGGTGAGTAGACCGAATGTCGGGCTTTATTTTGAAAGAGGCTGACGCCGGATATGGGCCTCTCGTCGCTGTGTCCGGCGGAACACCGGCTTTATCATCAGAGAGGAGCTGCGCCTCGCTGCACGCTGCTAGTTAGTTGCAATGTTGTAGCTATTAGCACGACAGCTATTGTTTCTCATCGGGAGGGAGATTTGTCATTTATTGTGACAAACCCACGGAGTGTGTTCTCATTTATTTCTTGTCCCATCCTCAGCCAGCAGTCGGAGGATAAGGAAGTCCTCAAAATCTCGTCCGTTCACTGCCTTTCTCGTAGCCCGCTACCAAGAGCAGCTGGTTAGCCGCTAGCCTTCCACCGTCTCCTCCCTGAGTTCCTTCCTCCTCACCCGGCGACCGCTGCTCCTGCTGGGCCATGGCGATGAGACAGACTCCGCTCACCTGCTCGGGTCACACCCGGCCTGTGGTCGACTTGGCCTTCAGTGGAATCACTCCATACGGCTACTTCCTCATCAGCGCCTGCAAAGGTGAGATCAGTGGATATCAGACAGCGCAGGAAAATAGAGTTTAATTGAATAGTTGGACATTGATTTTGAGATGATTTGAGGAAATTAGCCTGGTATATGAGCGGATGTTTGAGTTCTACGGGGCTCTGTCGTCCGAATGGGCACGTTTTATAGTTGTTTTATTGTCTTGTGTACAATTTTTTAACATGACTTAAGTGACGTGAGCAGGTGAAGATGAACAAGTAACTGTAAAAATAAAAGCCCTTATTACATTACAGATGAATGAAGAAAATAAATACAGAGGTCCAAGTTAGAATATTAATTAGATTTAAATAACAAAAATTATACTTGGAAAAGTATGGTAGTCATTATTTTTCGTAAATGTTAGTAATTTTAGTAATTACTAAGTTAGTAATAAGTTAGTAGTAAGTAAGTTAGTAATTTCACTATAACTTTCACTTTATGCCATGTTGTTTCACTAACATTTTTTGGCATATTTATATCCAAATTTGGCAGAAAATCCTGTGCATCCCCAGTTAATATATTTGATGGAAAAACTACCTAGTTAATCCAGAAGGATTTGTCTTCCGAAACACAGCGATCCGAGATTCCATGGTTCCAAGAATTCATTCTAAGTAATAATTCTAAGACTAATCTTTTGATTCCAGATATTTCTAAAATTCTCTTCTGTTTTTTTTTCCCAGATGGCAAGCCCATGTTGCGCCAGGGAGACACAGGGGACTGGATCGGAACGTTTCTGGGTCACAAAGGCGCTGTCTGGGGAGCCACTCTCAACTCAGACGCCACCAAAGCAGCCACCGCCGCTGCCGACTTCACAGCGTGAGTTTACACTTCCTGCCAGTGTGTACTGTCTTTAGGAACCTGAATGTTAATCCTTGATAAATATAACTGGTTTGACTTTGTGATAAAGGTGAAAACAAAAGAAATAAAGTGTAAATAATTAAGTAAATAAAAACATCAACTCAACAGAACATACAAGGTGGAGAAATATCCATTATAAAACTATATTCAACATTCTTACACAAAAGACCTTTAATCAGCCTTGTTAATTTTTGGTTGGTAATCTTTTTGTGATTTTAAATCATTAAAAAAAACTTTAATAAATCACACTCTTTATGTAACTTTTCTTTCCCAACAAGGACATTGTTAGCATAGGATGGAGCAATGAAAATAATCTGTTCATTTTGATGCTTCATTTCATGATCTTTACTGTTTGCTTTCTCATAGGGAGTCACAGGGAAACTAAAACTTCGCCAAGGCAGGGTCAGGTAGCAGCATCGTTCAACCGACAGGACCATCATTAGGACCACTGCAGTGAAGAGTAACAAGATAATAAAATGTATAAGAGAGAGAGAGCAGTTAATGATTACTGACCCATCCATTCACTCATAGGGACATTGGTAGGAAAAAAAAAAGAATTTATTTACATGCACTGATGCCACACCAGCTCATTATTAATAGAGGGAATGTAAGGATAATACAATAATAATATTGTGTATCTATATTCCTTTTATATGAATATGTATGTAAACACCATGTATCAATGTCTATATAGATAGAGAAGAAAATGTGTATTTGTATATATACATATACATACATACACCAATATATATTGTCCTTATTTTTCCTCAAATCGTAATGAGCTGGTCTGGCGTAAGCTTGTAAGATTAGGGATGTCCAATATTAACTTTCCTCCGATTCCCAAATAAATCGATGCAATACAAATCTAGTAATATTTATTTATGCATCAATAATAACCACTGTATTGTAACCACCAATATTCTGCATACAATCCTGATTCTTAAAATACGTGTCGAATGAGAATAGGATAGCCAATGACATACAATGCCGCCATCTGGTGACTTTAACTTTCTCATACAGCCGTCTGTCCCCACATCGTTTAACCAAGCCTATTTATTTTCAGTGGAAAAATAGATACGGATCCTTACAGCTACTACATAATGTGTTATATCGGGCCTTTTATTGGACATCCCTATATAAGATGCAGTAAATGTATTTAAATATAAAACAAATATTTATTTAAAAAAACAGATATGTATTCCATTTTAAAGTCAAATCTTCAGAATAACCAAAGGCATAACCCTCAACAAGATCACCGATAGGCAGAACAGCTGAGAGCAGGTAAAAGAAACCAAGACATTATTCTTAATGTTAAGTCTTTCACCTAAATTATTCCTAAATTGAAGTAAAGTCTGTCTTTAAGAGTTCTCTTCAACCAATCTTTCCTAAAAGAAACCCCCCATGTCCCCGGTGCCCACCTTTCCTCCGAGCTGCCGTCCACTACTGTCTGTTACCAGGTGATTTTGATTTCCCTTTCAGAAAGGTGTGGGATGCAGTGAGTGGAGACGAGGTCCTCACACTGGCACATAAACACATAGTCAAGTCGGTCACCTTCACTCAGGTGAGTTCACGTCAACACTTTCTAGTGAGGTTGTTGTATACACCTGCTTATTTTTACTCTAATCCAGGTTTAGTCATATGTCATTACCTCCATGCACTTACGGTACTTATACTGGTGCTTTTCTTGTCCTCAGGACAGCAACTGTCTGCTGACGGGAGGGAACGACAAGTTACTGCGGATCTATGATCTGAGCAGCCCAGACACAGGTAACTGAACGAGTTTATTTTTGCAAAGTTTCCGCAAAAATAAAGTGCTTAAAGTGAAGATACTATGAAGCCTGAAAATAATGATTTCACACTCAATATCAGTTTTAGTGGTCACATTGATTATTTATTTTTGTCATGGACACTCAGATAAAATGTTTTGGAAAACTTGAAGAAAATCAAGTTAAAATTGGGTCAGTCATGGTGTGATAAAAGTGGAGAAAATGTTTTATTTTTTTTCTTAGTTGCCTGTGAGTCAATGATATTTGAGTTTTAATAATGTCTGTATACCAGATTATATGCATGGTCCCAGTATTTAGCAAAGATGAACACTGAGAGTAAAAGTATATAAACCGATTTGAGGTCTTTCAAAACTTTAATTTATATACTAATGAAAT
Source organism: Paraplagusia blochii (assembly GCA_016785265.1). Lineage (NCBI taxonomy): Eukaryota > Metazoa > Chordata > Actinopteri > Pleuronectiformes > Cynoglossidae > Paraplagusia > Paraplagusia blochii. The sequence goes on along the minus strand of JAFBJS010003183.1, from coordinate 139,427 downwards.
TTAGATGTGTGGATTAGATTAGATTTAACCTGGTTGTTATACCTGGATGTTCCTTAGTAGATTTTATTTTCTATTGTGCCACATTAAAGTCACTAGATGGCAGCATTGCAGCTCACCATGTTAATCTGTATAAAAAGGAGTAGTTGGATGCAAAAAGCTGGTGGCACCACTCGTACAGTTGTTTGTACAGATAAATACTGCATGTAAATAAAACCAGTGTTAGTAATGGTTGATATTGGAAGAAGTTAAGTGTACAAATTATTTTGGCAGATTGTTATCGTATAGTTATTGCGGATTGTAACAAAAAATTTAATATTGCACATCCCTAAATATACGTGACACTTCAATACTTGAATTTTCCTGTTGTGGCACAAAATAAAATATCCCTTCAGGGCCCTGCCACCAATTTGGGAACCATTGGTATAATGACTATTTAATTTTGTATTTTTCTTCTGATCCGTTAAGCCCCACAGGAGATTGCAGGTCACACCTCAGCCATAAAGAAAGCTTTGTGGTGTAATGATGACAAGCAGATCCTCTCAGCTGCTGAGGACAAAACCATACGGTGAGTAAAGAGGACGGTCACTAACACAGGGCAGACAAACTCTATTCCACAGTGGCCTAAGATTAAAACTGGAACCAAGTCTCTTGGGCCAAATATAATTACACTGCAGCCCAGATTTACCCTCTGCCCGTCGGGCCTGAATTTATCACAGTTATTTAACATGTCTGAGCTCCAAGTCTAACATCTGACCCCGTGTGTTGTCTGTGCTCAGACTCTGGGACAGGACCTCCATGGAGGTGGTGAAAACATTGACCTTCAACGCATCTGTCAGCAGCATGGAGTACATGGCCGATGGAGAGATTCTGGTGATCACTTATGGGAAGACGATCGCGTTCTACAACGCTCTGAGGTGAGTGGAACAATGACGTACGATGAGGCGTTGGCTCTTGAACCTCTGCTTTATATTGTTTTGTATCATATTGTTGGAAAATATTCCCTATAGACATGTAAGCGTTTATTTAATGGTTTTCTTTCTGAAGTTGTGCAGTTGCATCTCATCAGCGTTCAGATGATGATCAGAACATATGTTTCAAATATAAAGGAGGCAAAGCTGGAGAGGGAGGAGTTAAAGATGCTGAGATTGTCTTTGGGAGAGACAAGAATGGACAGGATCAGGAATGAGTTGATTAGAGGGACAAGACAGAGAGTAAGGTTTGGAGAAAAAGCTAGAGAAGCCAGATTGAGATGATTTGGACATGTTCAGAGGAGGGACAGTGGTAGAAGAGTGATCCTAGAGATGGAGCTACCAGGTAGGAGACAAAGAGGAGATTGATGGATGCAGTGAGGGAGGACATGGAGGTAGATGGAGTTAGAGTTGAGGATACAGAGGACAGGGTGACATGGAAATTGTTGACTCGCTGTGGCAACCCCTAAAAAAGGGACGAGCCAAGAGAGAAGATAATGTACGTCTAGGTTAGGCAATTGGACATTAAGTCCAGTTTCAATTTCCCTAACCTTGACCATGACCATGATCTGGATGTCTGAGAAATGTATGTCCAGTTATTCTGACTGTTAACGAATCTTTATGTTCCAGCCTGGACCTAATCAAGATGGTTGAGGCTCCAGCCCCCATTAACTCTGCCTCCCTCCACCCAGAGAAGGACTTCTTTGTCGCTGGGGGAGAAGACTTTAAACTGTACAAATTTGACTACAGCACAAAAGAAGAGCTGGGTGAGTAGAGGGGGAAATAATGTTAATAATAATGTGGAGAGTTTTTTTTTTTTTCAACTGTCACTCTCTGTTAGAGTTAGCAATGGGTAACTACTGGGGAAGTGTTGGCAAAGTTTTTTTTTTTCCTTGTATTAATAAAATTTACAAGGAAGAGTCTGGTGATGCGATACTCATCACAATACGGGACAATGATGTAATATTTTTCGATACTACAGGCGTGATGATGTATTGCTTTATTTTTTACGAATGTAACTGCAGTCAAAGTGTCATCAGAGTAAAGACGAAGATGGAACAATGCTGATCCATCAGGTTACTAACACTGGAACAGAGTATATTTGATTGTTTGTTCTGTCTGCAGAGTCCTATAAGGGTCATTTCGGTCCAGTGCACTGTGTGCGGTTTAGTCCAGATGGAGAGCTTTATGCCAGTGGCTCGGAGGACGGCACCCTCAGACTGTGGCAGACGGCGGTTGGAAAAACCTACGGCCTGTGGAAATGTGTCCTGCCTGGTAATAACCCTGATATAGTTTATAGAACTTATCCTCTGTGGTGTTTGCTGATTGTTCAAACAACTATACACAAGGAAAATGAAGGAGACATTTTTTTATTAGAAATGAACCTTGTAAATTACAGTCAAACAGGTTTGTTTTCTGTCATCATCTCTCACATGGTTGGTTTACAGTGTCAGTCTGTATATAACATTAGAACAGACCCAGGACACAAGGAGCCATTGTATGTCGGTGTGAAATTAAATACTTTCCTGGCGTCACTTACATCAGGTGCGTCGAACCCATTTTCACCAGTGATGACATCAGCTTTGGGGTAGTTCTCTGTAGACCCTGGGAAAAATCTAAAAACAACGAGCAATATATCTACATAAAACCCCCTCATGTTAATAATAATAATGACGTATTCCTTAATTGAGTAATTTATTACTGTTTCACTGGAAAATTGACTTAACTGGTCAAAAAAGTTTTTTTACTTCGCATAATTTCTCTCTGTTCATCAATGATGTGCAGAACACTACTACTCCACAAGGTGGCACTGGATGGAAAATTCAAGCTGTTTTTTTTTCTTTCCTAAACTCCTGCGAGTACTTAAGTGTTTTGTTCATCTAAATAGGATAGAGTAAAACTGTATGTACCTCAGCAACAGTCAACTGTGAGTAAGTAGAAGATCATCATGTCATTACGTACATGTTGAATCGAACTAAATAATAACCATTTACTGTTATACTGGAAAATCATCCAAACTGACTTTACTGGTCTGGAGAATTTCTCTTTGTTCATCTATAATCTACTCCTCCATAAGGTGGCACTGGATGGGAAACCCAAGCCATTTTTGTCTTTCCTCAACTCCTGCGAGTCTTTTAGGGTTTTGTTCATCTAAATAGGATAGAATAAAACTGTGTGTACTGCAGGACGACCTCAGTAAAGACAAGACGGTCTGTTCTAGTTCCTCAATCTAATCAAGTTCTCTTAATCAGTTATAATGCAGGATTAAGAGTTAAGAGAGACTTGATGTCTCGAGGTCTTCAGTGAATACTGGGCTGATGTGATTAGTTGACTTGTGTCATTCAGAGCTGTTGTTATTAATGGTCCCGTCATCAGTTCGAAGCTTTGTTACTGACCTTCAGATCCTGAATGCAGCATCAGACCCAATTAGAAAATATTTGAAACTGTATACACAGATGTAAATAAATAAGATTTCTGTTCCCTAAGACAGAAACAATGACAGTTAATAGAACAGCGCAAGGAAAAAAAAATTATGAAGTGAAAAAAAAACAAAAAAAACTATGGTAACTTACATTTAGAGCTAAGTAGACATTGGAAGAAGAAGAAGAGGAGAAGAGTTTCCAAGGAGGTATCAGAGATGGTCAGGGACATGTGAAAAAACTAAGTGTTCCAGATGTTGGAGATAAGGGAAATGATTGATGGAAATAGATATGAGGGAGATAAGTTTTGAAAGCGTGAGAAAAATCAGTGTTGTTGATGCCTCTCGATGTGGGTTGCTGCATGAAGTGGTTTTGGTGCACGGTTCAAAATATCAAAATATAAACAACACAGCATTTTACCAAAGTTTGTGGATATCAGTCATTGTTCGTATCTACCAGTTTTGATAAGAAGATGTTTGTACAGTATTTCCTCTATGTATTCTGAAAGGTTACTCAATAATTTTGTCTTTCCTACCCTTTTTCTCAGAGGACCTCGGGACAGAGAACTCTGAGCCAATCTACACCGCCCCTCCTGAGATCAAAGCCTGAAGAGCAAGCGCTTGCTGATGGGATCAGAACACACAGAGCTGAAGTAGACGAATGGAGGGAAAATAATGGAATGGACAAGAAGAGAGAAGTGTTTAATCCTGCCCGCCCCGCCCCCGGTGAGGAACAGAGTCCAGAGCATCTTCATGAATCAGGAACTGCTGCGAGTGCCCTGTCTGTCGTAGAGCAGTCATGTTTCACACATACACAGCAACGTCAACTGATTTTATGCAGTGGTGTGGACAGTTTGGACTGGAGGGTAAAGCAGTAGAGCTGTGGATGTCTGATTCATCGCTGCCTGCTTTCTCTCTTTTCAGCCCAGCTCTGTCCCCTGGTTTGATGTTATTTTAATTTTTGTTTTACCTTTACCCATAATTTCTGTATAAAGAAAAAAAAAATCAATCATGATTCTTAAGATTGCTTTGGTTTCAACATTAAAGTAATAAATGAGCTGGATCGTTGCTTTTGTTTTCAGTTCCTGGTTGCAAGAACACTGACGACAGTGTCGGGACTCTAAGGTGCTTTTCATTTCCACACAAAACTTGCTTTAAGTATATGCCGCTCGTGTAGTAGAAAACCAGTTATTGTCCAGTTGATGGAAAATTATTGTTTAATGAGGAAGTGGAAAGGGAAACATATTTGCTTTTTTTTTTTTTTTTTTTTTTTTAAGCTTTACCCGATCATGGGTTCTGTTTTTGTTTGTGTCTGGTATTGAAATAAACCAGTGCATTACTGTTTTCTGTGGAGGTAATGCAAAAAGAGCGACACGGCTCTGATGTACTTTTCTTCATCTTGTCTGATAGCCATATCTCCACGTTATCACATGTGTTAGAAGATTCCCATTCATCCAAGTCATGAAGAGTTTAGGTGGAACCAACTGGACTTCTTCTCAAAGATGGAAAGACAATCGGTTCCTCAACTGAGGTGTTTCATCCGTTTCTCAGTTGAGGATCAAAACTAAATGTCCCTCAATCTCCATGGAGTCCAGTTGTTTACAACTACACTCTGAAAAAATTATTATACGTATAATAAAATATTATTTTAAAGTCTAATTCAACAATATATATATATATATCTAATCTAACAATATATTCATCAATCTCAATAAAAATAATTTAAATGTAGACATTGTTGATTCAGGCGTCTACGAAGAATAGAGTTAATCTCAGCAATGTCGGAATTGTGAAACAATACGTCAACACAAATATTTACCTGAACTTCCATTGACCTTTATTAAACTATCCCTAATAAGAAAATAAGATAAGTAGAACTATAATACTGGTATGTCACTTTGATAAAGATATTCTCAAGAAAATATACATTAGGTCACAAACTATGCATACGTTTGTTTGACAGAAAATAACGCCCCCTTTGAGTCAGTAATATATTTTATTCAATATGTATCGAAATTTAACCAAATTGCTATAAAAATAATGATAGTTTGGACGAATAAGAAAGTGTTATTTTTTGGACGCATCTATTAACGCGCAGGAGTTACGTAATCTGAATACTTTTTCCCTTCCAACCAATGAAATTCCTTTTTGCAGGGAGCACTATCCAATGGCAACACCCCTCTCAAAATCACTTCCGGTCTGGTCATCCACACAAATGTCCACATTTTTCATTCTTTCTAAGAGACCGCGGCTACTTTGCCTGCGGTGTGTTTAGTCGAAAGTTTTGAGTTCGAAACATCAGTGACGCGATTTTCTTTTTTTTCCACTTTTATATCTCTGCTTCTGGATTTCTATTGTTACTATTTGCGTTTTGAATATATTTCGACAGGAGGCGCTGGTCAGCTGTCAAGCTCCGACATTCTCTTCCCCCCATTCTCCTCCTATCCTTCTTTTTCACTCTCGGTATTAGCCTGCTAACTCACCCGGGCGACTCTCCTTCTGTCCCCGCACTTGTACCGTCGACATGCCGGAGTACCTGGACGACCCGTCTGTGCTCACTAAGGACAAGCTGAAGAGCGAGCTGCTGGCCAACAACGTGGAGCTTCCCACCGGCAATCCGACCAAGGACGTGTACGTGCAGCTGTACCTGACGAACCTGACCTCTCAGAACAAAAAACATGCCGGGGACACAGCCGCCAGTTGGGACGCCTTCTCCAGCGACGAGGAGCTGCCGCCGCCCGTGGTCTCCAGCAGAAGCCGTTCATCCGGCAGGGTGAGTTCCTTCATTTTGTTTTCCCTCTCTTTTCGTTTGTTTGTACAAGTCACAACGTGAGTCGAACGTCGTTGTTTTCACCTTTACTCAAAACTTCATTCAAAGGCGATTTATGTCCCCTTTTCTGATTCAAATCCACATCTATACCGTGTTCGAATGATATAGTGACGTTTTTCTTAATTGTAATTTATTACTCATCTGGTTTGACACGGTATTATGGCCACAACGAAAAGGAACAATGAAAAAAGTTCTTAGTTTACATAGGTCTCTATTTTTCTAGACTATTTACGACCTTCCTTGTTAGTTTACGGCTTTATCTTCTTACGGACTCATGTCTCGAAAATTATATTTTTTACTAAATGTACTATTTTCTACTGTTCTCAACTACTAGTCGTTGTAATATAACGACTTTTATTTATCGTCCTATACAATTTTGGGCGCAATATTTCGACTTTTTGTGGTACATGTACGTCCTAAACGCGCCTGTTGCAATATTGTTGTGCAGGCTATATTCCCAAAATATCTGAGTAGATAACGTAAAAACTCCTTATTTGGTCAATTTTATGTGAAAACAGGGCCGAGCAGTGTTGTCCGTGCCTTACAACATTCCGATAAAGTTTTATTTTGCCTACTTCCTAATTTAAAAGCTCCATTTTGTTTTATAAAGCAAATAGTTGAGTATTTGAAGTGGTTCCAATGACTGGCTAATCATTCCAAGCCTGCTGCGTTCGAAGACCTGAAATGGACAGTGTGATCTGCTTCAGCAGTCGTTTGGTAATCACCAGATTAATCGAATTAGTCATGACAAACACTGTCAGAAACGTCCATTTCACTAATGGTATCATTACATCGCAGAAGTCCCCTTAAAGTCTCTTCATTTGTAACGCAACAACTTTTTATCTGTTTATTTAGCTCATAAAATTAGCAATGCTAATTTAGCTTGGCGGCTACATTGATCAAACAATATTAGATAATAGATTAATCATTAAAAGCAGTTTTAATGTTTCATTAATGTTTCACTTAAGCCAATCAAATCTAAATACCATAATTAGCATTTTGTCACCGCCCACATCTTTTCCCTTTCTTTGAAGACTAACATGCACTATCTTAACTGTTGACGCCAACAGTGGCCCTTGATTTTGATGAAAACAAGGTTTCTCTGTCATGTCTGCGGGGGTTAAGGTGTGCAGAGCCATGCCCTTCGTCAATGGCTTTGTCTTGGTAATTCCATCACAGTAGATCATCTGTGAAGATTCTCCTTCATTCAGATCTGTTATCCAAAGAGTCTAGTTGTCAGAAACTGGACTTCTTCTCGAAGCTGGGAAGACATTTGATTTCTCAACTGAGGAACTTCTTCAGTTTCTGATTGATGTAGTAAGTAGTTCTACATCTCTAGGCCACTCCCTTCTCCACTGGACAAAGAAGTCACATGTCGTTATGGTCACACCTCCCTAGATAAACCAAATGTCTTGCAGGCTTTAAGAAATCCAATTGCTTGGAACGAAACTTTTTGGATAAGTCTTTTTTTTTTGCCTCTCTTTGTCTTGGTCTGTTGTTACATAACATGCACTGGAACCCTCAAGAATTGTCTTTTCATTCAGTACAATAACCACATGGACATCAGGGATCACGCATACGTGTGAGTCGTGTGACCTGAGGTCCCTGAATCATGGTTTTCAGTTTACTAGAGAAAAAAAATCTACTTCTATCAGCTGGTCTCGCTGCTGTGTTGTTGTGAACTGGGAGAAGAACAGGTGTGAAACGCAACAGGTCTACAGTGTACACGGACAGAAGGGAAGGTGTGAATGAAAAATGACATGTCAGCGTGTGGGTGGAAACGCTTGTGTTTGTCCTGTTCATTCACAATGTTCTACTCACAAAAACTCTTCTTGAAAATGGATGTATTTGCTGTGGTATATTTCTAGAAAATCATTTTTTACACAGCAAACAAAATATTTAAATAATCCGTGGTATGGTATGTTGGCCCTGAGAAACAGTATAATTGACAGTGTTAAAACTTATGCTGTCCCCTTTGTTAAAATAAGTTTGTTGCATCTGTTTTGGGTGTTTTTCTTTTCACTGCTCCCAGAAACTTTAGAAAAAAATGTTTATTTTTTTGTAAACGATACATAAACGACAAAAAAGTAGGTATGCTCTGCTGTGCTATTGTTGTGCAACGCAGTCCATATGGTGAAACTTATTATTGTTTGATTAGTTCGTTGGGACAAAAAATGTATATCTAGCCTATGTAAACAGCTTATCACAAATAAATTATCCATTCTTTATGGCTTGTCAATGTAAACAGAACTAGATTGTAAAGGGCTTAACTAAGACTTTGGTTTGTGAGTGGTGGCACAGTTTGTCCCGTGATCAATCCAAGACTAGCTAGTTGGTGACAACAGTCCCTCAACATTGCTGCCTACATGGTTTTAACGTCACCGATACAGAGGGTTTCACCCAATGGATTATTAACACTGCTTTATCCACATGCTGGAATGAGTGGAAACCAAGAAATATGACAGACTAATGGTCTAAAATATTGAAGTGAATATGTAATAAAAATTCTTGGTCACTCAAGTTAACCA
>JAFBJS010003183.1:108956-130663 GCA_016785265.1 Paraplagusia blochii | reverse complement strand
GTCCACGATGTCCTTCAGTTCTTAAGCAGGGTCCTGTGTGTAGTGATCCACATCAGTGATTGGCTGTTGACGGGAGATCTAATCATACCTATTCCTGGAGACGTGGGTATAGTCATGTGAAGCTGATAAGCCCTAATTTCACTGTGTGTTCCCGTGTACATGGCCTTGACAGGGACAGATGATATGGACTGAGGCTAAAAAAAATAATTCTTCCAGTAATTCAGAAAAACATTCGTACAGCAGTTGTAAAGACTTCATCGTATTATCAGAGAGTTATTCGGCATCTGTTCTGAGACACAGGCTCGGTGCGTGGGAACAACCGGTTGCAATATATCCAAATCTCTGTAGGACTCTTGAAATTGTCTGTCCAAGTCGGATGTCTTCTTCTTTAAAGACGTAGATGCTCTTCTTCTGTTGCTTCTCTGCATCTTTGACCCTGAGCTGAGAAACTTTGCAAAGACCTTTGTTTTCAGTACAGGAAAAGTGTTTGGACACACCTTCTCATTTAATGTGCTTCCATTACATTGTACATTACCACTACAGGCATCGAAACTAAAGAATACATGTGGAATTATGTTCTTGACAAAAAAGTGAAATAAGTGAAAGCCACCTTTTGCTCTGATTACACTTTTTGCACACTCTTTTCAGTCTCATGAAATGGTATTTCAACAGTCTTAAAGCTCATTAAGAGAACACTAATAGTCTCCAGCACCATCAAAAAAGAAAAGAGTGGATTCTTTCTTAATGCTTTCAGAGAGAATCTACTATGTAAATACTCATGGGAATTAAGGGAATGCATTGAATGGGAAGGTGCAGATGTCGGTAAAACGTGACCTAGTCAAGCACTGACGTGGATCAAGTGTGAAACATGGACGGATGGAGAGACATTCTACATAATGAAAAATAATTCAAAATCAGATAGTATTAAATTGGGAAATAATCAAAGTTGTATATTCTTTCTGTGCGGCAAAATGCCTGTGTGTCATGGTGGCTCCACGTGTTTGTACGATGTCGTAGTAAACGCTGTGGCAGAACAAAGCCTGTAATTAGCGTAGTATGCGCTTTATTTTGTAAAGAAGCAGCTTCTGACTGTGGATGTGGTTTATCTTCAATCTCTTCAACATGCATACCTGAGTAATAGGCTGTTGGCAAAAGGTGGAGGTAGAGATACAGGTGGTGGTGGGAGGATGGGCCTTTAGCAAAATTCATTCCTGTCATTCTTGGAATAGTGAAGCTTTTTTTTTTCCCCTCAAGTCAACCTTAAAGGCTGGAATTCCTTCTGCTTGTCACACTTTGAACTTTTCCACATTGTCCACTGTGCTGGTCCGACTCTGAAGAATGTCTGACATCTGTAGCACACGATGAGTCCACACCAACCACACATGTACTCTACTCTCACTCAGCCACTCATCTTCATTACATAAGGCCACAGAGTCTGGCACCAAGTCTCGCCGTAAAACCGCCGTTTCCTCCCCGTGTGACGGCGTGTGGCATTTCTTTACTACGAGGCCAACTGCAGACTGAGCTGTGAGCTCAGCGTTGAGCAGGGTGTGGTCTGCAGAGGACGCAGCACAGTCTCCATTTTCCCTCCCTTTTTTTTTTCTCTCTTCCCATTTCTTCCCGCAGTGTGACTGTGATTACGAAACAGACTGGCCCACGTCCAGGTCCGGCCCTCATCTAGGTCCACTGAAACCAGACGCACAACGTTAGTTCTGTGTTAATCACACAGATTATGGAGTCATGCAGGCGTATTAGCTTCCTTGAGGTTGGACTGAAGCACAGATGAAGTATTTGTCAGTATAACAAACATTGTCTGTACTTTTACTATGACTCTCAACTGTCGGTCTGGAGCGGTGGGGCGGGGCAGATGGGAGAGTGGGGGAGAAAATGTCTCAGTACTTTTTAAAACAACAGTGGCAGCAGCACAAATATGAGTTCAGCTGGTTTGAAAAGGTACCATTAAACTGCATCTTAAGGGTGCTAAACATTATAGACTTAAACCCTACAGTTCAGACCTTGGTAAACTATGGCTCGAGGACCGGATGTGGCTCGTTTGACATTTTTATCCTTCCCACTAAACTTTTTCCGATTATTCTATTAATTTATGTTATCATTACACAGCAGTGGAAAATGTTTTCGGACACACCATAGAGCTCTACTTTGTTTCCCCATTAGTTAGCATAACAAAGGCTAAAAGCAATTTTGCATGTAGCCATTATTGCGTGATATTTACACACAATAAATCTTAGTTCAGGCATGTCCAAACTGTCCCACAAAGGGCCACTGTGGTTTATGTGGTTTTTGTTCCAACCAAGCAGCAGCACACCTGAGAGGGCAGGTTTAACCAACTGATCTCAGACACCTGATTGTTCAAGCTCTGTGGTTTTGATTGGTTTGAACAAAAACCAGCAGCCACACCGGTTCTATGTTGACTTAAATCAGGGGTGTCCAAACTGTTCCACAAAGGCCCACTGCGGCTGCAGGTTTTTGTTCCAACCAAGCAGCAGCACACCTGAGTTGACAGGTTTAATCAACTGATCAGTCATCAGACACCTGATTGGCCAAACTATGTGCTCTTGGTTGGTTGGAACAAAAACCAGCAGCCACACCTGCCCTTTGTGGAACAGTTTGGACACCTGTGACTTAAATGCTCCATCTATCTACTCCTGACTTGGCTCCTGTGACAAATTTGCATTAAAAAAAAGACACTTTCACTGTAGTTAAAGGGCCGGTGTCTTTTTAGTGCTACACAATGATGATATACTTTGAGGAATTGAAGAAAGTCGCACAGGATCCTCTTAAATCCTGGATATCGGCTCCAAAGTGACTAGTCCACGTGTTTTGGATCTTCTAAAAAATTCAGCCGGGCTCTGCTGTAAGGGAGAACATTTGTGGTTTAATATCTGAGGCAGCCGACTTCAAGCCTTTCAATTTCCTGTGGGCTGAACACCTGGGGCGGGGTCTTTGTTTACTATCTGAGAATGTGGATTTTTTTTTTTTTTTTTTTAACTGACTCCGTTCATGTTGGTTATATGTACAGCCCACTCCTGGTCCATGTTGTTGATTCATATTATCATTATACTTATGCCTTTTCCTCGAAAAACAGTGTAGGAAAAAAAGGCAGAAAGTATTTTTGTCGATTTTTGCATCTTATTTATTTAAGTTTACACGAATGCTCCCTCTATCTACTCTTGACGTGGCTCCCTGCTAAATTTTAGGGCCTTTTATGGATTGTGAGTCCAGAGGTTTGCCAACGTCGTGGTCCATAGAAGACAATTTTTTTTTGTTGTTTGTTTTTGTAATCTGGTTCATTCTTTCATTTCATTCTGGTTTCATTCTGGTTCATTCTTTCACTTCCTCTTCAGAAGTTCAGGCCTGACTGACTACACATAGTTGATCAAGAGTTTTGACATAAAATTGGCCAACATAAACGTTATTTTTATAGATTATTTAATAAATTCCCCTGGATATTTTGGTGTTGGCAGCATTCATTTGGCTTAATTCTTTGTTTCAGTGCATTCATGTTGTGAAACAAATGATAAAAGGCCAAATGTTTGCCCACTTCTATCCGCCCGCCTGCACAGTCAGCAGAGGAACATACCCGGAACCTTGGTGATGGTATCGCTAAATTCTAGAAAAAGATTAGGAAATAAAAGGGAAAAAAAAAATTTCCTACCATCCACCCTATTTCAGTAGATTGTTCAAGTTATGAGTTACTTGGTTTATTTTTCTTTAAGTTTACTGTAAATTATTCCAACCTCAAATAGAAAGTCTCTTTGGATAATAGAGCCTGTTCTTGGAATCAAACCCAAAACCTTTATTGTAGAATAGCATGTTATCTATATATATATCTAAGAGACCTTTATTTGGTGTAATGCAAATGTTGGGCTATCTTAGCTGATGTGCAAACACTCTCTGTCTCTCTCTCTCTCTGCTTGTTGTTTTGAGGCCACTGCTCTATTTACACTGCCCTGGGGTCAGTAAGCGGCCACACAGACCTGGGTACGAACCAAGTCCACACAGTAGCTGAACGTGTTCTGTCGTTCTCTGCAGAAAGCCACCAGGAAAACAGACAAGGTTCTGCTGGAGGAGCTGGATGTGACCACGCTGACTGACGAGGGCCTGAGGGACGAGCTGATGAAGCATGGTGCAGACGTGGGTCCAGTTGTTGGTGAGTGCACATGTTGACATGAGCAGCATCTGCTGGTACATCGCAGGTACTGTGTCACTCACGTGATAGAATGTACAACACTTTGAGGTTAGTTAACAGTACTGTTTGAGTGGAGAGTACATCCCCGTGTTGGGGTGTAACACAACGTTTCAACAGTCAGATGTCAGTTGTGAGAAAATATCCATATGTACACTGAAATATCACAACTGTTAGTCAAACATTTATTTTACTGCAAAGCGACACGTGAAAACAAAACCCTCGCGTCAACATCAGACTCGCAGAACGTAAAAAAAAAAGAGTTAATTCTTGTGTTTGTTGGACGATTTAATTTCTTTTTATCAAACCCAAAGTAAATACATTGGTGCCAAATGTATCTTCAAACCTTATGGTAAGATATTTTTTTTTGCTTAGGCTTATATTAGGTTTTACAAAGACATCATTATATTCTGTAATATTCTTTGAAAGCTTTGTCAATGTCGTCACCGTTGTCTGGTTCTGATTCCCACTCTCGTCTCAGCCTCCACACGTAAAATCTACGAGAAGAAGCTGCAGAAGCTGCTGGACAATGGACCCCTGCCAACTGTCATCCCAGTGATGGTCATCGCGGAAGAACAGGTCAACCACAACGGTCACTCTGAGTCGGACCTGTACAGTGACAAAGAGGATGGTAATGTTATTTTTGTTTAAAACCTTGTGTTAACTTTTGCAGATGTTGTCCAAACACTTCCAATACCAATTAAAACAAACATCTGTAGCCGTTTGTCCACAAAATTGAGGTAAACATCTTGAATTTGGCAAAACCCAAGCCTTGCATTATTAGATTTATTATCAGAAGGATGAAAAACCAAGGATTTGAACCCTAGAGCCAGTGACAATGACTGATCCATACAACTGTTGAGAGACTAAGACTGCTCATGGACTCTGGAACTTTCCACAGCATAATTGCATTGTGTTTTCTCAGATGTGACTCCACCGCAGCCACCACCTGTAGCAGAGCCAGAGCCAGAACCTGAACCTGAACCAACTCCCGTGGTGGAGCGACCTCTGAGGAGTCGAGGGAAGACGCCCGTCACCACTCGCACCCGCAGCAATCAACGCCAATCTATGGTAAGTGAAATACTTTACTTTTCTCATTTGTTACTCAGTAGCAAACAGGGTTCTGCTGTTTACTCCTGAACAGAACCAGTCCCAGTCTGAGTCCACACATGAACACATGAGTGTCATTTCATCAAACAATATTTGGATTTCAATAAAATCTAATAGACTTAACTTTTTTCCTAAAATAAAGGCCCTAACCAACACAGCCGACTGTTTTTAGTTTCTCTAATAATGGGGATAATATTTGCTCTTTGATGGTCACAGGCTGCAATGGGCAATTTGGCGGCCAGGATTTGGCACACAAGCCACAAGTTGAAAACCACTACTTAAGAGCGTGATACTTAACTGTTGGGGTTTTTTTTCCCCCAATTTTGAAAAACTAAAAACATTCAAACCCAAAGTTGAAGTTTTCGCCCATGTCCAACAGAGTCTGGTTTTAATTCTACCATTTCCTCTGACGGCAGGAAAGGAAACACTTTCACTTTATTGGTCTACAGTCACTCCCAGCTTCTAAAGTCAGTGTATTAGTGCAGCTCACTCTATGCACATGATGCGGATTAACTGCTGCCGTGCACATGCTGACGTCTATGTCCTGCAGCCAGACCCGTGTCTTTCTCTTTGTCCTCTGGCTGGTGTTGTCTCGTCTCTAAAAGGTGTCAAACACTTGAATCAAGGTCTCTGTGAAGTAGTGGAATGTTAATCTCAAACACCTAAGGTGTCCTGTTGACGTTCAGTGGCCACATCTGCTGTTCAGATGGCCAGCATTTCACTGGGTGAGAGTTGACCTGCATGAAGGAGTGTCAATATCGAGCACAAGTCCTGATTGATGACTTTACCTGAATCATCCCTCACTTGGCATCTGATCGGATCAGAACAAGTCTGGGTGGTTCCAGTCTGTAACGGCTTTTTATCTTCACTCACATGAAGATTTCCGTTCCTCCTGGCCTGCTGCTTCCAATCTGCTAATCTGTTTGAGATGACTGCCGTGCCTTGAGGGATACGCTGGTCACGTGTAGGCTCCTCAAACTGCACCTGAGTGACAAATTTTTGAATACAGTTTGAGGTCAGGAGACAAAACCAGAATCCACACATATGGTGCACTGTTGATTAATGTAAATCATGTTCAAAAGTGTGCCTTATGGTCTGGAAAATCTGTTTCCTAAAATTATTTTTATTGCCATAAGAATGCACTTCCCAGATAGTTCATGATCATTTATATGCATCGTGTAGTTTTCTTTCTCTGTTTTCTTCTAGTTCATCCCCTGACACTCAGCTCTCTGAGACACGTGTCTGTAGCTGCATGATCACGAGAAGCTGACTCCTTCCTTTTGTTAGGCTCAGTGCAGTTTTGTCTGAGTTGATTAATTGTGTGGCGCAGCCCTTCGAGCTCCTGCTGTGACAGTTGTTGAACAGAAACTGGAATGTGGCTTTGGTAAATTTCCAACTGTCCGACTCGAGGCGCCAAAATCACCAAATACCACACATGCAGACAGTCCACTGAAGAAACCATGTTCACTGCCCACCGTGTTGATGACCCGCGTAGGCCGCTGCACAGCTGAGTTTCTGATGTAACTAATGTGTTTTTGTTTTTGAGTCCTCATTAAGCCTTCTTCCTCTTTTGTCCTCTGCAGGTGGAGAAGATCACAGCCAGTGAGAACAACACCAAAGTAATAGAGAAAGAGGTTTTGAAGGAAGTTTTCCCCAATGAGTTCAACACTCCAACAGGAATATCGTAAGTATCGTATATATATTTTTTTAAGCGCTGAAAAAGAAGGTTTTTGATTCCCCTCCATATTTCAGGATAATAGCTAGTCTAAACCCAGGTTTTCCAAATTACAAGTCAGCAACTTTTGAGGAAGTCAAAGACGTATATCTTCAAAGATTGCAGTGATTTACGTGCCGCAACTGTTGCTGTTTTACAGTGATGTCTATTACCTTGATCCTTGATGTGTCAGTAGGGTTAGAGATTTTGAACTATACTGATGATAAATCCACAGCTAAGGAGAAATGTTACATTTGTCCAAGCCCATTTGTCCTGGGGCTGTATCAGAACCTAATCTCTGAATGTGGAAAACACTTCCAGAGGAGGAGACGTCTTAATCCTCATCATTCATTCAACCGCAGCAGCCGCAGTGGACTTGCTTTAGCTGTTGGCGCTATGTGCATATGGACTGTGTGTTGGAGATGTCAAGATTGTGTGGAAATTTGAAATAATTTCATTAACAGGAACAAATGAATTGGATTTAGTTATTTTTTAAGGCGGAATTGCAATCCTTATACGAACCAGGGTAGCTATCCATCATTCGTTTAATTTTTTACCATTAATGATTCATATAAATAATTATATATAATGTAATTATATATAATCTTGTACATAATTATTACGCTACTAACTAGGGATATCCAATAATGTGATATTTTTGGACATTGCAGGTTTTTTTTTTTTTAGTTCCTCCTTGAATAACTTCTGCTCAATTGTATTAACTGTACATTGTTGGCACTGAATGAATCATGCTCTGTAATCTCTCCCGCAGTGCCTCCTGTCGGCGACCCATCAAAGGTGCAGCTGGTCGTCCCATACTGCCCAGTGACCTGTTGAACAATGAGAACAGCTTCTACTCTCCAAAGATCACCAGCAGGACCACCAGCTCCTCCTCCTCCTACACAGAGAGTCGCATTGTCAACAGAGTCAACAGTCTGCCCCCCTCACACACTTCCTCTTTCTCCTCCTCCTCTTCCTCCTCCATCTCCTCCTCCAGGCATCTGGCCGCTACTCCCCCTGCTGGTCAGACCAAAGCAAAGCGCCGTGGCATGTCTCTGTGGGTAAAGCTGTTGCTACTGGCCATCGTGGCTGTGTTCTTGTTCCTTGTCTACCAGGCCATGGAGAGCAACAGCATCAACCCTTTCCTCGTCGCAGACAAGAAGGAAGTGTCCAGTGGCAGTGCAGCGTAGAGAGGATGCAGATCATCCCAGCTCCTCATTTTCCTCTTTTTTTTTTATCTTCTCGTCTGAATGATCACTGTTGTCATGGGTGCTGTGAATGCTGTGAAGATAACATTTGACATCATCATCATCCATCTGTAATTGTGGTTTTTTTTTTTTTTTTTACACATTACTGTTGCATTGGTTAACCAATTCAGAGACTTGGTGAATCTGCGTCTGTGACACTACACAGGATCTAGATGACATGTGAAAGGACAGTACCACGTCTGCTCTTGTCATTTTGGTCCAACGTTGACTTCTTTTGCCCTCGCTTCCCAAATCAAGCGGTGAAATCATGTGGACTCTTTTATTACCAGATTTATTTTTTAAGGCCAGACATGATGTGACTGCATAAGTGTGTGTGTGTGTTATTGTGAATGAGAAATAAATATTTTTGAACTTTTTTTTTTTTTTCCTTTATTTTTGTTCCCACTCTCTGCCTTAGCTTCTGCTCATGTCATTTTAAGACCCTTTCAATGGAATTTTAATGTTTTGTACTTGACTATCTTTGTTATTGAGACATAGAGGCTTCACCTTGTAACCAAATGCTTCTAAATCTTCTTAAACTGTTTTTTGCCAATATTTTCCTAATGTTATATTATAATAAAATTGATTGTTCAACTGTATCTTTTCAATTCTGTCATGTATTTACTGTCTCAATAAAAACATCTCCTTAATAACTTTGCTGTTTGCAGGTTTGCTGTTAATGTGCCTGGGTAGTGTGATATTTTAGAGGAAATTGCTAACATTTTATCTGTTTTAAAAAAATTATAAAAGTATACGCATACGCATGATCTTGTGTCTATTCACTCGTATCTATATTCCATTTCCTCCAGTGAATAACTTAAAGCCCATTAAATTATTCCAGCCCCAATTATATACAATTAATTACTTTTCAGAAATCCAAACGTCAAACATATAGCACAACCTTTCCTGTGATGAATTGAATTGATTGGGCTTTCCTGTGGTTGGTGAGCCCACAAGAAGTTATGGGGGGGTGGGAGGGTGCTGTTCCCAGAGCATCTCAGTAGCAACCTGGCAGCTGATGGATTTAAACCTGAATCCCTGCAGATCCAAATCCACTTCCTTGACCACTGGGCCACAACTGCCTATGTTGATAATATAAAATAATAATAATTCAGAAAACTTTTGTATAATTGTTAAAAAATGACAACTTATAAGAGTGTGGAGAGTGAAGACTCTTATTTTGGTATTTCTTCATATATACATATTTTCCAATCATTGTTTACTTGTAACATGAAAAAACGCGTATTTTGGGAAAACAATCTAACTTGTATTATAGTTTTGTTGTATAAATGATACGCCAACTTCGTCTTTTTTTGTCTTTTCATGAATAAGTGGCCTGCTGGTTCAGTAGCAAGAATTTCTAGAACAAAGGTCATCGCTTAGTTTACCCTTGGGCCTTCACACTCAGACCACTAAGGTAAATGTTACATAAGGTGTAAGAAGACTACAGTAATTAGAATCTTTAAAATATGTGTTTTGACTTAAGTACAGAATCCAAGCAGTCAAGAGAAGTGATATATGGGTTCAAAACCATTAGAAGTAACATTGCAGTACGACTCTACTGACACTTGATGGCTAGGCGTTTGAAGTGCTTCCCAGCCTTGGATCAATAATAATTACTTCTACTGTAATCCATTTTTTGTTTTACCAACTTGACCATGTTTATAGCTTATCTGCTCGAGTTACTGAGTGCGTTCATAACTTTCCGCTGTCCTTTCATCCTTTAATTCATCCATAAAGAAGACTTGACTCTTCTCTTCGTGTATTTCCCACTTCAGTAGGTCCCGCCTACACGAGAAAGAGACTCTCTGTCTGATTTGCTAACAAGATATTGACTGACAGCGGCGCAGAAGAACCTTATTGCATGAAGCAGCACAAAGACCCACCCTGACTTTACTGTGACGTCACGAAAGGACAAATCTTGATACCGCGAGGTCATTCGGCCTCTCTGAGCGGCCGGTTACAGCGAAACGGCGACGCCATCTTGAGGCACGAGCTTAGTGAGTGTACATTTATTAAAAATAACGAATGTAAAAGAGAAAAATCTATGTCGGAATTAACTAACGTTACTGTAAAGACACATCTTTTGAGAATCGTGTCGTTTTTAGTGGGAACGTTTTGATGTCCGACAATAAACCTCGCGTCTTGAACCGACAACGTTGGCCTAGCCAAGTAGCGTAGCATTTTAGAGTTCATACAGACAACCGGAAGTATTTTCCTTGTGCAAGCCCAACTGATATTAAGAGTATAATCGTTTTTAAAAGCTATTTGTAAAGCAACGGCACGACTGACATGTCTCTGGCGTGACATTAGTGCTATCCTAAAATGTATTTGTCCTTTCCACTGTCATTCAGTCATTAAGCTAAGCTGCTAACGACCACGTGACATTGCGTTCCAAACGTAAGCATGACGTAAGCACGCGCGTGTCCGTCTGGGGGAGTGGATTGTGTTACCATCCTGGGCTAGCTGAGCGCTAACCACCTTCTCACTTTGCCGCATCTGCGACTGCAGGCAGGACACCAACATGTATCCCTCATCTCTAACACTACTCGCCCGGGCCAATCCGTTCAGCGCCCCCCTGTTCAGCCTCCAAAAAGTGGACGAACCACAGAAGCCTCTCCATGGACAGAAGACCCGCAGACTTGCAGCAGCATCCGCCGGAGAAGGTAACCCCAGCACAGAGTTGATAGGCCGGCTTCTTATCAATCGCCAGCGGCGTTTTCTCATCCGGCGAGGCTGCGGTCGATATAATCTAGCATAACATTGCCTATAAATTAATTCCCGTAGAACTGCGCTCATTTGTTATTACCGCTTTAAAGTTATGTAGGTTAAAGGACACTGCCAGAGATGGCGCTAGCTTCAAGGCCGCGGTGGAAGCGGTGCCTCCGTGGAGGACAAGGAAGGACAAAGTAGCGTTTTGCCCTCGCACAGTTGTAAGGTTGATCTGCTCTATGATACTTCATTGGGGTAATTACACGTCAGTAGAATTATGAAATTCAACATGTGAATAAATGGATTAATGAGTTACGTAACTTGAAACGTCGTTCGCTGTGGAACATGAATGAACTTAAAGAGGAACAGTTTGTTCTGGTTTCAGAAAGTTGTGGGTTTAGTAAAAACTGTTCTTTGCTGTCGTCGTGCTGATTTAGCTTGTCTAATAGTGCTGGGCGATATGAAAAATATACATTGTGGTGTGGATTTTTTTAATATCAAAATAATGATATATGACAATACACCACAATAAAAAATTAAGACAAATGTCAGTGCTTTTCTCTTTTATTTATTTTTTTAATTTTCAGTGATATTTAACTGAACTGTCACGAAAAAGGCACACATTTTAGTGCAGCAACAGAAATGGATCAAATTTTTAAAAAAAAGTTAGCCTGTAGTAGTATAGTAGTAACTGAACTGGCAAAAAACTAATCTCAACATCCTGATTAAAGAGCACAAGTTCAGCAATAGTAATTAAAAAATAACTCTCTTAAATCTGTAACTTTGTTAGACCATGCAAAGGGACAAGACACCACAAGTTAAATCGTCGTATGCAATTGCCACATATGTTTTGAGTAATATTTGATTAAAAAAAAAGATTAGAGACAGTAGTAACTATACAAGAGAAATGGGATTCTATCATCATCACGATATATATTGTCGTATCGCCCTGCACTATTGTCTAATATCAAAGTATAATCATCCGATCAGTCGTCAGTGTAGATGTTCCACTTCGAGCTGCCACCTCTGCTGCTGATACTATCATCAATATAGGAACTGACACGTTTTGCACAAATAACAGTAAACTTTGAAAGTATTTTTCAATAATATGCAGCTGCGGTCTGTTCACCCTGACAATACATTTAAGTTGCCTTTGTCATATGGGAGTGGATCAAGTTCGACCAGTTGTTTGTTTTCCCATTAGCAGTGAGTAATGTTTATTTTGACTACTTATTTAGAAGAAGGAAAAAACAATTGGCGTGCGCCGCAAAACCGTCTCTCCTTCCCTGCCCAGTTATTAAAACCATGGCTTTGTTTCTTCAGAGGGCGACAGTTGTGAGTTCGGATCTCAGAAGTATTTCATCCTGTGTGGCTTTGGTGGGATTCTGAGCTGTGGCACCACACACACAGCTGTCGTTCCCCTCGACCTGGTCAAATGCAGATTGCAGGTCTGTCTCCGTGGCCTGGAGCCAATCATTTTTTAAAAAAAACGTCGAATCCCGCCTCTCCATAACCCACAGTGTTTTTTGGTTGTTTTTTTTTAACACAGATTTGCATGAAAGAAATTTTTTCCAACCCATTTGTGAAGTCGTTTTATTTATTTTTTTTTACCAATCGTGTTATCCAAAGGTTAAACTGATCACAAATCAGGTGTTATTTTTACCGGTGTCCTGTGATTGTCCTTCTGTGACCGTGTCCAGAGGACTCTTGAAGGTGAAGGTCAAAAGTCAGACCCAAAGGAGCACAGACGTTGAATATTTACTGTGGTATTTGACAACAGTAGGGTTGCCTGTGTTGTGACTGCCTCACGGTGGACTGACACAGTCCTTCAGGTAAAACTGCCTGGTTTAAAATATTGTTTAATAATGAACTGACGGAAAAGAGATGATTAAAAACAGCAGATGTTTTTAATTATTCCAGGGACATTTGATTTGTGTAAATCAAGGTTTGGTGACCATTTTATTACATGATTTTTTACAGAAATCACATTTACAATGTTTTTTTATTTAACAATGAACCTTTGGTGTGACCCTAATAATCTGGTGGCATGTTTGTGGCAGATCCAGCACTAAGGAAGAGTCCTGTCACCAGAGTCCTCTCCTGACAACTCTTCGTTATGTGGTTCTGGTTCAGTGATGATTGATTTTTGTTGTCGCATGTCACCCTGCATGCTGCATGTGTGTTGTGTGTCCCCCTTCCCTTCTACCACAGAGGAAGTGAGCTGCGAGTTTGGCTCGGGAAAGTACTATGCCCTGTGTGGGTTTGGGGGTATCCTGAGCTGCGGTATCACACACACAGCAGTCGTGCCCCTCGATCTTGTCAAGTGTCGTCTGCAGGTTTGTATGGAAGCGAAACCCAGACCTCAGCAACAGATAAGCCGACAGCCCGTCTAGTAGGGGTGTAAGAGAGAGCACAATAACTAATTTCACAATATCATAGCAATGCTATTAGTACTAGGAAAATATTTCTTAATTAAACAGTTACATCATTGATTGCCCATTCTATTAAGAATCAAGGTATGGATTAAGTGCCAGTAATGGACGGCTGAGGCATTATTTCTCTGTGGCCGGCACCAGTTCACCCACGGACCACTACCGGTCCCCGGCCCAGTGGTTGGGGACCACTGATTCGGAAGGTTGATGATTTTAACCTATTTAATAGTGAAAATTTTGAAAAAGCAAGACTTTTTTTTTTAATCATGCAGTTTATATATTGTGGACAAAGTTCTGAAACAGAGTAGGAAATATAAACAGCTCTGACTGAAGGAGGGTTGTCTTTCACCAACAGTTAACCTTCACGCTCACTGCAGTGTTTCTCGTTTCCAGGTGAGCCCAGACAAATACAAGAGCATCGGCAATGGCTTTGCAGTGACAATAAAGGAAGATGGCGTCAGGGGGTTGGCCAAGGGCTGGGCCCCCACCTTCATCGGCTACTCCATGCAAGGACTTTGCAAGTTTGGCTTCTATGAAGTGTTCAAGATCTTGTACAGTGACATCCTGGGAGAGGTGAGACCAGAGATATGAGCAGGGTTCTTGGTTTTTTTTTTTTCCCCCACGAGTTAAAAAGTCCTGGAAATGTATCAAAAGTTTGATCCATTATCCAAATCAAATTGGGGCACTTGGTGGCCTAGTAGTTAGGGGTCCAGTTCTTGAAACCCTCTCTTCTGTCCATGGTTGACCTCATCAGGAGAACACCTATCTCTGGAGGACATCGCTGTACCTGGCTGCCTCAGCCAGCGCTGAGTTCTTCGCCGACATCGCTCTGGCTCCTATGGAGGCAGTCAAGGTCCGTGTCCAGACTCAGCCAGGCTACGCCAACACTCTGAGAGAGGCCGTCCCCAAGATGTACGCCGAGGAGGGACTCTGGGCGTAAGTGATTCCTTCTGTTATTCCTTAAATCAGAGAAAATGTAAATGAAAGTGCCAACACGCTCCTTAGATCCACCTCTGGAGGGCGCTGTTCTCTGAGCAGCGCTCCTCGGCAGCTTTTCGGCTGTACAGTCAGAGGTGCTTGAGTCATTGGCGTGTGAGAGAAGTCCACCTGTCCTCCCAGCTCGTCTGCTGCACTGGCCACCCTGTCCTTTACAGACAGGGAGTTCACCAGGCTGCTCAACCTGGGAGACGGACATAACAAACACAGAAGAGAGACGTGACGATCTTCCATCAGACCACCCAGGACATCACTGAATTGTCTTGTTTCTCCAGATTCTACAAGGGAGTTGTTCCACTGTGGATGAGACAGATCCCCTACACGATGATGAAGTTCGCCTGCTTCGAGCGCACAGTGGAGATGCTGTACAAATACGTGGTTCCCAAGCCTCGCAGCGAGTGCAGCAAGTCCGAACAGCTGGTCGTCACATTTGTGGCTGGATACATTGGTGAGTATGGGAGAAATCAACACGGAATACAATACAATTACCTGCCTCTGTATTTATTAATGCTGGTGGGTGTAAGGGCTCCAGACTAATGTTGTCTTCGGGGTGGTGCCCTAAGTATACATGTTCAGCTTCACATAGCGCAAGACTGATATTACTGTTAGCTAGTGTGTCATGAAAATCCAATACAGGAACTGACTGAGGCGTCAAACTGTGTTAAGGAACCGTATCTAGTAAAAGGAAAAAAAGACACCAAAAGTTAATTATATCAGTCAAATATAATAGAACAGACTTATTCCAAAAGGAGAAGTTAAATCAAAAATTGTAATGGACTTAATTTCAAAACATTGTAAACTTTTTTTTTTTTTAATAACTTAGTAAAAGCAAATAAATCCCAGTCCACAAACATCTACATTCACACAATACATATTTAGATGCGGTCAATAATGTGACCATGGTCCATGTTGACATTTTTTATTTGCTGTATCTAAATGCAAGGTATTTTACCTTACAATGAGGATGTGAAATAATTCAATGTAAAAAAAAATGTGACTTACATAATATTGTATCCTCTAGGTCAGATATGTCCAAACTGTTACACAATAGGCCACTGTGGCTGCAGGTTTTTGTTCTGACCAAGTAGCAGAAGTAGCAGTTGACAGGTTTATTCAACTGACAGCTGATTGGTCAAACTATGGGTTCTTGGTTGATTGGGGGGAAAAAAACCAGCAGCCACACCGTCCACTCTCTGAAAACTTTGGACATCCAAAGACATCTATTAATATCCAGTAGGTGTCAGTGTTCAGTGACACAGTATTGATTTTATCGAATTTACTGACGTCGGTGTGTTTACCCAGTGACACTGTGGTCTGTGTGATGTCACCTCAGATACAGTCACAATATTAAAGGTTTCTATGTCTTTGTCTCTGTGAAGCCGGTGTGTTCTGCGCCATCGTGTCCCACCCCGCTGACTCTGTAGTGTCTGTGCTGAACAAGGAGAAGGGCAGCACCGCAGTCCAGGTCCTCAAGAGGCTCGGACCCAAAGGTCAGTGCATCCACCCTTTAATTCAAAGGCCACAGGTTTTTGGAAATTCAGTTGCTTTCCATTGAACTCTTGGAACAAGTATTTGTCAAACACGCTCCTTAGATCCACCTCTGGAGGGCGCTGTTCTCCGAGCAGCGCTCCTCGGCAGCTTTACCGCTGTACAGTCAGAGGTGCTTGAGTCATTGGCATGTGAGAGAAGTCCACCTGTCCTCCCAGCTCGCCTGCTGCACTGGCCACCCTGTCCTCCACAGACAGGGAGTTCCCAGTGCAGCTCCACCTGGGAGACGGACATTTGACTAGACTGGACTGGTTAAGTCGTCGTAGATGATCTGGTCTCTCTGAAGTTGAATTTGTGGTCTTTCTGTCCTGCAGGTGTGTGGAAGGGTCTGGTTGCCCGTATCATCATGATCGGTACGCTGACCGCCCTGCAGTGGTTCATCTACGACTCGGTGAAGGTCTACTTCCGTCTGCCCCGCCCTCCTCCCCCCGAGATGCCAGAGTCCCTAAAGAAGAAGCTGGGCCTGAGCGAGTAACACGACAGCTCCGCCCTTCATTCCTTCACCAACCCTCAGCCTCAGCCCACGGTCGACTCTTCTCAACCTCAGCTTCTTGATCAACACTGTATGTGCGGTCAGCTCAGAACACTGAGCAGCTGCAGCTCATGTTTATTTAAAAAAAAGCAACAAAGAATTCAAAAGTCACAGGTGTGATGATGGGGCCGAGTCCAACATGGGTGTATCAGTCTGTAGAAACCTCTGTCTGGTTTTATCACTTTGTCATTAGGAAATGTTCTATTAAAATAAATTCCCTCCAATAACTCTGTGTTCGTATTGTTTTTAACTATGACAAATGTCATGTGTTTGTACTGTATGGCATGGTGCGACCAAAGGTGGTTTTGGAAAGTTCTCCTCTTCTAAGAATGTATTACTTTAAAACAACGCTCAGGGTATTCGGTGAATACCACAAATTAAATTCTTTTCAATTTTTGATTCACTGCCCTTATCAAGTCATTGTTATAAACTAATTTTGTGGGAAACAATGGGTTGATAATGAAGCAGGAAATTAACCAATCACAATTTTTCTTCAACGGAAATAACCCTTAAACCATTCTGTCGGGCAAATTTTTACTTTTCAACTTGTCTCTTTGTCAGAGGTTTCCACAGTGAACCATCCTTTTCCATCTCCCCTGCTCTCTCCATCTTCTACCAATGTGTCCACTGTCCCTCCTCTGAAGTTGTCCATGTTCAAACCATCTCAATCTGTCTTCTCTAGCTTTTTCTCCAAACCTTCCTGTCTGTGTTGTCCCTCTAAACACCTCATTCCTGATCCTGTCCATCCTTGTCTCTCCTAAAGAGAATCTCAGCATCTTTAACTCCTCCACCTCCAGCTCTGTCTCTTGTCTTTTACCTATTCCTAGTGTCTCTAATCCATCCATCATGGCTGGTCTTACAACCCACCCAGCCCGTGAATGCGAGGCTTTTAACTGACGTCTCTTCTTACTACTTATTTTTTACCGCTAGAGGGCGACATTGCCTCACATAAACTTTGTTGCAACAGCGACTCCGGCGGTAAATCTCTAAAACAGACACTGAGACAGTAGGTTGGCGTCTATCTTTCTGAGTTGTTTGTCACAAAAATTGGAATGTTAATATGGGAAAATGTCAAGAGGACTATAACTTTTCAATAAACAAAGCTTAACAAAGGAGATGATACTATATGTGTTTCTTTGACAGATTTGCTCTGTGCTATGATGAAGAATGGGCCATCTCTAGGATCATTCTTCTACCAATGTATCCACTGTCCCTCCTCTGAACACGTCCAAACCATCTCAATCTGTCTTCTCTAGCATTTTCTCCAAACCTTCCTGTCTGCGTTGTCCCTCTAATCACCTCATTCCTGATCCTGTCCATCCTTGTCTCTCCTAAAGAGAATCTCAGCATCTTTAACTCCTCCACCTCCAGCTCTGTCTCCTGTCTTCTACCTATTTCTAGTCTCTTATCAATTCGTTATGGCTGGTCTCACTGACCGTCCTGCCTGTACTCTATTCTTCTCCTCTCTTCCATAGTCTCCACTGCTCAGAATAGTTGGTCATCAGAACTTAAACTCCTGCAACTACCAATAAACAAATTTCTGTGCTATTACATTCAGCATACTTCACTAATACTACAAATCCTGCCAGTATACAGTGTTTATATATTGGAGGCCAACTCTAGTAAACTTGTCATGATCTCAGGAGCCAAATATAATTAAACTGTGGGCAAGATTTGGTCCCCGAGCCCAGGTTGGACAGCAGAATTATTCATGAAATTTAAATTTATTTCTCTGTTTGTGTTTGCTGTTATTTTGTAAGTTGTCAACAGTGTGATTTTTGTGTGAAATTGTCTCCATCATCACAATCCATTTGTTTGTCTTCCCTCCGTTCTGCCAAACAAACGATAGTTCTGTTAAAAGATCTCATAGCAAGCCACAGGGCCCGAGGTTGCAAAGGGTCATGGGAAATGAAGTTTTTATCTCCCTGTTTCCTGTTGCTGAGATTATAGTGTCACTGAATAAAATAATAGAGGAAGAGGCTGAAGAGAGTTTTTACCAGGAACAGATTTCCACATCATCTCTAACTGTGTCCGCTGATGGACAAACAGGCTCCATTAGTCTGGAATCTTCTCAGACCAGGAGCTGAACCAGAACCCGTCTGAACCTCAGCTTTTATCCAACCATTACTGTTTCAGATTCTTTTCTGTATATATTTTATGCACTTTGCAGCTCACAACAATGTTTGTTTCAATGCATTAAAAAAAAAGTAACCTTTGTCTCTTTCGCCTTTTCAGTGATGCCCAACCACCGGGGCGCGGCACAGTTAGGAGCCAGGTCACCAGATCCATACAGCAGCATACACACTGGTCCTTTTCCACGTGACCTTGTAACTTTCTCTGTACATCGTAATTTGTTTTTAATCCGATCTCGCGATAACCCTGTTGCCACCACCCGAACTGTTGTAGTTAACTTTTTCCGTGGTGTCTATACATCGCAACTTTTAAATCCAATTTCGCAAACTTTTCGCAATAGACTGAAACGTATTGTCTTTAAAAATATAGATTAGCCCAGGTTTGGGCTAATACAATGCATACTTGGTGTATTAATGTCTAACCTGCTTTCCTGTTCCTCTCTCTGATTGGCTAACCGTATCGGATTGGATAACCGTATCTTAGCATCTCTCATCATCTCCCCTCGTCTGTCGGCCACTCCCTCATTCGCTTATCTCTTTTTCGTGGCGTAATATCTTTTTAAATCTTTTCCTTATATTATCCCTTATATACTTTCCATTTTCCAACTCTACAGCGCCCCCTATTGGGGAGATCGTGATAAAACAACTATCCCGATTTTCTCTTCTTGAGATCAGTCTGAGAAGGAAACCACTGCGATGGTTCAGGGACCAGCATATTTGACATGTATTTCACTGTGAATGCATGGACACATAAGGTATATTTGTGTCACTTTGCTGGATTTAGCAGAGATTAACGTGATTAGGTTTCCTTGGTTCGGCCGTTCACAGGAAGTTAGTTTCCATGGGAAGTTATCCTGAAAAACAAAGATTCAAAAATATTTTCTTTCACTGAAAGTTCAGTCTAAATCCTTCTTTTGATAAGAGTTCTCATTTATCCCTCAGAAGAAAAACTTAAAACTTGCTCGATAAACTCACTAGAATATCATTTAATATTTAATTTTAATCTTTTAGTCTTTAATCTTTTAATCCATTTTATTGTAACCCCTTTCTGAAAACCGAAACCCTCACCATTTATTCGGGCTGGGGGCTGGCACTAAAAAACACTAGCTTGTTCCCCCTAGTGGTGGGTTTAATATTTAATAACAATAAATGAATACTTAAGTAATTGCTCAGTTGTTAACACATCAAACTGGTTCTTTGTTGTAACCCTGTATCTGTGTGTGGGTTATGTAACATGGTGTTAACTCCGCCTGTGGCTCACACCAGCCAATCAAACCTGCCCCCCCCACACCACACACACACACACACTCACTCGCTCTTACTTGGCAGCTCTGGGCCTCTCTCAACCACAGACACACAAAGGCTCTCAACGCTGCCCCCTGGCTGCCTCTGAGAAATCAGCCGGGCTTTCACCCCATTGGATGACGAGGGAGGCAGGATGGCGGCATCGTACCAGGCGTCAACCAATCGCGGGGGCTGTTGTCAGTGCCTTTATCATCACTTTGTTCGGCATGCGTGCAGGCTCAGCAGGGGAAGGGGGCGAGGGGTGGGAGTGGGCGATGGGGGCCACGTTTCCTAGGCTGCAGCTGATGGTGGAACATGGACTGGAATTTAGTCGAGTTTGTAGAAAAAGAACCAAGAGCTGTAGAGGATGGATGATGGATGATGGATGATGGATGATGGCATAGAGACATGAATGGAGAATCATTTGTGTTTGGTCGTGGGTTGGTCTCCATCTCTGTCTCTGGGTCTATTTCTTACCCAGTCCAGGTGTCCACTTCTTTGTGGCCCAGTCCGGTTGGAGTCTTTCCTTCTGTTCCGTGTTCAGAACAAGATTCAATAAACTGAACTCCAACCTCTTCCTGTTGTCTGGATCTCCACCTGCAGCAGACATCAGGGATAATAGTAGCTCTGGTGTCTCTAGCAATCTGGATGTGTCTTAGTGTCACTAGTGCACCTATGTCACCCAATGCGTCTTCTGTCTCCTCAGAAGTGTTAGCACTAGATCTGCTGTCTCTAACTGGGCTGTTCTCCACCTGATCTTAGGTCAGCCTTCAGCCCCGTCTTCTGTCTCACTCTCGTAGTGATTTAGTTTGACACTAGAACAACCAAGGTGGTCTTCACAAAGGTTGGGGATGTCCACCGAAGCATACAACACAAAAGCGGATGCAATGATCGCATGGCTTTCGTGCTGCAAATGTTAAGATTTCCTTGACTTGATCTTCAGTGTCAGTGGTTAAGTGTCTTTGAACTCTAAGTGTCTTTGAACCCCACTTTCAGCCTCTGTTGCAGCGTAAGAGACAACAGCGCCCCCTACCAGTCATTAGTCACAAGTTTGCCTTCTTCAACGCGTTTATTTCCCAATGAAGTCCTGCAAGTCATAATCCATCTCCTGTTCTCTCCATCTTCTACTCTGACTCCAACTTCCTCCATGTCCTCCTTCACGGCATCCATTAATCTCCTCTTTGTCTCCTACCTGGTAGCTCCATCTCTAGGATCATTCTTCTACCAATGTATCCACTGTTCTTCCTCTGAACCATCTCAATCTGGCTTCTCTAGCTTTTTCTCCAAACCTTCCTGTCTGTGTTGTCCCTCTAATCACCTCATTCCTGATCCTGTCCATCCTTGTCTCTCCTAAAGAGAATCTCAGCATCTTTCACTCCTCCACCTTCAGCTCTGTCTGCTGCCTATTGGTACAGTCTCTAATCCATCTATCATGGCTGGTCTCACAACTGTCCTTTAATTTTTTTTCCTTCTCAAAGTCATAAACTCCTCTGTCCTTCAAACAGCGCACCTCACTACTTTGGTACTATTCTCATTCGTGTCCTGCACCAATCTAACATACTTCTCTGCCACTCCTGACTTCCTCATACAAAACCACAATTCCTCCCTTGTCACCCTGTCCTTTACAAAAACACAATGCAGCTCCTTATGATCCTCTCTGTACTCATTCATCAACACCTTCAAGGTAAACATTGCATCATTGCAGCAACTCTTCCTGGGCTTGAAACCATACTGCTAGATGTGTATAAGAGACAGGTTTATTTATATTTCTTATTTACTGTAGACGAGAAATA
>JAFBJS010003183.1:60995-108359 GCA_016785265.1 Paraplagusia blochii | reverse complement strand
TGTATAAGAGACAGGATCTCTGATGAAACTTTTTCCTCCCCAAAGTCTTGAACTCCTTTGTCCTTCAAACAGCGCACCTCACTACTTTGGTACTATTCTCATTCGTGTCCTGCACCAATCTAACATACTTCTCTGCCACTCCTGACTTCCTCATACAAAACCACAATTCCTCCCTTGTCACCCTGTCCTTTACAAAAACACATGCAGCTCCTTATGATCCTCTCTGTACCCATTCATCAACATCTTCAAGGTAAACATTGCATCACTGCAGCAACTCTTCCTGGGCTTGAAACCATACTGCTGTTCACCGATCTCTACTTCCTTCCTCAATCTGGCCTCAACTATACTCTTTCCCAAAGCTAGTTATTTATTATAAATATTTATCAATTAATGAATCCATCTGTAGCTGAGTTAAAGGGGCAGCTGGCACCACCCAAAGCAGATTGCTCCATACTGTGAGCCTTCCTGTGGGTGGTGAGCCCACAAGAAGTTATGTGGGTCTGGACTGTGCTATGCTCAGAGTACCTCAGTAGCAACCTGGCAGCTTGGGGATTCAAACCTGAAGCTTTGCAGACCCAAGTCCATTTTCCTAACCACTAGGCAACCACTGCCCATTATTATTAATATTGTCATTTAGAAAAAAAAAAAAATATATATATATATACATACATATATACATATATATAATATAGAATCCGGTTGGAAATATTATCTCACATAAAATATTATATAAAATATTATCTCTTACATTTCGATTCATTGTGTTCCAAATAAATCCATATTAACTGATATAGGTATTTTTTACATGTAATTCTTATGCTCCTCCACCAGCCCCTCCTGCTGCCTCCCGCTGTCACATGTTTGAGCCTGGTCGCAGTGAAACTCCATCATCACCTCCTCCTCCTCCTCCTCCTCCTCTGTCTGCGCCACTCAGCTCCTCTCTCTGATAACGGACACCTGCCTTTTTTGGGAGCGGCTATAAAAACGTAAGTAAACTATATTTCTGGAGATTTTTTTTTAAAACCAGATTCTGTGTTTTCTGGACCTCGTCACCTGGAGCTCTGATGCCGCCGCCGCCGCCGCCGCCGCCGCCGGCGCACATTATTGCGTGCCGAGCGCCTCCACAGCAATGGATGCTGGAGAGTTGGTGCAAAAATTGCGCTCAGTGAACAAGTTTGAACGGAGGTCACTGGGATTTATTGGTCTTTCAGATTTTATTGATGAGATATGATGAAAAATGTTATATATATACAGTATATATGTACATATATATGCATATATAACAGATGTATATCTGTATATTAGAAATATAAGAAAAAATATATAGTACATATATATATGGTCTGGAATACATGCGGATGATTGGAGCCTCGTGCATTCAGACACCGTTGTTGAAACAGTGCATCACTATGTGCACGTTAGACCGCGGTCACGTTGTCTGTCTGACAAAGGCTGGTCGTGAACTTGAACGCACCACAGGGTCGCTCTGTTAAATCTTTTCATTATTACATCATTTTTTTTATGTAATATTCCGGCTTTCACTGCTGCTGCGTTCAATGACCACCCTCACTGTAAGTTTTAATCATCTTATAGATCCCTTAGTGCTAACAGCTCAGACTGTTACGTAACACAGCCTTGCACTGAAATCACAGTCAAGTCCAGATCTTCATCATCACCATCATCATCATCATCATCATCATCATCACAGTGACTAGTTGAATCCGGTCCAGTCTCTTAACTCTGCACAGTAAAATTTGGCTGGGCCTCTAATGTAAGTCCAGAGCTGACCCAGATCCAGGTCCAGGACCAGACTGTAGCCCGGCTTTGTGCTGCTGAGCTGCACCATTGTTCCAGAACAAGTGCAGAGCTCCTCCTCCCGCCACTGCACATGTTTCAGCAGACTGTTGGTAGAGGACATCGAGGACTGGACTGGAGCGGACCCTAGTTGTAGGGGTCCCAGTTTTATTTTCATCTCATTGATGCTGCGTTCACTGACCTTGGACACATTTCTAGAACCTGAAGCTGAAATCAGTGTGCAGTCACTGATGTTTAGTGAATATCTGCACCCAGAGAAAGTCTGTACGTGCGGCCTGTGGTTGGCTGCTTCGAGGATCAGGCCTGTGATTGGAGGATTATCACTTTAAATCCACCTTTGTTGGTCTGAGCTGACCACGAAAAACTTCCCAGGTCTCTGGTCAAGGACGGTTGACGCTGCCAGTTTAGGGCCAGGATAACATGGAAGAAAAAAATATTTCTCGTCTACAGTAAATAAGAAATATAAATAAACTGTTTCAACTAAAAATGTTCAACGATACGTTTGGAAATTCAGGAAAAGTAGTAAAAAATCAAGACCATTTATTATTATTATTATTATATATTTTTTCATTATATATATATATATATATATATATACAATGTCACTTATTTGGTCCCAGAACTGTTATTTATTTATTGCTAATATTTTTTCAATCCATTTTTTCAATTTTCAATTAAATCCTTTTCTGCTAGGTGGCAGCAGATGGTTAATGAAACAAAAAAGTTAAAGAATGTCTTTCTTCAATTCCTGACAGTATCTCAGCCTTGACTTCAACTAAACTCGTCAATTATATGAGGTCATCTAAACTGTCTGTGGACTTGACCAATGACCTGGTCTGTGGACCTTACTAACTGATCTGGTCTCCTCCAACTTTAAACTGCACTTTGATATGGAGGTTAGAGATAGAAAAAAAAAACTTTTTAAATAAAAGTAAAAGTATTGTCAAAAAGCAGACTTGTCTTCCATGGTCCTGGCTCTGGACTCAGCTCTCAGGCAGCGGCTGATTTCAGACTATCATCTGCGTTGTCTTCACATGGACGTCTCCTGTTTCTCCTCCTCAGTTGCCATCATGTCCTCAGTCCTGCAGAAGCTGATCAGCCCGGTAACCAGCGACCCCGCCGAGCCACCCAGGAACAAGGTGACGGTGGTGGGCGTGGGCCAGGTTGGCATGGCCTGTGCAGTGAGCATCCTGCTGCGGGTGAGATTCAAAAGCACACACAACCACATTTTATGTCTTGTGGCACAGACTTGGACAAACGCAGGCCCGGGGCCAGTTGCGGCCCGTTTGGTTTTGTAATCTGGACTGTCAGACTACGGTTCTCTAAATTATATACAGTTAGACTTTAAGATATCAGCTACTCTCAACCCTAGTCTTCCAAATTGCCAAATTGCAACAACTTCCACAAGCCTTTCTTTGCAATACGAGGAAACATCAGGTTTTGACAGTTTAGTCTAACGCCTGATCCCAGTTCAGCCGTCAGCTCTGTCCTCTGTCTCCTTCAGATAAGTGGAAATGGTTCAGGAAATTACATGAGTTTGTCAAATAAAAAATTATAACCCAACAGAGGTTACAATGATCTCTCTGAATTACATGCAGCAAATGTTACAGTTTGATCTCAATAGCGACATCTATCTCCTAGACTAGATCTTCAGTGTCAGTAAGGTAGAGTCTATGAACTTCATTGATTATAATGCTGAAGCTCAGGTGAAATTTGAGGTTTGTCCAAGACTTGGAGCTCTATCAGAACCTGATCTCTGATGAATGGGCCAGAGCACTTTCAGAGGAGGAGACATCTGAGAGTCAGTTTTAGGACCAATTGTGGCCCGTGGGTCCAAAACTTTGCCCACATCCAGTCTAGTGGTTAAAGACTCGACCGAAGTCCTGGGTTTTAATTCCCAGATGGATTCCCAGATATACATGGCACCACCAGGGGGCAGCATGTTCCAGCACTTCCCCAGTGTGCCCAATAAAGTTGTTAAATTAAAAAAATGAAAACACCTGTTCACAACAATTGCATGTTTGACCAATGAGAAGTTGATGAGTCTTCTCTCAGAAAAGAAAATGTTCTGGAACATTTTCATTAACGTTGCCATTTCACTTTGGTGAAAATCTTAGGTCTGCTGCTCTTTTTTGAATTGCCCTTTTGGGCAACCCTCAATCCCCAAACAAATCACTAATTGACACCTGTCTTAGAACTTTTTGACCCACCCCTGAGTGTTTTCCATGTGTCCAGGACCTTTGCGACGAGCTGGCTTTGGTAGACGTGATGGAGGACCGTTTGAAAGGAGAGCTGATGGACCTGCAGCACGGCAGTCTCTTCTTGAAGACGTCCAAGATTGTTGCTGACAAAGGTCAGGAGATCAGGTCTCTGCGGTTCTGTGGTACAGTGAACCAATCCCATTGGAGTAAAATGATCTCATTGGACTATAAACAAACAACTTCCCTCTAGGAGATCATCTTTTATGTCCCAACTGGGAATGAAACCTCAGACCTAAGTCCATCTGGTTGTTAATTAATGGGAAAGAGAAGAGAAGAGAGTTAAGAGTTAAAGTCTGCTTTAAAAGATTAGTTTTTTAATCTCAACCAATTGTGCCCCCTACTGGGTTGGAGTAAATGTTACAGTTGTGTGAGAAATGTGTCCTCCTATTTCTAAAACTACTTTTGCACCAACTATAAAAAGATACTTCAAATCTCAAACAAAATATTTTCCAGACTACGCAGTGACTGCCAACTCCCGCTTGGTTGTGGTGACAGCTGGTGTCCGCCAGCAGGAAGGCGAGAGTCGCCTGAACCTGGTGCAGAGGAACGTGAACGTCTTCAGGTCCATCATCCCCCAGATAATCAAGCACAGTCCTGACTGTACTCTCATCGTGGTCTCCAACCCTGGTGAGTCTGAGACTCAACATCTGCTCCGTTTACAAAGCCGTCATTAACCAGTATGTGTCGCACTGCTCCACAGTGGACGTTCTCACTTATGTCACCTGGAAGCTAAGCGGTCTGCCCAAACATCGCGTCATCGGCAGCGGCACCAACCTGGACTCGGCTCGCTTCCGTTACCTGATGGCTGAACGCCTGGGCATCCATTCCACTTCCTTTAATGGCTGGGTGCTGGGCGAGCACGGAGACACCAGTGGTGGGTGCATGCACCGTTGCATGTGATGTCATCGTGATGTCATCGTGATGTCATAGCGTGACTCTTTACACATTGTTCTACAGTTCCTGTGTGGAGTGGAGCAAACGTGGCTGGAGTCAACCTGCAGAAGCTGAACCCTGACATCGGTACAGACTGTGACAAAGAGCAGTGGAAGGACACACACAAGGCTGTGGTGGACAGGTACGCACTGGTCACATGATCACCTGTGATAGGACAGCCCAGAGGAATGAGCTGTGGACCACTGAGAGCTGTTGTTGGTGTTGCAGTGCATATGAGGTGATCAAACTGAAAGGCTACACCAACTGGGCCATCGGCCTGAGCGTGGCAGACCTGACGGAGAGCATCGTCAAAAACATGAGCCGTGTCCACCCTGTCTCCACCATGGTGAAGGTCAGTGACATTCCCTGATACAGATACACTCACAAATGTCACTAATTGATGTTCAAAAGCTGTTGATTCCCTGGTCAAAACATCTTTACCAACACTGTGAAACCTGGGCCTGTTTAGTTGAACACAGCACTGATATAATCACAGGAATTAAAGAAAGACCAAATTTTTTTCTCAATGGCTTGAAACGTTTTTTTTTAACCTGGACGTATGTCCAGTTCCCTAACAAACCTTGTTTACAATTAACCACAACTTGTGTGATAATCTAGATCAACATTTATTCATCTTCATTAGCTTGTCCACCGCCGGGTTCGGGGCCACTCAAATCACATTGCACCATATTGTGAGCCTTCCTGTGGGTGGTGGGCCCACAAAAACTTATATGGGTCTGGATGGTGCAACTCACGTGGATTCAAGCCTGAAGCCTTGCTGACATTTCTTTAACCACTAGTCCACCACTGCTGACCTCAAGATCAACTCATCTTTTTAAGCTGTTAGAGGCATCTGCTGCCACCTAGTGGATGGGTCATCTGTTGTTCTGTCATTGTCACAAACAAGAAGGATTTTCCTGGCGGGGGGGATTTAAGTTCTATCTATCTATCTACAGATGGATATCTATTTAAATAAGTAGGGATGTCAGATAGTAATGGTCGGACGAGAATTATGTAACATTAGTAAAATCCTTGTTGGGTTTTCCTATGATAATGGATATCTGATAATGCCTTAAAAAAATTGCATTTACTGTATCAACATCGCTTGACATCGGAAATTAAGTGTTTGGACGATGTTCGTAAAGTTAAGTTACATTAAGTTTGGATCTCATAAAGTTGGCACATTTCTTTGATTGATATTGTTGATAGTGTATAGAGAATAATCGTTATTATAACCTGGTGTGCGATGTGACCTGCTGACCCGCTTTTAAATGTGTGCTCAGAACATGTACGGCATCAGCGAGGAGGTCTTCCTGTCTCTGCCCTGCGTTCTGAATAGCAGCGGCGTGAGCAGCGTCATCAACATGACCCTAACAGACGACGAGGTAGCTCAACTAAGGAAGAGCGCCGACACACTGTGGGGCATCCAGAAGGACCTCAAGGACATTTGAGAGTAGGTGTACCTCCGTAGTCATCAGCACAACCTCACCGCCCGAAAATACTACAGCTACAACTTAGCACAACAGTGCTTCTGCAGCCGGCTGTATGCACACACTCCTATTTATATGTACGTATTTATTGGGGATGTCGGATAATATTGGCTAACCAAAATAACATATTAAGCAATATCTGTTAGAATTGTTGTTAATTTTCCATCCAAGAATAGAAACCTGATAACGCACTGCTTGGAATTCCCCAAAATTTTACCCTAAAAATGGTTTTGTAGATAAAAAGTTGTATATTGAAGGTAAAGCCACTAGATGGCAGCATTGCAGCTCAGTTGTTTAATTTAAAGACAATATTATTTTTGATCCTTCCAAATTGTCAACTGAGGGATAATAAAATTCAAAAATTAAATACCTGAAATCCTCTTCCAAACCCTTACTGCTTATGTGTTGACGTTGTTTTTGTCTAGACAATAATCAAGCACAAAGTGTCGCCCCCTCCCTGTGGAGTGAGGCATTTAATCAGCTGTGAATAACACAAAAACAAAAGCGTACAAACCCATAAGCACACTGCGTCTGTGACGTTGACGTGTTGATGCACAGACTATGGCACACATGGTTTCATAGTGAGTATGAAGTATTAGTAGAGCTGATCAGGTGGTTGAACCCTAGTGGATGTTTGTTGTAATGATCGTCTGACCTGATGTGTGATCACAAGTGTAGTTCAATAAACTGATCTTCACCATGAAGATGTTTCTGCTGGTGCTGACTCTTTTTCCTGACTCTCCATGTTACACAATTTTATTTTTGATTTATACCCATACAGATGTATAGATGGATATAATCAAATAAATAGTAGTAATACGTAAATATATACTCATAGGGCTGTAACGCTACTTCTGTTATCATTAAAAATCGATAAAATATCGAAAAAAGACAAGAAATATTCTGAGGATTCACACTCCTGTACAGCAGGTGGCGGCATTTGCCCAAAAACGTTGGTTGGTATGCTGAATAAAACCATGTGTCAGGTGACACTCGGTAACAATCGGGTGTTGAAATCTCACGACCGTTCTGTTATTTAAATGTGAACTTTTGCACATGTATGATATTGTTTAACAAATGTAATAACGAAACGCTTTGACAGAAAAGTTTGGTACAAAAAGTTTAATCAGGGAAACACGACGTCATCTCAATAGATAGGTATAATACACACAAGTGGAAAAACGGTCGCCAAGCTCCTTCAGGTGGCCACCTCCAGTTCTCGCGAGAAGACAGAAAGTG
The DNA here is from genome assembly GCA_016785265.1 of Paraplagusia blochii. Taxonomy (NCBI): domain Eukaryota; kingdom Metazoa; phylum Chordata; class Actinopteri; order Pleuronectiformes; family Cynoglossidae; genus Paraplagusia; species Paraplagusia blochii. The sequence continues at coordinate 100,621 of JAFBJS010003183.1, read as the reverse complement.
GAGAAAACTTATTTGTTCTGGCTCTCGTGACAGCTCTCCTATAAATGTAACGTTTTCCGAAACGCAGGCCGAACGGGTTGAAGTTGAACTTGCTGCGGCGGTCGTTACACAGTAGTTGCCGCCGCTCGTCGTTCTCCCTCAGGGAGAAACACAGGCTGCTGCTGCCGGACTCCTGCTCAGACAAGAAGTCTGCCTCTGCTGCAGCTGCGGCCCCCGCCGCTCCGCTTCTCCTCACTGCGGAAAGAACTGTGGATACAGGTCAGTGACGTCACTTCACAGCTACATCATTTAGCCGCCAATCACTCTTACTTTTGTAATATGTAATTAAAATGTAAAAATGACAACGTTAAAGTCCGTTTTACCTTCGTTTGGGATCCATTAGTTATTTTGAATTGAATTCAGTTGAATAAGTAAAATAATAATAATACTACTATTTAATATGATATTGGAAACGTATTACTGTTAGCATTCAATTAAAACGGCCATATTTTACGTCAACAAAATGGCCGTTCCTTCACAACTGCGTCACTGTCAAATTCCTAACCTTTATTTTCATTAATTTATCAATGCCTATTGTATTTGAACATAAGTTTTTTTTTTACAATTTGTGAGCATACTTGTGTCTGTATCAATGGCGCATATATTTACACGTTAATTTATTTTATTTTATTAATTTTATTTTTGTATGGAAATCCCTTGAAGGTTATTCTTTGACTGCATTAGACCAGTAAATTTAACATTGTCCATATAAATATAGACATAATACTACTTATTATTAAGGATAAAGGATATTAAAAAGGTTTTATTAAAAAGGTGGCGTTTTATTTATTAACATGTATTTAAATACCAAATATGATCTTTTTACCAAATGTGTAACATGCTACATTCGTATCATGCTACATGCCACATTTTGTATATTAGAAATTAATTCGTAATTCAATATTTTTTTGTAATTAATACATTTTATTAATCAACCTATTGGGGCCCAATAATATTTTTCAATATTAATGGGACCCAATATTAATTTAAATATGTTTAAATTGCAAACAAAATAGAAACATTCAGATTTTTGTTGATTCATTTAAGGACTCAAATCCTTCAGAGTTTATTTTAGTTTTGCAAAAAATGTGCAAACATATGTTTGATTTAATTTCCTTTTATAATGTCTTTGTTTAAAAATACAAATTGTCAAATAGATGTATAAAAGATAGATAGATAGATAGATATAACTTTATCAATCCCTTGGAAGTATCCTTCGGGAAATTATGGAATCATCACATCAGACTGAAGAAATCTTCAATCATCTGAACTTTTGACTCACCCTGCTATAGAAGCTGATCAGATTATTTATCAGTTAAACAAACATGACAATTAAACATCTTAACGTTTCTATTGCAGCTTACCTGTTCCATGTGTCCTTTGTGGGGAGTCGTAGTGGGGCAGAACTGCCCCGAGGCTGCCTCCATCCTGCCCCAGGACCAGGCAGCACACCACAGCTAGAGCGACAAGCCACATGTTCCAGAGTTTGAACAACGGCTGCACACTCAGTGATGCCGTCCTTCAATTCAGACCTGCTTTATGCTTTCACCAGGTGACCCTGGCGTCCTCCCGCTTTTATCCAATCACACACGGCTGCGTTTCGACTACTGTAAATTGCAGAGCTGTCCGCTGCCGGTGGTGCTGAAATGCATCATTCATCACCTCTTCTTGGAATTGTTTGTGGTTTTCGGATCATTTGTCTGCAGTGAGCTGACATGTTGCTCCATATGGTGAATTGGAGAACACTTTTAGACACGGGGAGAGGAACCAAGAGACTGAGCCATGTCATGGAACATGGAAGGGTCACAGAACAGCTGCACCTCCATAATTACCTTTACCACTGAAACTAGTACATTTATCACTTATATCCAACCAATGCAGGCATACATTGAAAACCCCCCCCTGGTTTCTCCCACCCCAAAAATGTGAACATGCCGCCTGTCACTGATTAACACAGGGCCTCACCAGCAAAAGCAGAGCATGTTTGAATAGAGGTTAAAAGTTCACTGTCGATCTGCTGGAAACATGTTGTGAAATTGGTGTTCATTCTATACACAGAGCCCTTCAGTGTGGTTCTATATGAACACATGACTGTAAGAAGTTTAAAATAGAATTTAACAAAAGTTGCCAATGATTGTATCATAAAAAATTTTTTTGGGTTCCAACACCTGCCTTGTGCTGTCTACTCAAGGGTGGAAGAAAATAATGATTTGCTGATGTCACAATATTTCATTTCCTGCTCCTGTGACAATTTCCTCCCTCAGCAAATATTTTTCTCCAATTTGTAGCCCAGTCTTCCTAGTTTTGGTTAATTTTATTTTTTTCCATCTTCCCTAGTCATTCCAAATGTAGATCCCTCTGTTCCAGTGTCCTCTGTAACCTGATGTTCAGATGAAACAGCAACAACAAAGTCTTCACTCACTTCAGGGAGTTCATTGTTGCTAATTTTTTAATTGTAACTTTTTAAATCAATTTTACTTAGTTTGAGATATTTTTGTAGCTTGAAGACAGGGTCCATTCATAATTTTTTGATGTTTTAAAAATGTTAACATAAAAGAAAAATTCAGGTTATAGAATGTAGATATAATATAAGAACTAAAATGAGAGAATATTCTTCAGAATTTATTTTTGTTTTGCAAAAAAAGGGTGCAGCTCAACAAAACCCCAGTGTTCTAGCCATTTCATTAGGTTTGACACTGTTTGACTGCATCTTTAATTTGGGAAATTTTACCTAGTCTTGAAATTCCATGTATCTGGAAGACTGTGTCCAGTTCAAATGAAAACTGTGATCTGTATATAGTGATTATTTATTTAAGAAATATGACCAGCAACAATCATCATGTAGTAATGACTTTTTGAAATTTGGATTTTTCCAAACCATGTCTTCTTACTTCTGGCAAACAGTAAAAACAAATAATAGATACATAATAAAAAATAAAGAAAAGTAGCTCTTGGTGTAACAAGTGAAAGTGAGTGTAAAATATTAGTTGTTCTTTTCATTCATCATTATTTCACAATCCTCTGTGTCTGTGTGTGTTTGTTGAAGGGAGGCGGGGAGGCATGTTTCCTTCCCCCCAGTCTGATCCTCTTCTCTCTGCTCAGAACTTTCACCTGAGGACAGTTTGTTGGGTCTCCCTTCATGTGTCCAAGCTCTGTGGTTCGTGTCACCGCTTCCGCTGTTGCTTCTGCTGCTGCATCTCCACCATTTCCACCATGCCACTACCTCGGTCCTTGTCCATGACGTCCCTGAGCGGCGTGTTGCCGGCCTGGGAGGAGGACAAGCTCCCTGTGGAGGACCTGCTACTCTTCGAGGTCTCCTGGGAGGTCACAAACAAAGGTCAGACAGAACACAGACTTTTGAGCTTTTATTTAATTTCATTTTCATGACAAACTCCTTTTCTATAAAATACAAAATATTACTGGTATCTTTGTTACTGGAGCCTTCACATTCAGTATTTCATTCAGTAGTCTTACAGAGAAACCAGTTTTACCATTTGTAGTTTCTGCCATCCATTCACAAATCCATATTTCTCAACTTATCCATTATCGGGTTGCGGGGACAGCAATTTTCACGACCCTAAAAAACACCTAAACACCTTAATCCAACTGCACTGCAGCAGCCGTTGTAGTTTCTAATTTTTTCCTTAGTGTAAATATTGAACAGAGAGGAGCTGAAATCTGATCCGAGAAGTTAAACATTAATCCACAGATGAGTCGCAACTAGTAAGGTTTTAGAATCTGATTCCTGGATGTTTTTATGGTAAATAAAAACACAAGTAGTGATCCACATAGTGATCCATATAGTCTACATTTGACCACTGGAATAATATATGTTTATATTTTCATTTTGGGTTTTGCCACATTCTGATGTCATTTATGGAGTGGTACAACAAACCAAAATATTTTTTTATTTAAGTTTTATCTAACACAGGGGTCTCAAACTTGTGGCTCGTGGGCCATTTGTGGCCCGTGGAGCAATCTAAATTAAAAAAACATTTTTTTTTTGTGGGCGATTTATGGGAGGATTCTACTGCAAGTAAATGCTAAAAAATAGTTTTGTTGGATGCACTGAGTGGTAGACACTGCTGTGGATGAATGTGAGTTTTAAAGACTCATCTGATGTGTTGTATTACAGTGGGAAACTGTTTTTTTATTGAATTTTCACCTTTTTTTCTTCTGTATTTTTATTTATTTATTGTTAATGTGTCACTTTGACAATATAACATTGGGGGCAGTGGCGCTCAACCTAGTTGAGTTTGAGACTGCTGATCTAACACAACATGATAATTATCGTACAATAATGTCTTTCTTTATTTTATTTTTGCAGCAGTACGCCCTAGGCAAGAATTGACTATATCCAAAGTACGTAGTTGATATCTGACTGACCACATTAAACGTGACGCAGCTCCACGCTGCTTTGTGAGACGCGTCTGTTTCTAACGCATCACATGCTGATGTTTTCAAACAGGTCAGAGGTTTTTCGTGGCGTGTTTATGTAAGTGCCTCTCTGACGCCATCCTGACGTCACCATCAGCTCTGCCGCTGCTCCTTATCACTATTTGCCTTTTTTTCCTGTCTGAGCGACAACATTTTAACGCATTTTGTCTGACTCACTGTTAAGTCCACCACGTGAACAAAGGCTGTGAGGTGGAGTCGGAAATAAATGATACTAACTGTTATTGTCGTTGGAAGTTGTACTTGTGTTATTTTATATCATCTCCGTCTTGTCCAGCTTTGTTCAAACATCAATTCTTCTGTCTGTTTCCTTCCATTTGCCACAGTTGGAGGGATCTACACCGTGATCCAGACCAAAGCTAAGATCACGGTGGACGAGTGGGGGGAGAACTATTATATGATGGGGCCTTATTTTGAACACAACTTCAAGACGCAGGTGGAGGCCTGCGAGCCGCCCAACCCTGCCATCAGGAAGGCCATGGACTCCCTGATCTCCAGGGGCTGCCAGGTGCGTCTGCAATTAATTAGTAGAGTAATTACTAAAATCCAATTAATAAGTGGAGTCCTTTGGAAATAAATAAAACTGACCCAATATAAACATTAAAAATAGATGAAAATAAATAGAAGTAAAACATTGATAATTTCATGTAATTGTTGTGTTGGAAAATGGAGACCACATAACTCATTTGATGTTTCCTCATGCCACAACTAAAATCTTCCATAAGTTGCTTATTTGCATCTTAAAAAAATATAATTTCTTGGAAATCTTCTAGAAAATATTTTTTATTTTTTTCCTTTATAGAAAATTTACAGTGTGTGAATACACAGTGCTACCTAATTATACAGCAGAGTCAATTTTTTAAATAACTTGGAATATTTGTTAATTTTATCTGGATTTTCAGATTTTATTATTTATTCATTTATTATTGAATTAAACTACATATCAAGTACTCTTCATAAAATGCTTTTACATTTTTGAATGTATCTTTCTTGCATTGTTATAACAGTTACTGACTGTTCATAACACTATAATAAAATCACCATACATACATTTGAAATCGAATTCCTCTACCTCCCACTGGAGGGAGCCCAAGTACCTGCTGTGAAGAACGTGCTGTATGTCGCTGTCATTATTTAGCTAATTGTTGTTGTTGTTTTGTTGTTATTTATTTACTTAAAATCTGGCAGATAAAATGAGGAATCATACAGTCACGGCAAAAATATTTAGACCAGAGCTGATATCTAGCCGTTGTCCATGGTTTTCTTGATAGTAACCAAAATCACTTCAGCTCTTACATCAATGCCTATGGAATTATGCTTCTATAACCAGTGCAAGGGATTTATTGGTTTTTCATTGTGTACTTTAGGTTATATGCCTTTAGTGGTAGAATGCAAAAAAAATAACCAAGGAATTAAAGAAAACCATGACATTTTCTTTTTCTTCCATGACAGTATCTCTTGAACCAAAGCTACCTTAGTATCATGTATCAAGTGTTCTAATAATAACATTAATAAGAACAACTAAATTATCGTTGTTTTTGTGTATGTGTAACTGCCTCATAAAAGTCAAATGTTTAATGCTTACATTGATTTTTTTTTTTCTTGATTTTTTTTTTTATATGCTGCAGGTCTATTTCGGCCGCTGGCTGATAGATGGCAGTCCCTACGTCATCCTGTTTGATCTCAGCACCGCCGCCTGGAACTTAGATCAGTGGAGGGGGGACCTGTGGCAGACCTGCCACATCGGCCTGCCCTACGACGACCGAGAGGCCAACGAGGCCCTAATGTTGGGCTCTCTGGTGGCCTGGTTCTTCAAAGAGGTTGGCACTAGTTACTTTTTCTCCTTCTCCACAGGAACTTGTAACTCAGATGCTGACGACTGAAATGTTTGACTGCAGCTCACTGACGATCTCGGAGAAAAACCAAACGTTATCTGTCACTACCACGAGTGGCAGTCTGGACCTGGTCTCATCTTCTCCCGCTGCCGGAAGCTTCCCGTTGCCACGGTATTCACCACACACGCCACACTGCTGGGACGCTACCTCTGTGCTGGGAACGCTGACTTTTACAACAACTTAGATAAGGTAAGAGGTCAAGGAGGCACGGAAAGAATTGCAAGGATTCTTCCAACACGGGGACTTTTTGCCTGATTTAATTTACAACAAAGACAGGAAGGTTTGGAGAAAAAGCTAGAGAAGCCAGATTGTATGGACATATTTAGAGGGACGGTGGTTATATTGGAAGAAGATCCTAGAGATGGAGCCACCAGGTAGTAGACAAAGAGGGGATTGATGGATTTGGAGTTGGAGTCAGAGTTGAGGAAAGCGAGGACAGGGGGAGATGGATAATGTTGACTTTCTGTGGCAATCCCTGACAAAAGGGACAACCTGAAAGGAGAGGAAAATCGCCACATATATACATTATATTAGCCTTAATATCAAGCAACACTTTAGCCTTCACTTTTGATTCAGAAGGCTCTGGCAGATTTCATGGAACACTAGCTAGCTGAAATATGGATAAAAGATAAAAAAGTAAAAACTCTCTATTATTATATATGTATAAAAAATAAATAATAAAACAATTTAATATTAAAACAAAAATATTTATGAATAAATGTATTTTTCTGAGTATGCCACCACTGTGTGCCCACACAGTGCATGGGAAAGACAGACTTCTTCTTTCTGCTAGATACTGTATATATGTATATATATTGTTTGAAATGTACTAATAATATTACACATGAATTTGAAGCAATAAATTATAATTTTTAAAAAGCCGGCAAACAGTTATAGGGTTAGTTTTGTTATAGGGTTAATAGTTTTGGTGGATTCTGACTTTTTTTGTCTGGTTAAATATTAGGCAAGGTAATAATGCATGACGGTCTTCTGGTTTAGACAAATAGACGATGCGAAGTCCCGCACACACACACACACACACACACACACACACACACACACACACATTGCTGCTGTTCAATCCATTCTCCTCTGTGAGGAATGATGGTCATCGTTACTGACCACTCAGTGCATCATCAGGATCATTAGCAGTATCGAGCCGTGTCTTGAGGCCCAGGTGAGCGCCCGTGATTGGCCGCGCCTCAACCAAATCTGAAAGGTCACCGCGTGATCCAAAGGCCGCTCTCTGTGCAGGCGGATAATTGACGCAGGCTGTGATTGGTCAGCCATTAAAAAAACATCGTGAGGGAGAACAGAGGAAGTGGAAATTAGCATTTCCATCTGTGTTGACATCGGAAAACAAAGTTTGAACAGAGGAAAATAATTTTTTCAAGTGGAAAGTACCAACGAATTACTTGGAAAAAAATAATATACTAAGATAAAATGTGTGTATATGTTGATATATGTGTTTGTGTGCGTAGTTTAACAACGACTTGGAGGCAGGGGAGCGACAGATCTATCACCGCTACTGCCTGGAGAGGGCGGCAGTGCACTGTGCTCATGTCTTCACAACGGTGTCGGAAATCACTGCTGTGGAGGCTCAACACATACTACACAGGAGGCCAGGTGAGGAAGTACTTCAGAGTATGACTGAGTATAAAGTAACTACAAGTACTTTGGCTTCAGATATGGTTCTACGGCGCAGTCAGAGAAATAAGAAATATTGAGTCCATCCATCCATCTATCTTCATCCTTCTATCTTCATCCTCTTATCCACCAGTCTCCACGACCGCCACCCCACTGCACCACTGTATCAACCTCTGAGAATCCCATTGAGAATCTTCAGGATGTGATGATCTTAATGAATTGATTTTGATTTGGCAATGCTAAAGTTGATTTTTCTTTTGTCCATAATTGTCTCAGGCCTTGAGTACAGGTACTCAGGTACTCAAGTCCTGGTACGTGGCCTTATGCGTTCTCCTGTTGATGTTGTTACAGATGTGGTCACACCAAATGGACTGAATGTGAAGAAGTTCTCTGCTATGCATGAGTTCCAAAACATGCACTCCACCAGCAAGATTCGCATCCAGGAGTTTATCAGGGGACATTTCTATGGGTGAGTGCTGTTGTTATCATGTGTGTCTAGTGTGTGTGTGTGTGTGTTTAACTTGTGTGTTGTTGTGGTCATTTGACAGTCACCTGGACTTCAACCTGGATAAAACACTTTTCTTTTTCATCGCTGGCCGCTATGAGTTCTCCAACAAAGGAGCAGATATCTTCCTGGAGGCTCTTTCCAGACTGAACTACATGCTGCAGGTGAGTGGTACTAGAAGTGAAGGTGGTTCAGGATAGTGGTGGACAGGAAGATAGTGGACCATAGTAAAGGTCATGTGATGAGCTGTCATGCTGACATGGAGGGATAGAGAAATGATGGTTGGAATGATATACTGTATATATATACATAAATGTGTACATTTATATATATACATACATACACACATACATATATATATATATATATACACACTTACTGTATATGTATATATGTCTGCCCCATATGTACAGACCTGGTATACAAACCTCCAGCTCTTCCCACTGACTCTGTCCACAGGTCCACAGGAGTGATGTCACAGTGGTGGGCTTCTTCATAATGCCCGCCAAAACCAACAACTTCAACGTGGAGTCCTTGAAGGGTCAGGCAGTTCGCAAACAGCTCTGGTACGTCATACTGCACGAAGAGAGTTGGAGGTTGAAGAATTGAACTGACAGACAGACACCAGTTAAGATTAGAGGGTTAATGGAACTGGTGTTGGACCAGAGGTCTTGATTTGATGGTTTCTCATACAGAACACAACCTTTGATTACACTTTAAATATCTGTATAAATACATAAAAAATAACTAAAAGTTAAATCAAATGGATGTCTGAAATTAACTTTTGATGATGTGTCATTTTGCAGATTTTGCTCCATTACAAATAAAAAAAAATATTGATATTTGTAACCATTTGCTCCAAGGATTGAGATAAACCTCTCAGGACTCTATGTGCAGTTCCAACAAATTTGGCAAAAATTAGGAATTGTTAACGGATATTTATAATTAGAAAAAAAATTCTTACAGATATAAAAGTGTTATATTAATATTGGAAGACACCTTTTCTTTCTCTTTTCAGGGACACAGCACACACTGTGAAGGAGAAGTTTGGAAAGAAGCTTTATGATGCTCTTCTGAAGTACGTGAACATTTCTTGTTTAAAATTCTTCATTCGTGCAAAATAAAATCATTCAGAAATAATTTGTTTTATTTTTGTGATCAGAGGGAGTATCCCTGACATGACCTCAATCCTGGAGCGAGATGACGTTACACTAATGAAGAGGGCCATCTTTGCCACTCAGGTAGAACTGCTTCACACAAACAATGCATTTAATGAGATTAAATGGTTTCTGTCTTTTCCTCTGCCCACTCATCCGTCCTCTCCTCTGTCCACTACTGTCTTCTCCTCTGTTCTCTAATCTGTCCCCTCATCTGTCCACTTCTTAGTTCTCTAATCCGTCACTTTATCTGCCCTCTTCTCTGTTCTTTAATCTGTCCCCTCCTTTGTCACTCTTCTCTGTCCCCTCATCTGTCCACTCCTGTAACTTCTCCTCTGTTCTCTCTTCTGTCCACTCATGTCCTATTCTCTGTTCTCTAATCTGTCCCCTCATCTGTCCACTTCTCTGTCTCCTCTGTGTCCCCTCATCTGTCTCATCTGTCCTCTTCTCTGACTTCTCCTCTTTTCTCTCATCTGTCCACTCATGTGACTTCTTCTCTGTTCTCTCATCTGTCCACTCATGTCCTCTTCTCTGTTCTGTAATCTGTTCCCTCATTCGTCCACTTCTTTGTCTCCTCTGTGTCCCCTCATCTGTCTCATCTGTCCTCTTCTCTGACTTCTCTTCTGTTCTCTCATCTGTCCACTCATGTCCTCTTCTCTGTTCTATAATCTGTCCCCTCACCTGTCCACTTCTCAGTTCTTTAATCTGTCCCTTTATCTGCCCTCTTCTCTGTTCTTTATTCTGTCCCCTCATTTGTCCTCTTCTCTGTCCACTCCTGTGACTTCTTCTCTGTTCTCTCATCTGTCCACTCCTCTGTTCTCTCATCTGTCCACTCCTCTGACTTCTCTTCTGTTCTCTCTTCTGTCCACTCATGTCCTCTTCTCTGTCCCCTCATCCGTCCTCTTCTCTGTCTTCTCCTTTTCACGCTGGGCTCTGAAATGCATTAACTCACTGCACCATCTGATTTGATGGTACAACGGTGGTCCGAGACTACAGCAGCAGGAGGCAAGCCCACATCCTCTGTAATTTTATGAATGACGGAGACATTTCCTGGTCGGGGTCGATGTGAGCGATGGTCTGCTGCCTTGTATGAATTGGCGCGGGACAGATGGGGGGAATTCCACGGGATGCGGAGCGTGACGGAGCGTCACAACTTAGCTTGATTACTTTTCTCCGGGCCAGACCTCCGATCAATAGCTGACATGGATCTGGATGACGTGTGTTACAGAACATCAATGTGAGCAGCTCCCCGACCGTAGAAAGGTCTTCCTCCATTAAAGGAATTTATGCCACCGTCAATATTTCATTGCTCGGAAATGGAATGCGAGCGGTATCGATGATTGCTGATGGATGTGGAGCTTTTGAACAAAATGCTGAGGTTTTTTCGTGTTTGTTTCAGTTTGTCATCCTTCTCATTGGTAGTCCTGTCTATATGTCTGTGTCCAACAATACGTCCACACCAGGAGGGAGGAATTCTGGCCAAAATACTCAGTTTGGCTCACATGGCAGGGACCATATTGACTTTTGGGATGGGAAATCAGACGTTGTGGACAATCACTGGTTTCCTGTTGGGATCCCTGGTCTTTGTGTTGAATTTGCAAGACTTTTCTTTACATACTCTGGTTTCCTCCCTCATGCCAAAGAGTTACAGGATTAGGTTGATAAAGAGATGGATGTATGAATGAAGGGACAGATGATGGGTGGACGGACGGACGGATAGATGGATATAAAAACGTGTGTTGAAGTCAATGAAGTCAGTGTTTTCCATTGATGGACAACTTCTCCCATTACATCCAGTACCATTGGAAAAAGCAGCGTTAACTGTTTAATGATTTCATTGATTTACAACCTGTACATGAAATTAGGCAGTGACTATGTACCATTATCCTTCGGAGCAGTGACGACCGATATTACCTTTTTGCTGATATCCATTAATCCAGTATTGTCCAACACTTCATTTTCAATTCTGATTTTTACCAATATTGTCAATAGCAGGACAGTGTTGCAAGTAAAGTGCATGTTCACTCAACTGTTGAGTTAAAGTGTTTTTTGATTATTTCATGCCTGCTAGTGTTCCCCAACCTTTTTTTGTGCGACAGACCGGTTAAATGTCTCTTTTCTTTTTCAGACTGTTTGTTAAGTTTCTGTCAGATAAATACGTCTTATTAAAAGTAAATTTTTTGTTCTAAAATATTTTCCTACCTATAAATTTTACCTACCCGAATGAACTGAGCATGCACACAAGGGTTTCCCAAGTGCACCCAGCCTATAATTTTCTGCTAACAGACCGGTATACAAGGTGAAAATCTTGTATCAATGACTCATTTTGAGTTTATTGTTGTTGTCTTTACTTAGAAAATATTTCCTAATCAAATACATTATCAATAATGGAATCCTAGCCATTCTATTGTTCAGTTATTTTGTTGATATGGGTATGGATCAAGTGGAAGTAATGGGGCCAAAAGGAAACATCACTTCTCTGCGGCCCCGCACCAATTCTCCCACGGACCTGTAACAGTCCCCGGCCCAGTGGTTGGGAACCACTGGCTTAAATAAAGTCTGCAGTATTCAAGCTCCCTTGACTGTACAGCACCACCCACAGGACAGGGACGTGTAGCTCGAAGCTCCCGTTTTTTAATAATAACAAACATAATTCTGCTGTTAAAGAACGACCACAACTAGACCAGTAGAAAGATTAGCTGGACGCAGCACTTACGGCTGATTTTAGAGTTGGAGTCTTCAGTCTGGTAGTGGCCCCTGGCCCAGTGGTTGGGGACCACTGTGCTAGTAGACAGAATTAAAATGCTATTGTGTGTCTGGTAATATTTATCTATTTATCTGTACAAACTGCTCTCTGACTTCATGACATCAGCATTCTGTAGATTATCCTCAGGTTATCAGTATAGAAAAAAGAAAATAGCTGTAGTTCTGCCATGTTGAAGGCAGACTTAAGGCTTGTTTACCATTCGTAATGTTGTTGTTGTGTTGGTGTTGTTTTATGATGAAGGAGGTAACAGTTTACAGTGAGGAAGAGAGTGTGAAAATTAAAGGAGTGTTTGCAGAAGCTCGGTTGAAGGGCATTAGAGTTTCCAAACCAATAGCTGCAGTTTTTCCATAATTTTTTTGAGTCACCTCATTGGTCCCTCACTGGGGCTTTAATTATTTTTTGGGGCACACATTTGGTCAAACCCCAGACATTGCGTTATTAGGTTTTCATTATCATAGGATAAACCTTACAGTCTTTATTCAAATTTGGTAACATTGGTCCGATGATGTCATCAGACCGTGACCTGTGATGGTCTGTAGACCTGAACCTGAAGCACCTGAATGTTAAACACACTGTTAAACTCTCTAAACAGCAGAGACAAAGTCTTCCTCCGGTGACCACTCACAACATGCTGGAGGACTCCACTGACCCCATCCTGACCAACATCAGACGCATCGGCCTCTTCAACCTGAGGAGTGACCGCGTGAAGGTACCCGACCCACTTTCTGAACAACCCACTTAAACCTGTCACTTTAGAAAAGTCTTAATATATAAAGGAAGGTGACTGTTAAACATAAGGCTCATGTGAACTGCTGTGGTCTCTCCAGATCATCTTCCACCCTGAGTTCTTGTCCTCCACCAGTCCACTGCTGCCGATGGACTATGAGGACTTTGTTCGTGGATGTAACCTCGGCGTCTTCCCTTCCTATTATGAACCATGGGGTTACACACCTGGTACACACACTCTCACACAGGCATTGGTGCAAACAGAAAAAAAGAAAATACATTTACAAAAACAGATTTTTATTGCAGTGACATTTTTTAAATGTTGAACTTTATGATTTGACCTTGCATACCACTACTGTGTTCATCGGCGTACCCTAACATGGGGTCCACCCCACACTTTGGTAACCCATGACTAATTCTTTGGTACCATACAGTTTTCATATGTCCCAAAGAGCTCCACTGTACGCTAACGGCAGATCTAATAAATAATAATTTTATGATGATGATTTGTTGACACCAACAATGCTGAGAATTGACATTTTGAAACTATTTAGAATTTTGTTTTTGTAAAAAAATAAAAAATATATAAGTACTCTGTCTGTGAATGATAATATTTAAGATAGTGTAAAATGAAGGGGGTTCTGGAAACATTTTTCCCCACTGTCACTTTTGAACCAAAATTGTCCAAAATGTTTTTTTTATTTAAATTATTAGTTTTATTATAAGTTTGGTTTTTTTTTTACATGTTTTTGGAGTCACTTGAGTGAAGCCCCATGTCTGAAATGTATTTCCTGAGTTAATATGTGGATCTGTGTGAACCAGGTGAGTGTACTGTCATGGGTATTCCCAGTGTGACCACCAACCTCTCCGGGTTTGGCTGCTTCATGGAGGAGCATGTGTCCGACCCAACGGCTTATGGTACAAACCAAACACCAACACACCCAAAATAATAATAATAATAATAATAATTTAATTAATTAGAATTATTATTTTCTTTTTGGCTTGTCCCTTTTTTATGGGTTGCCACAACGAACCATCCTTTTCAATCTCCGCCTGTTCTTTCCATCTCCTACTCACTGCATCCATCAATCTCCTCTTTGTCTCCTACCTGGTAGCTCCATCTCTAGGATCATTCTTCTACCAATGTATCCACTGTCCCCACTGTGAACATTTCCAATAATCTCAATCTGTCTTCTCTAGCTTTTCTCCAAACCTTCTTGTCTGTGTTGTCCCTCTAATCACCTCATTCCTGATCCTGTCCATCCTTGTAAATCCCAAAGAGAATCTTAATAATAATAATGGAATAGTAAATATATATTGTTATTATTATTGTTATTGTTGTTGGTATTGTCATCACTGATGGACCTGCTGTGGGTTCTTCTCTTTTCTAGGGATCTACATCGTGGACCGGCGCTTTCGGTCTGCTGAAGAGTCTTGCAAACAGCTGACGCAGTACATGTTCAGTTTCTGCCAACAGTCACGTCGTCAACGGATCATCCAACGTAACCGCACAGAGAGGTTGTCTGAGCTGCTGGACTGGAAATACCTCGGCCGAGTATGTTTGTCTCCCAGGCTGCAGAGGCAGCAGCTTTAGATTTAATGTATGTGGTCACATGGTGGAGAATGTCCATCAACAATGTGCTACCTGGTAGCTCCATCTCTAGGATCTTTCTCCTACCAATGTATCCACTGTCCCCCCTCTGAACATGTCCAAACCATCTCAATCTGGCTTCTCTAGCTTTTTCGTCCTGTCTGCGTTGTCCCTCTAATCAATGAAAATTACCTGGACATTTTATTTTCCTCACATCCTGATGTTCATTTCTTCTTCCTTGGCAGTTTTACATCCACGCTCGCCTCCTCGCTCTGAGCAGAGCTTTCCCGGAGAAGTTCAAAATGGACCCCATTGTCTCTCTCAAGGTTTGTGAATAAGAAGTCCTGATGGACAGATTTCTTCTTTTGTGGTCCTTCTCTTCTTTTGTCTCTCTCTTTCCTTTTGGTTTACATCAGTTGTTGAACCTTTTTTGTCTACTTTTTTGTCATTTATTATTTCCTACAATTCTGCATTTGTTGCAGCCCGACAGAAGGATAATGTTTTTTGAAATATTGTTTTGTATTGTTTTGTTTTGTACCAGTTCCTCCCTCGACTTCCTGCTGCACATTGTTGGTCTGATCAGCATTTATCAAGCTATAATTGACAGCCTAGCATTTGGACGATTGACAGCTCATCATTTTGGGTGGTGCAGTAGCAGAACATGGCTGTGCTTCAACAAATAACCTGTTTTTTTTTTCTTACAGGAGTTTCACTTCAGGGTCCAATCAAATAAGTGTTTTGCATTTTTTACGGGTGTTGAAATGTTTGCAGATGACATCAATATCTGAGGTGAGAGTAGGGAGAATAAACAATGAAGGTCAGCAGAAGCAACAAAGGTTGTTAGAAAATGACAACACACTGAAATAATGGGATTTTTTGTTTCATATCTTCAGTTTCGTATTTTTGTTTCTTATCCCCAAATTCCAGTCCAATATTCCTGGAGTTGGTTTTCTTCTCTAGTCATTCCATATCTAGATACATTAAGTTCAATGCTAGTAGTCTTTACTGGGAGGACACTTGGATCTACAGCTACACCAGGGTGAAAAAATATCTCTGTTGTTGTTCTTGTAGTATCGTGGTGCCCAAACCAACAATCTATCCTACCAACCAATTTTTTCGACGTAAGATCGAGAAACTTTTTCTCCTTTTTTTCCAAGCATCAAGGACGGAGCGAGGAACTCATCCTAGCACCACTATTGTCTGATACTGAGCTGTTGCATAAGTGTTGGTTACTTCAGAACAAATCACCATTTGTCCTCTCTTTAGGTTTAACTTGAATGAGCAATTTTAGGCGAGAAGACTCCTCCTCTGAAAGCGCTAAATCTCCTCCTCTGAAAGCGCTAAATCTATAAATCTATTGAGCTAGGACACCATATATTCGTATTTCATCATATCATCATATATGTCATATTTCTCCTCTGGCATAATAGTAAATAATAAAACATTTTATGTTACGTTTATTTCTTTCTCTTTTCCTCTCGCTCTCTTTTCCTATCGCTTTCTTTTCCTCTTGCACTCGGTTTGTTTTTCCTCTCTCTCTCTCTAAGGACACATTGTTGGGCTAATAGAAATTGCTTTTATAACTGTTTATTATTTTTCGTTATCATTTCTTTGTAAAATTTTAGACTGCATTTTATATTGATTTTTTATGGGGCAAATACATTCGAGATATGAGGAGCTCTACTAATGAAGGCACTATTGTTAACTATTGTATCGCTAGATTCTTGCCAGTAGGAACCAGATAGAAGTAAGGTGTATAAGACAGTGACTCCGTCTAAAAGACATTAGACCAAGATATAAGAAGTGCTGTAACTAGCAGCTAGCTGAGTAGTTATCAACCTCAAAGACCCGGGGAAGATAATGATTCAAATTTCTCTTTAACAAAATAAAAGGTCCTTCTGTCCCCACAGAGCGAGGGTTTCCGTTACCCACGTCCCTATTCTGTGCCGCCGTCTCCTTCAGCCTCCGTCCACTCTACGCCTCATCACAGTGATGTGGAGGATGACGACGACGACGATGAGAACGATGACCATGAGCACTACGATGAAGATGAGGAGGCAGAGAGGGACAGGATCAACATCAAGGCTCCTTTTCTGCTGGGGGCTGCGGCCGACAACGAGGAAAATCAAATCTAGTATGATTAGTACTAGATACTAGTTTTTAATATCACAGTTCAGGTTTTTTTACTTGATTGTGCGACACTTATACTAAGAATTAAAATGAAGAAACTTGGCCATTGGACAAACACTGTGGTATGTGGAGTTTTCACTGACCAGGTCTGAAGTCCAGCTGCTGCTGGTCTCAGGTCCTGTTTCTTGACGTCACATATTGTTTTTTTTATAAAGAAGTCCAACCTTAAGTGTTGGTTTTTGGGTTATGCATGCTGAGCAAATTTGCAAACAGTAGGAGGCAGTATCGCACAATTCAGTGTTTAGGATTTATTTGATTGGGCAACTCTTTGTGATATCTGTATGTATGTATGCATCTGTATGCATTGTGATGTTAATGCTACTAAAATGGTAAGGAATTGCACGTTTAACAAAAGCCACACATCAAGAGGCCGTCAGTGCTATGAGTTTAACTTATTTTTATTAAAACATCACAGTTAAAAAAAAAAAAGAGTATTTACATTAAATGGATTCAGACAGTGAAAGTAATATTTGTGTCTGTGTATCTTGTATAACTGTACTGGCAGGGACATCCTTGAGATTGAGTTCAGTTCCTTTTGGATTAGGATTAGGATTAGGACCGGGACCAGAAAGATTTGGATTGGGAGTGGACAAATGTTTATATCAGAAGAATTCTCTCTTCCACACAGGCATCTCTTGGAAATACACTTCATCTTGGTTTTCTTCAGCTACAAAAAAATTGAGAGAGAGAAACAGTCACAAAACTTTTTGATTTTTGATTCAACATCCTGTGCTTTTGTTGAAAAATTGTCTTTAAATGTCTTTCTTTGGAGAGCAGAGGTAAGTTTCAAGCCCCCAGAAGAAATGTTTATACTGCAGACAAAGACACATTTCTGTAAGGTCTAACAATTAGACCATAAGCATTCAACACTTTAGCTTTACTGTTATTTTTTCAGTTATATCATTTACTACTTATTGCTGCTGCTCCTCACCTTCTTCTCTGGCCCGTTGCAGGAAGTTCAGCAGTATGGTGGCAGCCTGGTCCACACTCAGCTTCTCTGTATTCTGGCTGCGGGTCTCTGACAGGACGGGAAAAAAAAAAGGTCATCAAGTCATGAACTCCTGTACTCTGTTTGGTAAGTCGTCATTCTTTACAGCCTTTGACTTTACCTAAGTGTAACGTGTCGTAGACGTCGCCCTCCTTTCGGTCCTCTGAGATGAACCTGCGTCCCTCTGTGAGAAGACACAAGAAGAATTATTTTAAAATTTTTCTTTTAACTAATCAATTTTATAAAATAAAACTTGTAAAACATTATACAGTGGTTCTTCAGAACTACAAGTTCAGTCAGTTCCACAGCAGCCCTTGTTAGTCCATCTGCTTGTATCAATTTTTCCCATTAAAAATAACTACTAACTAAACTAAAATATGGACCCCAGAAATAAAAAAGAAAATATTGAATTCTATGACATTCCCTGCTATCTAAGTGTCTAAAATGTAGATATAAACACATATTTTAATAATTTAAAATAATTATTTGAGAATTATTTAAGAATTAAAATAAGTAAATGTCACTAAAATGTGGGTTTTAATACATTTAATATTTACGTTATTGTTGCAAAACCAGCCACAGTCTGTCCGCTCCTGCTGGAGACTGAATAAGTAGGAGACTCAAAGGTCTCCTCCTCTGATGGAGCTCTAAGTTTTGGACAAACGTCAAATTTTTCCTCAGCTGTGACATTATGATCAGTATAGTTCAAAGACTCAAAGTCAAGGAGATAGATGTCGCTATGGAGATCAAACTGCAACATTTGCTGCTTATAATCCACAGCGATCATTGTGGCCTCAATTGGGTTGGACTTCTTTAAATTTGACAAGCCAATAGAATTTTCCCAGCTTTAAAATGACAACTGTGGTCGTTCTACGATTAAAATTCATAACTCATCTCACTAAGAGAGTGAAACAGAGTTGACGGCTGAGCTGGGATCAGTAGAAGAGGCTGAATCGTAGTTTGTGTTTCCTTGTATTTTAAAGAAAATCAGGCAAAAGTGGCGTGCTGATAATTTGAAAACCTTGGGTTTGGAGCTCCTGAACCCAAACTCAATCTATTTTTAATGTGTAGTACATTTACCTCCATTTGAAAACCATTGTACAAAAAGAGTCTGGGATCAAACACTTAATGAGAAGGTTTTACATACGTGTCCCCTTCAGGTACAGCATGGCCTGTGGCGTCCAGTTCCTGCGCTGGAAAGAGCCCTGAGTGAGAGAAGAGGAGGAGAACTGTTTCATTGTCTGTTCTTCGTCATTGGTTCTGGAAAGAGGAGCACATCTGCTCACCTTTGGAGCGCTACACGCCTCTGGGACGAAGGAGGCGACAAGTAAAAGGGTGAGCAGATAAGTTAATGTGATGGTTTTGGAAACCTGTGGGAGACAAAAGAGTGAAAAAATGAAAAACACAGCATTTAACCTGATGGATTTATTACCGACTGTGACTGAAAAGTGAGAAAAACATTTTCACAACCATTATAAACATCATGGTAGATGAATGGTTGAAAAACAAGGAAAAAAATGTATCAGAAATAAGATCAAAATATTGGAGAAATTCTGTAAAAAAAAATCTTATGCAAAAAAAATATTTAAAGAAATTAAAGATA
This sequence comes from Paraplagusia blochii, assembly GCA_016785265.1. Taxonomy (NCBI): domain Eukaryota; kingdom Metazoa; phylum Chordata; class Actinopteri; order Pleuronectiformes; family Cynoglossidae; genus Paraplagusia; species Paraplagusia blochii. Next base: position 81,058 of record JAFBJS010003183.1, on the reverse strand, counting down.
AACATCATTATATAAAAATCCAAAACCACACAAAAATATTAATAACATTTTTATGGTCAAAATGCTAAAAACTAAACTCGAAAATGCCGTTAGGCAGGAACTTCACTTACTTTCATCCTGGAAAACCTGGGAATCCTGGAGAACCTGGGAATCCTGGAGAACCTGGTGTCCAGCTCAGAGGCCGAGAGAGCTACACACTTGGTGCTCTCTCTCTTTCCCTCTCTGTATTTATATCTTCAGATGTATGTATGTGTGTGTGTGTGTGTGTGTGTGTGCGTTTACAAGGGGTTCCTCCTTCTTCACAGTTCCACCGTCTATAGGTCACGCCAATTTGATGAGACAGGGGCGGCTGTAATGAATGAAGGGATCAATACTGAGGGTGAATGGACGGATCAATACTGCTCCATTCATGCAGTAGTGGACTGAATTAATACCTGGCACTAGTGAAGTCTTCAGGACTCTGCCCGGTCACCACGGGCCCACGTGGGTTGTGTTCTTAGTTCTAGCCACCCATGTCGACTGTTAGCGGACTTTTGCGTTAGGGGCGGGGCAACGTCAGGGCACTGGACGTGTGTGTCCTGATGGCGTTGTACTGTCCAATGAATAAATGGCTTTACTGTCCACACAACTGTGCATTACAACTGATCTGTGACACAGGCTATTTCAGGGGTGGCCAAAATAAGGCCCAGAGACCAGATGTAGTCTCTTTGGCTTTTTAATCTGGTCCACCATACTTGTCCCAATTATGTTATTACCCGATTTTTCGACAATAAGGATCACGTGATTGCTAGTCAGAACAGTGGAACTTTATTCAACTCAGTCAGAATAACTCTAAACGTTCGGCAGTAACAGATAGAATACAAAACAATACACTGACTTTTTCAGTTCACATTTCTCAATTTTCAGTCTCTTAAAAATTTTAAAAAATGTAATATTTCAGCATCAACTATGCTCAGTCCAGTCTTGACCCTATCAGAGTTGTTCTGGTTGATTTACTTTGGTCAGGATGTCTCTCAACTGGTGGTATTTTATCGTCCACATTTACCATAACAGTAAAGCCTAGTACTGTGCTACTCTGCTCTGTCCAACCAAAGTATACTACAGTATTACTGCTTGAGGCTACTGACTTCCGACTCCGGCTGTAATGCTCCGACAAAACATCAGTAGTCAGTCATTGGTAGTATACCAAAGTCGTACTTTGAATGATACTTGACTGATTTCTGAGTGCAGTTGGAGGTCAGAATATGGCCACCCCTGGATTCTGGTCAGTACAACCAGAACTCACACGTAAGATGCAGAACATTATAAGAAAATGTAAAAATTATAGGTTTTTAAGGTTGCCTTTTAGTCTGCAATATACGGTAATTTAGATTTTCAGTGTACTTCTGTAATTCTACTTCTCACTGGTATATCTACAGTCTCTGCAGAAAATCTGTGAGAATCATTGACTTGAATGCTTTATTCTGCTTCTTTTGGCTGGTCCATTTTTTAGGAACAAGCTGAAGGACATCATCATATTCCTTTTCTTCCTTGTTTTCCATCTCCCCCTGTTCTCTCCATCTACTCCAACTACCTCCATGTCCTACCTCACTGCATCCATCAATCTCCTTTTTGTCTCCTACCTGGTAGCTCCATCTCTAGGATAATCTTTCTACCAATATAACCACTTTTCCTCCTCTGAACATGTCCAAACCATCTCGATCTGGAATGACTTAAATATTTGATGGCGTTTATTTCAATTCCACCTTATGACCACTAGATGGTGACAAAGATCTACCTTTTTCACAACAACAGACGTGATTATTTCACAGGTTAGACGCTTTACTTGATATGAATGAACAGATGAAGAAGAGTCAGTGAAGAGAGAGATTTATGAAGCCATCTTTCTTAGTTTATTTACAAAAGTGTCGTACAGCAAAACAATGGATTTTCACAGGTAACATCTGGGGGTTTTTTTCCACACTGTAACAGGAACTGTGACTGTTCACCGACAAATTAACAACAAACAGAGGAGACTAAATGGTCTTGTCCAGAAGGCGTTGTGGTGTTGGTGCTTCAGTAAGGAAGGGGGCCGAAAGGGGAATAGTTAGGGATGCCCTGGTGGCCTGGTCTTACTCAGTCAGGCTTGTAGTAGATTAAGTAAGGATCATTATTTTGGAAATGTTTGCTGCTGCTCTTTATGGTTTCTATCTGACCTGTAACTTCTCTTGGCTTTTGTCGGCTAAATACTTTCTGCTCACTGTACACTGAAGGTTAAAGCGACACCTAATGGCAGATGATGGTGTAGACAAGGTTTGGACAAACCTTGCCTTGCTGGCCATGGTTGGACGTTAAATTGGACTTGGGGACCGGGTTAAGAACAGATAGATTGAGCGTTTATGTGAGCTAACATAAATGGTGTATAAAAGTAATCCTTAAAAGCAGACATGCTAAAATGCTTTCAGCTTTTTCTATAGCATCTATAGAGAAAATTCTCAGTCCAGAGTCTAGTCACAAGTCTAATCACAGTACAAACCAATTACATAATTTGGACAAGGATGGCGGGCCACATTACAAAGCTCAATAGACCACATCAGGCCCCCCGGGCCTTAGTTTGCCCATGCCTGATGTAGATGTTTAATGAAAAATAGACAGCGCCCTCTGTCTCAAAGCAGAAATCTGTTTTTCACAGCTATAGCATAGAATGTTGAGTTTCTCGTATCACCAGAAAATCAAGAATCTAAACTTGAACAGACTTGGTTGCTGATCCAAACTCCAGCCATGAAAATCAAATTAAGTTAAACTTGTCTCCAAAATATAACATGACCATTAAAAAAAACTCCATTAGTGATTAAAAACTAAAACTTTAATGAATATATTCTTTCATAATCACGTTGGAAAAATTTAATAAATTAATCATAACTAATGAATTCCTTCAATTCTGATACTGAGAATTTGGTCATCCAGATAAATTAGTTCTTAACCAGAGCTGAGGCTCAAAGTCAGCGTTTAGAGTTTTACATTTTAGAATTTTACAGAACTTGAAGTTAAATAAATACCAAGTAACACCCTCCGTTAATGACCATTAAAAATTGTATCTTTTTCAACAGAAATGCATCATAACATGGGGGAAAACAAAAACAGATGTTAGCAACTCAAACAGCTGCTGCCACAGGCGTCTGTATCTTATAATCCGTTTCTTTGGGCTCAGCGTTTTAGAAGAGCTCGTATTAAAATCAGCTGCAGCGTTGGCACATTCAAGGGGAGGCGGCTGGCAGGGATTGGCAGCCACGCTTTAGAAATGAACTTTTTTTAAAAATGAATGCTGAGAACATCACTTCCTCATAAAGAAGTAAACCTTCATGTTATGAGATATTTATGGAACCCGCGGAGCTGGAGTGCTCTTCCATGGCAGTAGTCACCAACAGTTTGGAATTTTGGAGCTACCTCAAGGGCTCTCAAGAAAGGAAGGAAAACTTCCCAAACAATGTAATAATAATAATAATAATAATAATAATAATAATGTAAGTTCTGGGACAGACAATAACAGGAATTCTATCAATCTTTTACTCAATCATTAGGATCTGCTGAATCCCAAACTCTTAAGGACAGTGTTCCCCAACCTTTTTTGCACCACAGACCAGTTGTAGTAGATAAATACCCCTTAATAAAATTAAATTTCTGGCGTTCTGAAATATTTTCCTACCTATAAAATCTTCCTACCTGTCCTTTCTAACTTTGCATTGGCACAAGGATTTCACAAGTGCACACAACCTATAACATTCCAATACCAGACCGGTATATAAGGTTAGAATCTTGAGTTTATTGTTGTCTTTACTGAGAAAATATTTCCTAATCAAATATAGTTGCATTATTGATGATGGAATCCTAGCCATTCTATTGGTCAGTTCTTTCGTTGATATGGGTATGGATCAAGTGGAAGTAATAGACAGATGGGGCCAAAAGGAAACGTATCGGTCCCAGTGGTTGGGGAAAATAGCTTAAAGATGTGACCTGTCTTAAACAACCTTGATATGTCTTCACCTCCCACTGCCAGACTGACTGACTGTGAGGACGACAACCAGAGAACGTGTTTCTGAACACCCCCGACTCACAGCTTCACTGGTCGAGGCTGTTCCTCGTCTCTGATATCCAGCTGAACACGTCTTTCCCGTTTCACTTGTTTTCAACTCAACTTCAACATTCTTATAGTCAACTTTTTTATCTTCTACTTCCAGAAATCCACGTAGACAAACTTGATTGGCTCCCATTGGTCATCGGGTGGTCACAGATGTCCGCCTTCTCACGGTGTAACGTTGTTTGCTCAGAGATGTGAATCTCCACACTGCAGCGAGGTTAACGCGTGCAACATCTCTGGACTGATGCTCCTCGAGTTGAGGTAACAAGGTCAGCTAAGATAACTAATGTGAGAAGACAGAACCTTGACCATGCCAAGGTGAAGGAAACTATATGATTCTCATTGACCAGGGGACTGAGACAGAAGCAGACTGATGGAGTGTTGTCAAAATGCTTCTTGCATTTCTACGCCATTTAATGTGGAAATGGAGGCGTTACAAGGAAAAAAACTGTACAGTGGTGGGAAAAAAAGTTTCGGACACCCTTCAAATTGTACACCATCCCAAATATTATGATGAAATATTGTGTAAATATTTTTGTTCTGTTAACGGTGTGGCTGCATTAAACACACATTTATAATTGATGAGAAAAACTGACAACACTTCAATTCTTGACAATTTCAGTGTCAGTTCTCAACATTGTCAGTATCATAGGCAACAAATAAAATAGTCGGCAGTGGTGGCCTAGTGGTTAAGGAAGTGGAATTGGGTCCGCAAGGTTCGAATCCACCAGCTGCCAAGTTGCCACTCAGTTGCTCTGATCAAAGCACCTTCCCGAGCCACATAACTTCTTGTGGACTCACCACCCACAGGGAAACTGACAATATGGTGCAATGTGATTTGGGTGGTGGCGCCAGCTGCCCCTGCAACCAGGCAACGAACAATCAGAAGAAGGTGAATGAACAAACAAACAAAAACAAAAATAATTATTTGTTCAAAACCGAGTGAAAAATAAATAAACTATCACATTCAGGAGTTCTGCCATTAGCATCTAGTACAGTTTTAAAAGGTGTCCAAAAACTTTTCCCACCGCTGTTGAATGATAATATAAATCAGTGACATAATTTGGACAAGTTCATAGGGCCACATACGGCCCCATGGCTGTGGGACGCCAGTGGTGATGTTTCTACTCTAGGAAAACAAAGATGTGCCAGACACTTTATTCCACTCCGTGATTTGAACTGTTGACACCGACAATTGAAGTAACAGGTTCATATGGATGACGCTCCGAGGTGTTTCCTGTCCATCTGTTTTTATATTGGGGTTTGATCCTCATTCATTGTTCTCAGGTCACGTGACTCCATGATGGGCCATTCATTCTCCATCACTGTGTCGGGTTCAATAGCTTTTTTTTGTTGTTGTTGAAAGAATGTTATGCACTGATGTCAGTAACTCCATCCTGTGGTAACAGACTGGTGGTGCGCACTGCTGATGAATCTCCAACTGGTGGCGCTGCCCAGTTAATTTGCACGTAGAACAGAGAGCAGTCTTTGGCTGCTGTGGGGCGGACTGTAGCTGTGAACCAGTCCAGTGTGTGTGTGTGTGTGTGTGTGGGAGTGTGTGTGTTGTTTGATAAAACCTGCCGTAGTCAAACAGCTTTCTGTTGCTGAAAAAAAGTCACTGTTATACCATGGTGTTGCTTTCGCCCACTTTGTCCACGTACTGGAAGAGAGAGAGGGGGGAGAGAGGGAGACAGAGGGAGAGTCATGTGGTTGATCTGACAGTCAGGCTGATTGTGTTCATAGTGTCATGGGCTTCATGCAAAGTACGTGAGCTGCCAGCTGCACTGTTCTGACTGTGCTGGTATGAATAGCATTAACTCTAAAGAAAATTATGCAGGACTTAAAGAAACACACCACAGGAAAAAAAAAACCCAAGAACTCCAGATTATTAATAAAAAAGTATAATTAAGTATATATAAGTATTTTTAAGTATTTTCTGGACCATAAGGCACACCTAAAAACTACACCTCTCCATGTCAGGGGTGTCCAACTCAATTTCACTGTGGGCCGGAATTAAAAACTGGCATGAGGTCAGGGGGCAGACTCAATATATATTGAGAAATTAACTGAAACCCTGCATGTTATCCCTCCTCTCCAGATATTAAATAGTTTGATCATATAGAAACATTTAATCTGGAGCAGCCATCCTCCAGATATTAAATAGTTTGATCATATAGAAACATTTAATCTGGAGCAGCCAAAGCGTAACGTTATCATCACATGAAAAATTACATTAGAAGTAATTCATCCATCAGTGGTATTTGTTTCTTATTCTGTCTCTTTGTATACTTTCCAGATCATTTTTAATGTAAATCTTTTTATACAGAACAAAATGTATGTTCTATAACGCATATATTATTATCAACAAATTCTGACAGTGTATAAGGTCTTCAACTCAAGGATGGAATCATCACTTAACAGCTCAATAACATCAACGCGACCAAATCAGATAATAACAAGACAGAACTTCTTGACACTGAAATCTCCTATCTGAGAAACTCTGACAGTGAAGATGATTTATTTGGATACGTGGGAGTAAACTGAAAAAAAAAAACAGAGTATTGTTTATATTTTATCCATTATAACTGCATAGTGTTGACAGTTATTTGGATTGAGTTTAATAAAGTCCCACTGATCTGACCATTTCATTTCAGGGTTCCATGTTCGAATCCACCAACTGCCAGGTTACGACTGAGGTCCACTGAGCAGGGCACTGTCCCCACTCACAGCTTCCTGGGCACTCAAAGCTGCCCACTGTTCACTTTGGTGGTCAAATAGAGGTAACATTTCGTGGTTTGCTGTGGTGTTAACCACAATGTCACAATGACAAGGAGTTTGCTTTACTTTCCTTCCTTATAATCTGGTGAGCCTTATAGTCTGAAAAATACAGTTTTATTGTACAATGGGTTGTTTATTGAAGTATCCCACCCTTTAAATTTGAAGACTTGTTCAGTTAATAATAACAATAATACATGTGTGCATTTATTATCCAATACTTCATACTCAGTCTGTTCTGTGGGGTGTGCCTTTAAAGTCAGATATCGAAATATGGAGTGATTGTTATAGTGAGTAGATCATGTTAGGAATAATGCTGGGCTTTTTTGCAAGAAAGGGAAAATCGGCAGTGACTGACCACGACTGCTGATTGTCCTCACAGCCTTACGAAGGCTTTAAGTAAAAACAACAACAACAAAAAAACAAATAGACAAAGAGACATTGCTCAAAACCAAATCTCTCACACAACAGCAAGGCAGCAACATGTTCATTAGTGTCTAAACTAATGACACACTTTTAAACCACAGTTTAACTGTGAGTCCAGGCATCACTGTGGTGATTAATGAACCAGTAACAGAGCCATGCTTTGCTTGTGTTTCAGCATCAATGAGCTGCAGGATGGCTCTCTGATACTCACTGCACTGATGAAGGGCAGGTTGAGAATGGAGCCCAGGACCGGTATTCTTCTGATGAAGCCCACGACCACTGGGAAGAAGCCCCTGAATGAGGGAACAGAAACAAAAACGTTCAGAGCAAAAGCTCAGTGATAAATACGCTCCCTTTTCCTTGGCCACTGTGTTCACCATCTCACCTGAACAACAAAAAGAAACCATAGATCTCCAGCACTACTCCAACAATTGGCCAGCCAATCAGCACCACAAACACGCCGCCCAGGAAGAAACTGGTGGCTTTAATTTTGTGCTTCTGGAAGAAGAAACGGAAAGTCCTCTCCAGACCGATGACAAAGGCAAGTCCGGCAACAAACAGGATCTGAGGGCAAGAAATAATAATAATCTGAGAATATATTGTCTTTAAACAAAATTAGTAGACAGGTAGACCCATAATTAACTTTACTTACATTTCCGATAGCCAGGAGTGCTTTATCAAAGAAAAGGATCATTCCAAAGAAGAGGAAAAACACGCCGAAGCCTGTTAATCCCATTCCAATCTCTGTACCGACACACACACCACAGGAATGGTAAATAAATTCCATTTTACGCTGTAACTTTGACCATAATAGCGATGACTGACCACCAACACACATCACCCAGCAGTGCTCCTTAAGTCAACTACAAGTCAATATATCATTAATTTATTAGAATCAAAAGCTATAATGCATATGCTGGTAATATTTATCTGTACAAACTACTGAATAAGTTTAATATTTATTAAATGAGCCGCAATGCTGCCATCTATTGACTTTCACCTTAATATACAGCTGTTTATCCTCACAACCATTTTAGAACATATTTAGACAAAACACAGGTGTGATTTAGTTAATAGTTAAGTTTAATTATAAGAGGAAAACTATGGATATTACATATGCATAACATTTTGGCAGTAACGTCGGTTGGTTAATATTACGGGACATCTCTACTTTATTACTTTTTGCTTATTAATTTATTAGAATTAGAAGAAAGGACCAACAATAAATATTTTTTTTGTTTATTCCTGAGACAGAAAAATAAACCAGCTGTCAACAAAGGCCAAACAATTTCAGTTCAAGCCAAGGTTCGGCGAAGCTCGGTCTCAGTAAATATTTTCTTACTTACAAAAAAAACACACAAAAAATGAGCTTATAATACAGGCTAACTTTTTCTAGCTTTATCTGCTAAATGCCAGTTAGCCAAATGAAGTAGTTACAGATGTAGCCGGTGTTTACGGCAGAAATCGCTGCTTCAAATAGGGTTCTTACTTTGGGAGTCCGTCAGCGAGATCATCTTGACGCCGGCGTCTAGGACTCAAATAAAACAAAAATAAAATCCCGAAAACTAGTTCAGCGTCTTCGCTCGCTCCTATGGTGAGAATTCGGATGACAGCTGCCACTGCAGCAACAGCCACGTCTTCCGGAAACACACCTTCTGGGGTTGTCATCTTCCGGTACACCGCTGTGATACGTTCATGGACCACTTAGTTTAACTTTTAGTTAATCGCGGTCTCTTCCTATTTTTTTTATCGTGAATTTAATCATGTTGTTGAATTTTTGTTATTGTTGAATATTATTATATGATCATTATCCTTATTGTATACATTCATTCACGTTTGAGAAAATATTCACCCTCCAAACCTTCCCATTTTGCTCTCTGTTTTAATCGCCTCTCTTGAAAGCAGCACCTTTGGGCTAAGGGTCAATTTTATCCTGAGTTAGGTTTGTCAGGCAAAATGAGAGAAAATAAACTCATATACACACACATAAGAAAAAACGTATTCATATACATAACTATTTAAAAGCAATATTGTGGTTGATGGAACAAAATCGCTATGGGATACATTATTTTAACTCGTGGATAGCCTATCAAACCTAAAAGTGGGCAATTTTTTACACACTTGCTAACCGTCCCCACTCAAGTACCAGCGCGGTCTCTGTAGCAACCAGCGAAGAAGTTCAGGCAACAAGGAAGGCAGTCGTTGAATGGTCAGTGTGTTACTTTTATATGTTTCAACAATTATATCCCTGCTTTAAAGTCCAGTTTGTAGGCCCATATACTGATACTGTGTTATTGTGTTTCTGCAGTGTGAGCGCCTCAAGCTAGCTACATTTAAGTAGGGCTTGTTATACTGTATTAATGTGAACTTCTAATGTGAAGTCTAAAATCAAATAATCGAATAAATATCAACTTGCTGCTATTCCTCGCAAATTTATGATTGCGTCGTCCATTGTGCCGTTATTTTCTACTGTTTCGCTTTTTGACTTCTGGATATTTGCCGTGCAATCGAAATTTCCACTACTTATAAGGACTTTGTGATACAACGCCATATTAGGTCAAAGCGGCTCACGATTAAATAATCATTCAGAAGGATGGACGATAAAGGAACAGTCTGATAAAATCATGTAGCAGGATTATGACTATTATAAGTATATTATATGACTCAGTGTGTGTTGAGTTATCTCTTCAAAAACAATCATCACTTTTCATTTTCTCATTTGTAGAAAGAAAGTGACCAAACATCAACACATTGGACACAGTGAAGCCCAGGAAAGATGGAAGGTTGGTCTGGGTTTTACTCCCAAATACCTCTGACGTTGTTTAGTGTATTTTATTTTTTAAATTTAAAGATTTTACAGACTCTCTAGCTTTTTATTTAGAAAAAGCTAGAGAAGCCATATTTAAATGGGTTGGACATGTTCAGAGGAGGGACAGTGGATACATACTAGAAGAATGATATTAGAGATGGAGCTACCAGGTAGGAGACGAAGAGGAGATTGATGGATGTAGTGAGTGAGGACATGGAGGTAGTTGGAGTTAGAAAATGTTGACTCACTGTGGCAACCCTTGAAAAAAGGGTCAAGCTGAAAGGAAAAGAAGGAGAAAAATGTATGGGCAAAATATCGATTAATTGATTGCAGAAATAAAGATACATGCTAATCTTTTCCTGAGTGAATTATTGTGATTTATATCATAATAAATAAATAAACCCGGGAGCTGCAGCGTGGTCCCTCAGGGACACTGTGGAGATGAAACAGAGAGACGTCATTAGCTGTGGATGTGTGATCCTCAGAGGATTTGTATCTATGTGAGTGTGAGACATGACGTCGATCTCCATGTTTACACAACACTGTCACAGAGGAGGTTCCTCCAGACCATCTGTTCTTGTTTTTTTGTTTTTGGAGTCTATCCGATCCATCTTTTACCATTAGTTTCACCACTTTTTTTTTTTTAACATGATCAGTTTTTTTTATGGGGATCCAATTCCCTATTTATTCAGTGGAGTTCTCTAGGTTCAAAAAGTGAGAGAGAAAAATAAAGTAACAGAAAAGATGACCAAGCGAAGGGTAATGAGCAAAGGTTGCTGACCTGTAAGTTAGGAAACCTGTATTTATATTTTTGCAAAAAAATATTAGAAACTCCTGATCCTTCTATTGTTCTTATTCGATGTCTAGTAAAAACCTCCTGTATGTCACCCTCCGCTCAGACCACTGTCTCTGAGTCAATGGCTATGCATTTCTCAAAATTCTCAGATGCTCAGGCCGAGCTGGATTCTGTGGAGGCTGAGCTGGAGCTGGTAGAGGTGCAGATCTCAGAACTCCTGCAAAAGCAGGCTGAGCTGACATCTCGTAAGGATGCACTGCTGCGTCAACTGGAAGAGGCCTGTGACACGGCCCAGTCATCGTCATCATCCTCGTTGTCGTCCACATCCGTCAGATCTGGGAAGTCACCTGGGGCCAGTCCTTCCATGACCAAACAAGAAATGCAACGTTTTGACGGCACAGGTGCTGTGAGAAAAAATGTCATTGTGTTCACGGGTTTGTCACAGTCCACTAGTCGTCTGCTCAGTTGGTTCATGTTTTGTACATGTAAAAATTTTAACAAAACCGTATTAACATTTGCAGACTCACAGAATATACTACAAAATACGTAAAGAAACACTAAATCTGTCTGTTTGTCTATCTCTTATACGCTGTTGAATAATTGCTATTAGAAATGTTTAATATTACCTTTTTGACCATGTCCAAAGACTGACCTTTGGCTTCCGATATCATCTGATTTTGAACATTTATTTATACAAACTACTGAGTAAATATAAGATGAGCCATAATGCTGCCATCTAGTGACTTACACTCTAATATACAGCTGTTTATCCTCAAATCCATTTTTAGAACATATTTGTGAAACTCAGTTTACATAATATTATTATTATGTAATATTAATAGTAGTATTATTACATAATATGCTATGCTAACAAAATTAAATGAGCTGTCTTGCTACCATGTAGTGACTTTTACCTTACTGCATAGCTGTTTATACTCACAACTGTTTTTTTTTTTTTTACATTTATCATTTATCAACATTTATCATTTGCGAAACCCAGGTTGCGTAATATTATTAAATATTAATTGTATTAATATTTTTATTACGTTATATGCTAACATTCAGGCAGCATCATCAGTCTGCTAATATTATGACGTCCCTAAAATGTTACTTTTTGTTTCACAATTTTTGGAACTTATTGATTGCTTATGTAAGATACTCACGTTAAAGCTGATTATATTTGGATCTTTCCTATGTCCTTTTTTTTTTATCTGCTTTACTGGTAGATTTTCCTTGGTCCAAGTCGGTGGAGCAGCACCTGAAGGAGTCGTTTCGTCTGTCCACCTTCAGACCACTTCAGCTCAGGGCCATCAACCTGACCCTGTCTGGACGAGATCTGTTTCTCGTCATGCCAACAGGAAGAGGAAAGAGTCTCTGCTACCAGCTTCCTGCAGTTTGCTCCAAGGGTACAAGGACACACACACACACACACACACATAATGTATATAATTGTGTTTTGCAACTCTACTCGAGCGGTTAGCACAGGCATAGGCCAACTAAGGCAGGAGGCTACCGAAGTAGTCCAAATTATGCTCGTAATTTCAGTTATCATTGTCATTATTTCTGCAATGCCAACATTTCCCCAGTAGATGGCTTAGAAAAAAACAGAGTCTTGCGTTTAATTCCCTGAGGAGCCACATACTTGTCAATGTTAATTTTCCTCTGTAATGAATGTAAATCTGAGTCTAATTAAACATTTGTGTGACATGTATGTAAAGGTTTCACCCTGGTGGTGACGCCCTTGGTTTCACTGATGGAGGATCAGATCATGTACCTCAAGTCTATTGATGTGGCAGCTGAGGTGCTGAACGCCTCCAGCAGCAGGGTAACACTTCACCTCTGAACACTGGGTACAATGTCAAATTCTTCATATAAAATAAAAAAACACGGGACCTTGTCATATTTGTAGGAGCACGCCAAGACCGTCATGGCTGGAATGACAGACCCCAAGTCTCCGTTCAAGCTGCTCTACGTGACTCCAGAGAAGATCGCCAAGAGCAAGCTGCTGATGTCCCGTCTGGAGAAGGCTTACAACGCAGACCTGCTGAGTCGCATCACTGTGGACGAGGTCCACTGCTGTAGCCAGTGGGGACATGACTTCAGACCAGGTGAACTGCCTTCATTAATATATAGACAACAATACACAACAATGTTACTGAGAATGCTGTAAAGCAGTGGTCCCAACCACTGGGCTGGGGACCGGTACCGGTCCGTGGGTGAATGGGTGCTGGGCCGCAGAAAAATAATGTTTCCTTTTGGCCCCATCTGTCTATTACTTCCACTTGATCCATACCCATATCAACAAAAGAACTGACCAATAGAATGGATAGGATTCCATCATCAATAACGCAACTATATTTGATTAGGAAATATTTTTTCAGTGAAGACAACAACAATAACCTCAAAATGACGCAGAGTCATTGATACAAGACTCTAACCATTTATGTCCTTTTTGTGCCCATGCACGGTTAATTCGGGTAGGAAGATTTTATAGGTAGGAAAATATTTCAGAACACCGTAAATTCAATTTTATTAAGGGGTATTTATCTGCTAAAACGTAACGACTGGTCTGTAAAAATAGTACAAGACATTTAACCGGTCCGTGGCGCAACAAAGGATTGTGAACACTGCAGTAGAATACATAGCGCAGAATCAAGAAAACTGATGTTAGTAAATACTGATTTTTTTTTTTGACTATGAGGGGTTCCAAAGTATAAGTTGCACTAGTGCCCCCTAGTGGAGGTAAGTGAAAGTAACACATTTGGAATTCTATATTTTAATATACTGTATAAGTAGCAAACCCAGCCTAAGGATAAAAGAATTATGACTTTTAGTCCAGTGAATACAGTTTTCCATTCATGAAAAAGACAAACTTTAAAATGTATTTCTTTGTATTAAAGGATCACTTTAGGTGGGATAGAAAAAACGTTAAACCCCTCTCATCTAGGTTAACTAGTTATGAACCCTCCCCCTAAGGAAAAGGGGGTCAAACACTGTCTCTTCCTAAAAACACAGTAAATTTGAGTACCATTAATGCACACTACAGATTACAAGCTACTGGGAATCCTGAAGAGGCAGTTCCCAAAAGTACCACTGATTGGTCTGACAGCCACGGCAACCAGCAGCGTCCTGAAAGACTGTGAGAAGATTCTGTGTGTGTCCAAGAGCGTCACACTTACCGCCTCCTTCAATCGCACCAACCTTTACTATGAGGTACAACCCTAATACATACAAATATATATAAATATACATTTATATACACATATATGCATGAGTATATGTATTATTATACAATCTTTTTTTTTTTTTCTCAGGTTCGCAATAAAGACTCTGACAGCGATGCATCCATAAATGACATTGCCACATTAATAAAGACCAGATACCAGGACCAGTCAGGTTGGACACTCACATGTTGTTGTTGTCAATGGTTTGTTGTATTAAACAGTTTTCTCTGTGTCTCTTATGTAACATAATAAGACGTCTAACTCATGTTCCCTCTTCTATCACGGCAGTTTCAATCCGAGACTCACTGAAAATATATCTTGAAATAGAGTCAATAGTTCTTGTATTATTTCCACATATATTTTCCCCCAATTCCCCAGACTGTATTATCCTCTCCCCCACACTTCTATGACAGTAAAGTTGGAGAATGGAAATATAAGACAGACAGATTAAAGAAATATCAGACCACGAAGAAGGTAAAAGATATGGAAAGAGAGGGGGAAGCTATCATGACCAGCCAATCAGAGAGAGGAACACTGTAAGATTGCATGATCTGGTCTAGGTAAACAAAGCTACCAGAAATAGTTTGCAAATGCATTTTTTACATTTCAAAAAACAAGATACAAAACATATTTGTCATTAGAAGTCATTGATGTAGGTCCATTTTTTTTAACCTGAAACCAATGATTAACATTAACCGTTCAGGCAAACATTTTACTTTGTGTCATGTTCCAACATCAGTGTGTGTGTCTCTGTGTGTTGCAGGGATTGTGTATGTGTTTTCCCAGAAGGACGCAGAGACCGTTTCGTCAGAGCTTCAGAAGAGAGACATCACTGCGTACCCGTATCACGCCAACATGGATCCTGAAGACAAGTCCCGTGTTCACCGCAAGTGGACCTCCAACAAAATCAGGGTACACACACACGCACACACACACACACACACACACACACACATACTGTTGTCTTTTATCATCAACAATAAAAATTATTCAGTGTCCGCCACTGTGTTGTTACAGGTAATTGTTGCCACTGTGGCGTTTGGTATGGGCATCGATAAACCTGACGTCAGGTTCGTCATCCATCACACCATCAGCAAGTCCATAGAGAATTACTACCAAGAGAGTGGGCGTGCAGGTACGCACTGGTGCATTCAAGGACATGGTTGGATTTGTTGATATTAACATTCTACAGATATCTGATTTGCCGTTATTGTCGAAATACGATATGGATATTAATACCAATATAGGCTTGGCAACGTTTATTTTTTTTATCTGAGTATGTTCTGCAGTGCTGCCATCTAGTGACTTTCACCTTAGTACAGCTGTTTATCTTCAAAACAGTTGTGAGAGCTCACATCATTTTGCGAAACCCAGGCATTTAGTTTTTAGGTTTAATGTTATCAGACATCCCTTATTATTATTTTTTTTTTATTTGTTGATTAAGGCAGTTTGTCGGTCAATCATCAGTCATCCGAAATTAACTTTTTGTAGAGATCTGATATGCCGATAATGTTGAAACACTTCTTGATTTATATAGGCCTGGTCACATTTATTAATGTATTTGTACAAACCACTCTGAGTGAGCTGCAATGCTGCCATCTAGTGACTTTCATTCTCGTATTCAGCCATAACATGTCATTTGACCAATACCCAACAATATGTTATTAGGTTGTATTTATAGGAGCAAAAACAACGATTGATTTTAACATAGATGCTAACAGGGGGTTGATATTGTAAGTTTGATGGTTTGATCAGACATCCCTAGTTTTGTTTTTTGTTTTTTGTGTGTGTGTGTGTGTTTGCAGGTCGAGACGGTCTCCCCGCAGACTGCATTGTCTACTACGGTTTCTCCGACATCTTCCGGATCAGTACCATGGTGGTGATGGAGAACGTGGGCCAAAAGAAGCTGCTGACGATGGTGGACTACTGTCAGAACGTGGACAGGTACAGGCTAGGGTATTAAGCAGCACAAGCCTGCCTTTAGTTTACTGAATGTAGCTGACAACTTCTTATTTTTACCGATGAGCTGCACTTTTTTCCAACCTTTGGTTAAATTTGTTACTTCTAGTGACTTTCATTCTCGTATTCAGCCATAACATGTCATTTGACCAATACCCAACAATATGTTATTAGGTTGTATTTATAGGAGCAAAAACAACGATTGATTTTAACATAGATGCTAACAGGGGGTTGATATTGTAAGTTTGATGGTTTGATCAGACATCCCTAGTTTTGTTTTTTGTTTTTTGTGTGTGTGTGTGTGTTTGCAGGTCGAGACGGTCTCCCCGCAGACTGCATTGTCTACTACGGTTTCTCCGACATCTTCCGGATCAGTACCATGGTGGTGATGGAGAACGTGGGCCAAAAGAAGCTGCTGACGATGGTGGACTACTGTCAGAACGTGGACAGGTACAGGCTAGGGTATTAAGCAGCACAAGCCTGCCTTTAGTTTACTGAATGTAGCTGTAACTTCTTATTTTTACCGATGAGCTTCACATCCAAACAGCAGCCGTGATTGTGATTGTTGTCTGGAATTTATTGTAAAATAAATGTTATCAGGACTATATATCAGTATTGCTTGAGTTTGGAAAACAAATTAAGTGATTGACAATATTGGCACATTGGATATCATAAAAATTTTACTGTCATACCTGTACTCTGCCTGTAGGTGTCGGCGTTCCCTCATGGCCGTCCACTTCGAT
This sequence comes from Paraplagusia blochii, assembly GCA_016785265.1. Classification (NCBI taxonomy): domain Eukaryota; kingdom Metazoa; phylum Chordata; class Actinopteri; order Pleuronectiformes; family Cynoglossidae; genus Paraplagusia; species Paraplagusia blochii. The sequence continues at coordinate 64,209 of JAFBJS010003183.1, read as the reverse complement.
GAAGTGTGGGATGACCAGGGCTGTGGTCAGATGTGTGACACCTGTCGTCATCCAAATGGTGACTCCATGTGCATTCGGTGATCTGGGCACAGGATGTATTTAAAAAAACTCATCATCTCCCTAATCTCCCCAGATTACGACACTGTTGATATTACCCAGCATGCCCAGCAGGTGGCCCAGATCCTTGAATTGGCTGTGTCCAACGACGAGAAGCTAACTCCTCTGAAACTGGTGGAGGCGTGGATGGGCAAAGGCCCCGCCAAACGCAGGAAGATGATTCAGACGACCATGCTGTCTCGGCCGCAGGCGGAGGCCGTGATCGTGCAACTGCTGTTGAAGAGTTACCTGAAGTAAGAACTGCTTCTGTCCTGGTCAGATTATTGGAACTTCTTCTTCTACTTCGTCTACTCAGTAAGAATAATAGTTTGACAGATTTCTGATCGCCATTCCAGGTCAGTGAACACAACCACAATCGACACATAAAGCACACTGCTGATTTATGAGCGTCTTGTAGTAAAAAAATCTGAGCTGGGACATTTTTGATTGGCAGCTGTGATAACCCAGCCAGTAGGGAGCACAAGCCAGTGTTTTTTAGTGCCGGTCCCAAACCCGGATAAATGGTGAGGGTTGCGTCAGGAAGGACATCCGGCGTAAAAACATTTTGCCAAATCTATGATGCGAGTCAATAAAAAAAAAATAGACATGGAGCTACCAGGTAAGAGCCAAAGAGGAGATTTATGGATGCAGTGAGGGAGGCCGTGGAGGTGGTTGGAGTTGGAGTTGAGGATGTGCAGGACAGGGTGAGATGGAAATTATTGACTCGCTGTGGCAACCCCTGAAAAAGTGGGATAAGCCGAAAGGAAAAGAAGAAGAAGCTGTGACCAAATGGCTGGGCAAACTGTGTAGTCTCTGGGGTAGACAAAGATTTTTTGATGTCAAAAATGGGGACACGATCCATCAAAATGGTTGTCTTTCTTGACCTTAGTTGCGAATGTTGTGTGAAAAGTAATTTTTTGTGGACCAGATGTGACCGTTCCCTCTGGAACTGCTACTCCTGGTTTAATAAATACAGAAACAACAACATCATTCTACTGCCACAAGGTGTCAGCAGAACAGCACAGAACACAGCGGGAGTCATTGTCCTGTTGTCCTGTTTCAGGGAGGACTTCAGCTTCACTCCATACACCACGTACTTCTACCTGAAGTTGGGCCCTAAAGCTGCTCTGCTGAAGAACAACAGCCACTCGGTCAGTGTGACGATGAAGTCGACACAGGGGAAATCTGCCGCGGTGAGTCTCCATGGTCACATGACCAACAATGACATGTAAGGGATGGGAGGTAGATAAAAATAAATAATAAGTATACCAAGGGGTACTGTGCAAAAACTTCGCACATTTTACAATGTATTGGATTTAGTTCAGATTTTAACGCTACAGACCAGTGGTCACTCCACAGACCAGTTGAAAGTATGACCATGACAACGGGCTAGGTGTGAAGAATTAATCCACCTCAATAAAGTAACCTGACCGTTATCAAAACTGATATTTTCTAAACCGGATAATCCACGTTAATCCACTCTGTATCAACTTTATCAGCAGCAGCCATGTAGCGTTGCTTTGTCTTTAAATGCAGAGCTCGTCATCTCCAGATGGTGGAGCTGTGCTTAAGGTTTCATTGCTTCAGTAGAGAGGCAATGTATGCAGTATGCAGCGCAGGCTTGTTTTGTGTTACAAGTAGTCAAATCCATATTTCAGTATCCTAGGATTTTAAGATTAGGTCAGCTTTCGTCTTCTTTAAAGACGCAGACTCTTGTTCTGTCTCATCTCTGGATCTTAGAGATGAGAAATGTCCCAAAGACATTTATTTTTTTAATGTTACTCAGAATGGTGGGAGTTTTCAGTATAGAGGTACGGTATTGTGTATAACCAGCCTGAACAGACAAGAGAATTTTTCCAAATAAGACACTGCTCCAAATCAGATAATAAAATAAATAAAAATAATCTCAATCAAGAGATTCTTCTCCAGTTTAGAACTGAACTAAAGAACCTTCCTGGCGAAACGTCTTCAAGAAACCAATCTAAGTTTTGCATTCTTTCTCTGCGGCTCTGATGTTGGCACCACTGATGTAAAAAAATGTTATTGGACCAGGCAATGATCTCTGCGCCTTTCAAAATAAAAGCATTGACCATCCTCCGGTCAGCTTAGTGTAGATGTTCCTCAGGTCATCTTCAGTAAACATCCGTCGCCTCACTTTAAATTTTCCAACTCTGTGTTCGTGATTCTCTCGTCTTTGTGAATTTTCCTCTTTGTGATATGTTTTAACGACTTTCTTTTTTTTTTTTATTGTAAACCTTTTACACAATGTCTTTTTCCAGATTCCAGAGGTGAGTCGGCTTTATTTAACTCCAAACTCCAACAGTTTACCCCAAGTATCATTAAAGTATTTCTGTGTCTAACACGCAGTAGAAAAGTCTGGTCTCACCTTGGCTAAACTTTACCGTCACAATGATAATCAGTAGATGGCTAACTGTAATAATCATACAGTAGATAAAAATACATTTTCCTTGTCATTTTATTGTTTATAGTCTCTTTTTTAACAATTCAGCTTAAACTCCACTTCACTTCACCATCTAATTAATAATGAGATGTTGCCAACAAACAACTACAGCAGTGTGACAAGTAATTCGATCCAGTTGCTGAAGAAAAGTAACAAGAAAATGAAAAATCATCAAAAAAGTTCTAGTGATAACACTACAGAACTTTGTTACAGAACAAAAGTCATCAGTCTAACTTGAGCTGCTTTCACAATCAACATCTGAATTCAGTTCTAGTCGTGCAGTGTGAACTGGTCTTTAAAAGGTTCTGGTATCAAGTTGCTTGGAACAGTTTTGGAATTGATTTCATGAAAACCCAGGACCAAATATCCTACCTGGAAACCTCTCGTTCTCTGCAGCAGTGTCCAAGGTATCTTTAATTTTTATGCACTTTATACCAGCGTTCCCTAACCTTTTTTGGGCCATGGACTGGTTAAATGTCTTGTAATATTATATATCACGAGACATATATTATTGTATAAAAACCACTTAATAAAATGAAATTTCTAGTGTTCTGAAATATTTTCCTACCTATAAAATCTTCCTACCCGAATTAACTGTGCATGGGCACAACAAGGATTTCTCAAGTGCACACAGCCTATAACTTTCTCCTACCAGAC
>JAFBJS010003183.1:18766-60785 GCA_016785265.1 Paraplagusia blochii | reverse complement strand
GGAATCCTAGCCATTCTATTGTTCAGTTCTTTTGTTGATATGGGTATGAATCAAGAGGAAGTCATAGACCCCACCCTCCTCCTCTAGCTACAGTACATGCAGCTGTGAAGCCCCTCCAGTAAAGGCTGTTGTCAATAACCTGCAGGTAAAAGCTTCAAGTGGCTCAGAGGGAAAGAGATCAGTGCAGAGTTCTGGAGATGGACCCAGGTCTAAGAAAAGCAGGACCTCCGTCCCCTAGTCGCTGACCAAGTACCGTACTGCCCCTCCTTCTCTGTTCTGTTCACTGCTCCGCTTCTCTCGGCATGTCACCGTCCAGACTCCACTCCTCACTGACCGGTGATGGAGGGAGAGCACGACCAGATTTACAAATGTGTCACCCTGGTCTTCAGATGTGGCTTATGTCAGAATCTCATATATGGGGTTATAATGTTATAAGGGTTTAAGAGTATTATTTCGATCCCTTCTGATGTATTAATGCTCCAAGTTCTCCAGAAGTGCCCTGAACTGGTGAACATTAAAAAACCTTGAAATTATTTGTTATTTCATATACAAGACGTCATTACATGTACAGTGGAACCTACAGATATAAGCATTAGACCAGGGGTGTCCAATTGGTAGAGGCCTGAGCAATAACATAAAATAATATTAGTAATAAAAAAAGAAAGATATGTTTTAATTGTGTTATTTTATTTCATGTATTCTATTTCAAGATGCTAATCACTGGGCTAAAGTGAGAATCATAAAGGTTTTGAGTCAGACAGTATAATATATTCAATATGTTAATGTGGAGAGTAAGATATCTAGTTTATTTAGGTAAATATATTAAGAGTTTTCAATCTAGGTAGATCACTTCACCACATGTATTAGACTCTCCAGCACTCAGCTTGTAACTCAAGGTGCTTTGTATCTCAAATCACGAGTTATTTACTGAAGAGAGAACAAATACCTAACCAGCACAACTAAAACCACGCCCTCATCTTGAGGACTTTTAGGTTGAGAGATCCTCTGCAGTGCCTGCCATAATATATATATGTATATATGCATGTATGTATATATATATATGTATATATGTGTGTGTATATGTATATATGTATATGTATACATATATGTGTATATATATATATATATATATATATATATATATATATATATATATATATATATATATATATATATATACATGTACATATACGTATATATATGTATATATATGTATACATATATGTATATATATAGACATATATGTATATACATGTACATTTATGAAGAATAATGCGCAAAATAGATAAAATGTATCTAGATGACCTACACACTATGAAACTTGCGGCAGAAGAGTATGGAAAAGTGAGGCACTCCATCAGCTCAGCCACCCAGTGGGGGCGTCTGTAAGTGTGTCCGTCTCTCCAGTTTTATTTGGAAACAAAAATTTGCTCTGCCGCTTTTGTGTGTCTCCATATATCCATATGTCGAGGTGCTTGTATCTCAAGGTTCCACTGCACGGTGTCATCAGGATTATATGCATGTTCATCACTGCATGTATTTGTCCGAATCCACCAGTGGTTCTTGAACTTCAGCGCCCTCTGTTCCCTTAAAAAATGAATCAGTTTTTTTTGTTTGTTTGTTTGTTTCTTAAGGCATAGTTCATTGGTGACTGTGTCAGAATTAGTATCAACTGCATAACTCTATTTCAGAAGTGCAGAGTTAATTTGGGAACCACTGGTATACAACATTGTTTAACCTTACAAGCAGGCTTGGGTGATAAAGACATCGATCAGTACCAGAACCTTGACTTTCTGGTCCGTTATATTGTCGATTTAATTTGTTCACAACTGCTTGATGGTTACCAATCTGGACACTAATTAATTAATTAGCAAAAAATATGTTAATATTAGATAAATGCTGTCACCCAGGCCTGTTCACTGAGAGCAGCATGCTACGGCTAACACAGCTAACATTTCACCCTTCTTATATTAATCACTGGGCTCATAAACAAAGATGGCCGACTGTTTGGTGGCCCTTCTCTGTGCTGCACCAACGCCCTGTCCTCTGGTTGCAGGACTCATCAGCTGCTGAGGCTAACGACACAAAGGTTGACCTAGCCTCTGACCATCTGGTCCTGGACAACGGACGCCCCCCAGAGCTCAGACAAAAACAGTTAAAAGAACAGAAGAACATTTCCCGGACACTCAGTAAAAACAAAGAACATGTGTTGAAACACGGAGAAGATGAGAGGGAATCTGTCACCGCCGGGCAGGTGTTGGAAGTGGAGGTAGAAATTAACACCGTGAACCAGGTCGGACTGTCCCTCCCGGTCAGACCATGCTCTAAAAGAAAATCCAGCACACCTCAGAAAGCCAAGAGAAACTGCAGCGACGTGGTTGTGGTGGACGCCAGCAGAGCGGCGCCGTCTCCGTCCAGGGCCTCACTCATCTCCGACACTGCAGCCGAGGAACTCTGTGAGCTGAGGAACTACTACAGCAAACAGCTGAGGAAAATCAACTACATTTCCCATGAGTGCCTGGCTCAGCCGGCTGACTCAGGAGTGCTGGCCTGTATCAGGGAGCCCTTCAGGAGCCTACGGTTGCCGCGGAGGGTGACCATTGCTCAGTCGGCCCGAAGCCTGTGGACTCGTGTCAGTGGCAGACGGAAACTTCTGCACCGATGACCGTTGTCCACTCACTGTCTGGGAGATTTCCTTTATCCACCTGTCTCAACACTGAACTGAGGTTTTTCTGATTTTTGCGTTTCTTGCACTGCTGTTTGTCTTTCCCCCGAGAAAAGTTAACATTTGTTATAAAATATAAACAAATTCACACAACACTTTGTTTCCAGGTTCATGAATGAAAGGCACTGATTGAAATAATTTGATAAAAGAAAAAGGTGGTGGTGAAAGTGGGTGCCTTTCTGCCTTACAGTAAAAGGTCACTGGTTCTGTAACGCCATGGTATATGATGTTTTGTTTGTTCAGAGCAACATGTTCCATCACATTCAAGCAGGATGAAATGGATCCATCACTCTGAGTGACCACAGGTGTGAACATTGTCGGTCCTGGGTTTGTCAACGGTTTCCTGCTCTGATTGGCTCAACTTCTAATCTGCCTGAAAGGTAAGTGCAGGAGAAAAAGGGTTTCACTAACCCTCAAAGAGCCATCAAAAGGGAGAAATCTTACTGTTTCTATGCTTTTGAATGTGTTACACTTACAATCATATTGTAATGGTTGCAGTTATAATGGTAAGAAGTTTGGTTACTATTGTATGCCCCAGAATGTTATATAATTATATTGTTTTGTAAGTCTGTATCAAACAACTAGCTCTTCATATTGCTTAGTTCATTTTAAAGTAAGTCAGACGGTCCTGAATTGTGTATTTATAGATTAAGGAAAGGCCTATGACAGGGTGCCAAGGGTGGAAATGTGAATTTGTATGAGAAATTTGGGAGTGGCAGAGAAGTATGTCAGATTGGTGCAGCCCCGTACGAGAATAGTACAACTGTGGTGCGGTTGGAATGGACAGAAGGTGAAATTGGGACTGCGTTAAGGATCGGCTCTAAATGTCTTCTGGTTTGCTTTGACGATTGACAGATTGATTGACGAGGTCAGACAGGAGTCTCCATGGATGATGATGTTTGAAGATGACACTGATTTGTAGTTAGAGTTGGCAGCAGATAAAATAGAACTTACAGAAGATGGGCTACTGAAGATCAGCTGTTGAGAGCAGTGTGGAGGAGTGATCTGTGATAGAGGAGTGTCAGATAAGGTGAAGGGGAAGGTTTACAGGACAGTGGTGAGACCAGACATGATGGATGAATTAGAGACACTAGGAATAGGCAGAAGACAGGAGACAGAGCTGGAGGTGGAGGATGGACAGGATCAGGAATGAGGTGATTAGAGGGACAACACAGACAATAGGTTTGGAGAAAAAGTTAGAAGACGGATTGAGATGGTTTGGACATTTCAGAGGAGGGACAGTGGTTACATTGGTAGAAAAATGATTCTAGAGATGGAGCTACCAGGTAGGAGATAAAGAGGAGATTGATGGATGCAGTGAGGGAGGACGTGGAGGTAGTAGAAGATACAGAGAACACGGGGAGATGGAAAATGTTGACTCGCTGTGGAAACCCATTGAAAGGGATATGGAAAGGACGAAGAAAAATAATATTTATCACTGACGTCCGTCTCACTTTCAGAACAGTCCATGAGCCCTGTTATTGTAGCTAATCTGTGACAATTCTTATTTCACGTCACACGAAGCAAAAGGCTATTGTCAGAAGTGGGATTCGAACCCACGCCTCCAGGGGAGACTGCGACCTGAACGCAGCGCCTTAGACCGCTCGGCCATCCTGACTGTAAGATTCTTCATCAAGTATTGCTTAGTGTTAGTGACATTATGTTTTGGTGGTGTGTTGATTAGTGTGCCCAAGTTTGCTGTTATTTTTTTCAGCGTAGACTTTTCATTGCTTAGGCATAAACGAACGTGTCGCAGTGTATTTTTTCGATTAATCGCTAATAGTCGATGACTGTGGTTGCTGATAAAGTAAGTCAACGGAATGCGTTCATTCACATGAACTTTTATTGGTTTGATTAATTTGTTTAGTCAATTATCATATGATTTCTCTTTTATTTGAATAACAAATGTCACTAATCTAACCTTGTTAAACCCCCGGTTACGACTGATTCAATATTCTGGTTATTTCGGATTATCAATTATTAAAACCATTAAAACGATTAGTTAAAGTGAAAAATCAAACGAAACAGTCTGGACTTTGCCCCAACTGATTGGTCCTCGACGCCAGCAGTCAGGATGGCCGAGCGGTCTAAGGCGCTGCGTTCAGGTCGCAGTCTCCCCTGGAGGCGTGGGTTCGAATCCCACTTCTGACAGCATTCATTTTCTAACTGTCATTGCTAGGGTATAAACAGAATTAGACAGAGATTATATATGTTAAGCATTCTTTCTGTGGGACCTGGTATCAATTGATCCGTGTACTGGTGTCACACCATGATTCAGGTGTTGAGGATCACTGCTCCAAATGACACATAGAGGTCTCTGTGTCCCTCAGAAGTAATAGATTACACCAAACTTTCTTGCTGTGCGACGTGGTACCAACTGACCCATGTACTGGTTCCGTTCCGCAACATAGGAGTTCAGGACCATTACCTTTAATGGAACATTTAACCATTATAATGCGTTTTGACCCTGGATTTTGGCCCAAGTGATTTGCTGTGGCAGCCAGCAGTCAGGATGGCCGAGCGGTCTAAGGCGCTGCGTTCAGGTCGCAGTCTCCCCTGGAGGCGTGGGTTCGAATCCCACTTCTGACAGCATCCCTTTTCTAACTATTATTGCTAGGGTATCAACAGAAATTACTTTACATAAGTTAAGCATTCTCTCAATGGGACGTGGTATCAATTGACCCATGTACTAGTGTTGGACTGCCACCCGGGGGTTGATGATCACTGCTCCGCATGAGACATAGTGGTCTTTGTGTCCCTCAGCAGTAGCTGATTACATCAAACTTTCTTGCTGTGCGACCTGGTACCAACCAACCCACGTACTGGTTCTGTTACGTAACCCAGGGGTTGGGCACCATTACCATTAATGACACATTAATTATGAGAATGCGTTATTGATGCTGGATCTGGTTGCATCTGATCATTCCAACAGTCAGCAGTCAGGATGGCCGAGCGGTCTAAGGCGCTGCGTTCAGGTCGCAGTCTCCCCTGGAGGCGTGGGTTCGAATCCCACTTCTGACAGCAAGTCTTTTCTCAACTATTACAGCTAAAGCATGACCAGAAATAATATATACCATGTGACATGGTATCAATTGACCCGCGGACTGGTGGCAGTCTGCAGCGGTTGGTGATCGCTGCTTATTAATACCCTTAATAACACGCAGCAGTCTCCCCTGGGGCGTACGTTTGAATCCCACTTCTCTGACGATGCTCACTTTTACACCAGAACTCTAATTCTTCACAAATATTGCAGTTAGTCATTCCATCGGTCTTGTCCCTTTCAGCAGCTTTATGTGAGACAACAGCTCCCTCCGCAGGTATATATATACACATAAATTTGTATGTATATACCTGCTTAAATAAGGCCTATACAGTACACAAGGTTAAGTTAAAAAAAATAAAAAAATAAATAGATCCTAGAGATTCCCGGGAAATAGCTCGTCTTTCCCCAGGATTTGACTTTTTGTCATTTTCGGGAAAAGTGTTAAACTCTACTATGGTACGATTAGCTGTGAAAGTTACACTTTTGAGGAAAATGCGCGCTGTCAGAAGTGGGATTCGAACCCACGCCTCCAGGGGAGACTGCGACCTGAACGCAGCGCCTTAGACCGCTCGGCCATCCTGACTGCTGTCGTCAGAGGGGAATAAGTTGGTTGTAGTTTCAATGAGAGCCCCTAAAACCCGCATTGTTTCAGTTGCTGGGGCAACCAGCTGTCAACAAGTGCCGTCAACTGGTTCCTTTGCAGAGAAGAGACACGAACGACGGTTCTGGAAAATGTCTCGACCTCGGGCTGAAAGTTTGATCAAATCCATTATCGTTGAGATCATCGAGGACTGCGCCGTGAGGGGACACAGAGTATCGGACACTTTGGTGGCGTTCATGGTCCGTCGATACTGAGCAAGTGAACTGATTCAGAACCGAATCTGGTGTTAGTGACCGTAGAGAAATATTGATGTAGACTTTAATATATTTCTCTCTAAGCTGTTAAAAAACTTAAAATATTGAAATAATTGTATGTAGTTATAGCTTTGTCCTTACTCCTTTTCAATGACTTGGTAATGTACATGTGTAGAATGGTTTGTTAAATACTCCTACACCAAAATAATACTCTTATACCCCACCTCCAGGTGAAGGCCGTTGTTTTGGACCCAAGAAATGGGTTTCATGTCGACAGAACTCTGACGAAAGAGGACATTAAAAAGCTGGAAGAGGCAAGTAAAAAAAAGTATTGTATATTACATTATATTATTTATATATGTATATATATACATATATATATACTATCTATATGTGAACACATGTATATTAGCAATGTCCGACACTTACTAATATTATCGGCAATATATTAGCATCGTATATAATATCTTTAAGAGTCCTAATTGGTTTTTCCTCTGATGATGAAAACTTGATAGCATAATAATTGGGTTTTGCCGAATGATGTGGCGAGCCACATTTGGTCTGCAGGCCTTGAGTTTAATACATGTGGACTACTCAAATCAGCATCAGTAGTTAGTGCCGGCCGACCGATAGTATCAGTATTATGAAATATCTGCCAGAATCAGTTTTTCCTTTAATGCTATAATTTGCCAAATGATGTGTTTTGTAAAATAGTTTGGCAGGTAAATGGCTGCATGTTAAAGTGATGGCCACTGGGTGGCAGAATAGCAGCTCATTTAACTAATCTCATACTCATACAGTGATTCATGCTGATATATGTATCTTTGGTTTGGAAAAAAATTTAGCTTATCGGTTATTGGCAAAGGGTTGATATCCGAAATCCCAGATGTTCATGTCCAACATTTGGCATCAGCTTGACATTAAAAACTAATTCCTCGTCTTTTCTTCTTCCAGTTGTGTCTGAAGAAACTGACCGAGGAGTGCAGTCCATCCCTGGACACCGTCAAGATGCAAGTATACTTTGACATGACCTACACCTCCAGACGTAAGGCACTCCATGAACACTCCAGTGACCACCAAAGTACCATAGATGTACAGTGTATCTACTGATGACGTCATACAGTGGGGTCGTGTTTCCAGGTGAGTTTCTTGAAGACGTCCACCGGGGCCTGGAGTCCAGGCTCAGGCCTGTGGTGGCAGAGATCACAGAGAGCAGAGTGAAAACACGGGAGCAGCTGGATTTTCTTTACCGCAGGATTGTCTCCTACGTGGTTCTGCGTTCTGGCATGGGTTCTCCAGCAGACGTCCACACTGTGAAGGAGGCTACAGGTAATTCCTTTACCGTCTATTTTATCAACAACGGGCAACAATAATAAGTGTCACATGACTGATGCTGCGTTCTCTCTGGTCCAGCCGCCCTGCACAGTGTCTTCCCTCCCACTGAACTGGGAACCTTCATGGTTCTCCCGAAGAACGACAAGGAGCAGCAGCTGGAGGAGCTGGTCATGATTGTCACCGGGATCCGACTCTACAACAAGGCCTGCAGGATCGGGGTGGAGCAGAGTGACCTCCATGAACTCAGTAACGTAGAAAAAAAATATTCTGAAGTTTGGGGGTCGGAACAAGGATTTTTTTTAATCAAAATATTTTAATCATAATATAACCCAAGCTAATCCCGTGCAGTTCATACCAGCCCAATCTTATCTAATCCAATACAATCTAAATCAGTCCATCCTAATCTTATCCAGTCCAGACCAATCCTCTACAATCACATCTAGTCCAGTCTAGTCCAATTTAGTCTGATATAATCTGTTGTCATCCAATCCAATCCAGTGCCAATGCAGAAAATCTAATCTAGTCAAGTCCAGTCCAATCCAGTATCATGAAGTCTAATCTAATCTACTCTAATCTAATCTCTGTAGCTAAATGTAAACAACATGATAATGTAAAAAAAAATCTGTCAAATTGCAGTTCAATCTTACACTAACCTGTAAATTACAATTATCTCTTAATCTAATCTAATCTAATCCAGTCCAGTCGAGTCTAATCCAATCCAGTCCAATCCAATCCAATCCAATCCAATCCAATCTAATCTAATCTAATCTAATCTAATCTAATTCAGTCCAGTCCTCTACAGTACAGTCAGATAGAGTCCAATCTCCTCCAATCAATGTTAATCCAGTGTTAATCCAAACTAAACTAAACTAAACTAAACTAAACTAAACTAAACTAAACTAAACTAAACTAAACTAAACTAAACTAAACTAAACTAAACTAAACTGATCTGATCTAAACCAATCTAATCTAATCTGAGTAGCTACATGTTACCATTTCCAACCTCTGAAGTTAAACATGTTGAACAAGTTCTAACCATGTTCTGTTCCCTCTTCTGTCTATAGTGCCAGATGTTCTAAACCAAGTTCTTCCAGCCGTCAGCAGGAACACAGAGCAGCAGCTGATGTTGTCCCAGAGTCTGGCGTGGAAATACACAGCTTTGCTGGAGAAGATGGCAGACCCAGACCATGCCCATGACTCTGGCCACGACCACACCCCCGTACCTCACCCCAAACAACCCCCCGCCCACCTTCTTAAAGCAGCTCTGTACAACGTGCGTCAGCAGGAGGTGTTCCTCAGGCTGTTGGAGGTGAGAGAACGAATCTGAAGGACCTCGTTGTAACTGTGAACTTCTTAAGAACATTTGGTAAATTTCTCTCCCTCCAGGCCGAGGCACATGTTTGTACCAAGCATGTTGATCACCTGCGGAGGGAGCTGTCGTCTCACATAAAGCTGTTGAAAGGGACGGTGGTGTCCAAGACGGCTGTTCCCACCGCCACAGTATACGTAGGTGTTTGTTTCACTAAGTCTTAAGCAGATATGGAACTTACTGTGTCATTCAAGGCAGTGATCCTCAACATGTTGTTATTGGACAAGATTGATGGAATGACTAACTGACATTATTTGTTAAGAATTAGTTGAGTTCTGATGTAAAAGTGAGCATCGTCAGATAAGTGGGATTCAAACGTACGCCCCAGGGGAGACTGCAGCGTATTATTGAGGGTATTAATAAGCAGTGATCACCAACCCCTGGGTTGCGGACTGTCACCAGTCAATAGATACCATGTCACAGGGACATGGCTGCCATATATTATTTCTGGTCATGCTTTAGCTGTAATAGTTGAGAAAACACTTGCTGTCAGAAGTGGGATTCGAACCCACGCCTCCAGGGGAGACTGCGACCTGAACGCAGCGCCTTAGACCGCTCGGCCATCCTGACTGCTGACAGTTTGATAGATCGAGTGCAACCAGATCCAGCCTCAATAACCCATTCTCATAATTAACGTGTCTTTAATGGTAATGGTGCCCAACCCCTGGGTTACGTAAAGGAACCAGTACGTGTGTACTGGTTCAGTTACTGCTGAGGGACAGAGAGACCTCTATGTCTCATTTGGAGCAGTGATCCCCGAACCCCGGGTCGCAGTCCGACACACACAAGGGTCAATTGATACCAGGTCCCACAGGAAGAATGCTTAACTTATATAATTTCTGTTTATACCCTAGCAATCACTGTTAAAAAGGTATGCTGTCGGAAGTGGGATTCGAACCCACGCCTCCAGGGGAGACTGCGACCTGAACGCAGCGCCTTAGACCGCTCGGCCATCCTGACTGCTGACTGTTGACTGTGAGGTTGACCGGGTGCAATGAGATCCAGCATAAAAAACGCATTCTCAAAGTTAATGTGTCTTTAATGGTAATGGTGCCCAACCCCTGGGTTGCGTAACGGAACAAGTACGTGGGTTGGTTGGTACCAGGTCGCACAGCAAGAAATTTTGGTGTAATCAGTTACTGCTGAGGGACACAGAGACCTCTGTACCTGTATTTTATGGTGTCAGACCCATGTACTGGTCTGACACCAGTACATGGGTCAATTAATACCAGATCCCACAGAAAGAATGCTTAACTTATATAAATTCTGTTTATACCCTAGCAATAGCAGTTAGAAAAGGGATGATGTCAGAAGTGGGATTCGAACCCACGCCTCCAGGGGAGACTGCGACCTGAACGCAGCGCCTTAGACCGCTCGGCCATCCTGACTACATAAGTGTATGACGGATAAGTTTAGGGTAGTTTCGATTTGAGCCAAGAAAAAAAAACATTATTGCGATTATTGTGTCATTCAATACAGTAGCGCAACCAGCTCTGGTACATTTGTCAAGTATAGTTGGAAAATTAGCAACAGCTCTTTGCTATGAGGCAAAGGGTTAATGAAAAACTACTGAGTAACAAATGCTTTCCCTCAAATGTTGAACTTTTCAAGACTGTTGTCTTTTATTATGACTATTATTTTAGCCACTCTTCAAGGCTTTATCGAGGCTGTGGTCTGAACTCCAGGACGAGGCACAGCTGCTGAACATCCTCGGGGACATCACTCTCAACCTGCAGCCCTTCCTCTCCTCCCAGAGCCAGCTTTTCTCTGAGGAGTATCTGGGAGAGCTGCTGCAGGGGTGCGAAGTCAGGACGGACGAACAGAGAGTGACGGAGACGTCAGGTGGAGTTGGCTCAGACTCGGTTGTGAACTGACACCACCAGCTGTACCGACATGTGACTGGTTTTCTTGGTCCTTGTCTCCAGGCGACCGTGTCGTTCCAGCAGAGACGGAGTCGCAGGACTGGCTGCAGCCTGAAACACCAGGGTTTGGTGACCTGTTACTGCAGTATAATGGATTCTGTGGCTTCATGTTTGTCTCCAAGGATGGACTTCTACTGCCAGGTAACACTCTTATCACTGGTGTCTTGAAATTTCATCCTACCTATAAAATCGTCCTACCTGAGTTAACTGCACATGCGTACAATGGACTGCACTCACGCTCATAGTTTTCTGGTACTCGCGGACATATTAACACTCACTGTACATCATGGTTTCCAGAGGTAAACATAACAAACGTAACAATGTGCTACAGGTATTTTAAGTCTATAGTATTCTGCTACCATCTATGAGGGAAGAAGATGTGTGCTGGTAGCTTATTTCTACATGGTACGGGGAAATATCATCTATGGTTATAGATTGCCACGAAAAGTAGGAAAAAACTTCAGGACCAAATATTTGAAAAACTACTGGACTTTATTATAAGGCAAACCATTTTAAGCATATGCACGCCACACAAAATGACTTGGTGGACCACATTTGGTCCTCAAGCCTTGAGTTTGACACTTGTGGGCTACATAAATCGGTGTGTTATTGTTTGGATGCTAAATAGGGAATGTCGGACGAACGACATTATCAGCCTCAATTTATGTTACATCTTTAATAATCGTTATTGAAAGGTTATTGATTGTTAATTTGAAAATCCCCCAAACTTGGTAGTTTTTGGGATAAACGACTGTATGTATTTGGAAAATAAGAACATATTGGATAAGAAAAATGTTAATATCGTAAATTCCTAATACTAACATTATATTTTTGTAGGTAATCCACACATTGGAGTTCTGAAACACAGGGAGAAACTCTATGCGTTCAGCTCCAGAGAGGCTGCCCTGACGTTCGCCTCGTGTCCAGACAAGTTCATCTCAGAGGTTTCAGAAAAAGCCAAGCAATGGCCTGAACTCCTTCAGCTTCTCCAGCTCCCACAAGTCGTCTCCAGTGTCAATCCATGCTCCGAGGTGAGTGTGAAGGAATCCACTACGTCACTAATTTTATAAATTTTTTTTAAAAGTTGTTATGGTGCCAACATCTGCACTCTTGCAGTTGCTCCTTGGAGATACTATGCTGGGGAAGCCTGTGGCTACGTGCGATGGTGGGACGCAGACCGACCTCCACCCCATCGAGTCAAACATCGTCAGGTCGTACGAGTGGAACGAGTGGGAGCTGAGACGGAAGGCTCTCAAACTGGTAGGTCCCTAGATGCATTGGCGCTGCAGACTGCTATGTCTCCTCCTCTGAAAGAGCCCCATCCGATTAATCGGAATGCAGGTTCTGGTAGAGCTCCTTGGCTTGGACAAACGTCAAATCCTCAGCTGTGACATTATGATTAGGGACATCCAAGTCAGCTAACATTATTAGCTCGCGTAATTATGTAATAGCGCTAAGAAATATATCGGTTTTTCCTCTGATTATGAAAATCAACACAAATCTTGTGGTTTGGTACATTGACTGGTATCACAAAAGTTGCCCGTAACCGAGGTTATTGCAGGATGTTAGAGAAAGGTTTTACAATCTATAGCCCTCTGCTGCTATCTAGTGGAAAAGTTTGACAGTGCATCCCCGCATCCATCTCTTCCTAGGCCGATCTTCGGTCCAAAGCGACTCACTCTACGCAAACTCACTTGAGTCACATGCGACGGGAAAACGTGTCTCAGACCTGGCCTCCCAAGGAGACTTCCTGTCAGAGCAAGAAGGACGGAGAGAGCAGCGTCCCCAAACCCCAGACCTTCCTGGCGGGTCTAAGAGGACGAGGACTGTGTCACGTGGTGAAGATAGACCTGACCAAACCAGCGCATGACAACAACTGACAAACACGAACCAAAAAAATGAAATAAAAGTCTACATATCGCAAACGCCGATCAGTTGTATTCGTGCCACGTGACGAAAGTTGGTTTTTAATGGATTAAAAATAATGAATTGGATTATGAATGGAACTGGATTGTTCCGAGAAGAAGTTTACAGTATTTACCAATGTGTTCAGTCTCACATGTAAAAAGGTAAGAATTAAGGTTCTACTGAGATTTGAACTCAGATCGCTGGATTCAGAGTCCAGAGTGCTAACCATTACACCATAGAACCTCCGCAGATCTTCACTGAAATAAAAGCCTATGGAGCTTTTCGGTCATTTTAAGCTTTGTCACCAGGTAAGTGATTGTATATATCAATTAAAACATTTTAAATGCACAAAACAACGCTATAACCGAATTATGTATTTAAAACTCAATACTAACTTGACTGTAATACTTTATTGCTACCAGCAGATGGTAGTATATAACCAAAAAAACTGTTCAATCCAACGACGATATTTCATTTTTTAATATAACCGACGTTATATTATTTATAACATAGGGGGAGACAGAGACCATAGAAGGACACAGAGACTTCTCGGTGTCGTTTTGGGCAGTTGGTGGCCTAGTGAATAAGGAATCGGACTTCGGTCCAAACCCCCGTACCCCCAAGTTGCCACTGAGGTCCACCAAGCATGGCCCGCCCCAATGTCACAATGACAAGGAGTTTGGCTTCCTTTTAAAACTGTGATCCCCAACCCCCGGGTCGCAGTCCGAAACTAGTACACCAATGCCTACATTACGCAATTTCGCACTTGCCTTAGGAATGATGGTTAGAAAAGGAATGCTGTCAGAAGTGGGATTCGAACCCACGCCTCCAGGGGAGACTGCGACCTGAACGCAGCGCCTTAGACCGCTCGGCCATCCTGACTGCTTGCACATGCGACTACTCATATTTTTCACCCATAGCCCATACAAAATCCGCATATCAACGCTTTAGCCGAATTATGTTTCTAAAACTCAATACTAATTTGACTGTAGTATCTATTGCAACCAACATATGGTAATAACAACCAAAAAACGTTCAATCTAACTCGACAATATATCACTTATTAATATGACAATATGATATTTCGCGCTTTTAAACATCATTACTAACAATATTCATCTCTACCTGCAAGTGGTGCTAAAATTACAGATATATTTCCCAGATAAATGGTGACTAGTGCTCTGGTAGAAATGTATTTCTTCACAAACACGTTTGAAAACATCAATAAACCACCAACTAATAATTTTAAACGAAGGGGCAACACACAACAGGTAAAAAGTATCATGAGCATGAGAAGTATCATGAGCAACTGAATTTCTGAATTTAAATCAACTCTTATTATGAAGGTGAGAAACTTCGAAATTGTGACTTAATGGGTTTGTTTTGAAATGGGACCGGAAACTGTCGTGCTGTAAACGTCACACTTTACGGCAGACAGCCCTGTACCGCTCTCGACCGTTCAGTCGACAGCAGCTCCTCCTCCGGTCCTTTAAACCGATTTTAACGCAACACAGCCCGCACTTTCTGCACTTTCTGTGCGGCTCATTGGACTAACACCTTCGAGGCTTTTTATTAATGCCCGGTATCGTGTTTATGTGAGGAATTATTCCATCTGTTTGTGGCTGTTTGGTGGGAGAACCGAAGAGAGACGAAGAAGCTGTTCTCCCGAGATCCTTCGGCAGTGGGCGGATAAAGCGGAGGAGGGCATCCGGGCCTGGCAGCTCCGGAGGGTCGCTTCGAAAACGACGGAATCCTCGGTTTCCAGGTAAATTTATTCCACGACCACATATCTCTACACGTCGCCTTTCGGGTAAGGAGCTCATTGACGGTTCATGTCGTCCATGTGTAACGAACGGGGAGGAAAGACAACCGGGAGGAAACAACAGAAACAACAGCTCCGGGATGTGTTTCTAATTTGACCGCTTTTTTTTTACTTTATTCTAAAATAGTGGAAGAGCCTGACGTTCGAGTCCCCCTCGCATCAATTGTAGAAGCTGATATAAAGACTGTGTACACAACGTATTATGGAGGTTGGCAGCTGGGATCTCCCTGTAAACAGAAACCCTACTGTGTGCTGAAGCAGGATGTAGGCACACGGATATTAACCTGAAATAACAATTAAATATCGGTTAAAAAGCCCGCGAACGCCTTTATATTGTTGAAAATTCTAATTCAGAGCTGTCATTGTAAAACTGTCAGTGTCGTTGAATACACGTGAAGTCACTGTAACTAATGGAATAAACAGGAATAAACAAAATAATATCAATACATATATATATATAAACACCTTAATTAGGGTATATCTTAACACGAAGACAAAAATAGTTAATAAAATTACACATTTATTGAAATTTTTTTGACTAGTTTGTCATCAGAATGTTTCATATGCATCAAACTATAGACTCACGGTCCAAATGTGGCCCATCAATTTCTTCTTTGTGGCCCATGTGGGTGTTTAAAAATAATACCATAACTATAATAAAGTAATTGAAATGAGTTATGAAGCACAACGATGTACATTTGTAACTTAAAAATACTAATCAATTGCAAAAACATTTTTTAATGCATTCTGAAGTATTTATAAAGGGGAACTGTACTGTGCATGGGATGTAGAGTGATTAAGTTTGTAATTTTGAATGACTAAGTTTTGTATTGCTAAATCATTTTATGCTAACTAATACTTTACTTCTTCATTACACAGTTATGTATTGTTTAGTTTTTTTTACTTTTTTCTTTTGTAATTGGCTCCAAACGGGTCGAAAACATCTACTGGCAACTTCATCAGCGACGCCCCCCCGGGGCTGTGTTTTATCTCTGTAGTCATTCCACAATCTTGTGATTGCGATCATAAACAATTTGCATTTAAGTTGCAACGTTGCGCTGGTTATAGCATCATATACCAACGTCTGCAATCTGAGAGTTTGTGATTCTCTGTCCGACATCTGTACTCATCATTTCTTCTTCTTCTGTTGCTGTTGCGTTTTGTTGACACCAGTAACAAAAATATACAAAACAACACAACATTAAGGCTGTGAGAAGATTTCAGTACACTAAAATACTTAAATATTTAGTTTCAGGATACCATAACGTTACTGTCAGAAGGACACTTACAGTTACACTGGGGGAAAAATCATCATATTGTTTTGACTGTGGTATTGCAATATATCGTATCATTGCCCTAGTATTGTGATATATGTTATATATGCATATTCTTGCCAATACAAACAAAGTAACATGGTAGGTCAGGCTTTTGACTCTTGGGCCACAATTGCCCTTTAAATTGGACACAGGGGCTGGATTAGGAGCTGATGTCCACCTTTAATGTGGTCCAACACAAGGCAATAATGCTATAATAATAGCCTTCTCAATGCCACTTATTGGGATAACATAACTATTGCAAGGAAAAGGCAGAAGTGTAATTGCAGTACAAACAAATTCTATAATTTTGACAAACTTGGCTGGCCAGACTGAGCCACATCCGGCCCTCAGGCCTTAGTTTGCTCATTGCTGTAGTAGGGTATTCTTTTTGGTGTTGGTCATTAGGAGAAGGTAATTAATCATAGATGATTGAAAGCATCCATCACACATCCCAAGAAAAAAAATTATATTAAATAAGTTCCCAACTTTTAAAAAATTACTTTAATCCTATGTAGCACTATAGTCAGTTCCATAGGGCAGCAGCTAGCAGGCCTGCCTTCCAAACAGAGAGAGCAGAGAGTCCCCGGTTCAATTCCCAGTGTGTCTGCATGGCAGTGATTGAAACAACTTCTGCTCTTAACACAAACATTTCATTAAAGAATCCCATTCTTTATTTTTAATCGTTTAGTGTCATTGTAGTTCCGTAGGTTCACAGTGATGCCAATGAATAACGCTCAGTGAAACAGTTCTGAATAAGTTCTGCTTATGCAGCATCCCAAGTCACGGGATTGGATGAAAGCCTCCATTGACTTGTTGCCCACGCTTGAAATGATTGGTGTTCCAAATAATGGTGGCTTTGAAATTCCAATCCACTCAGATGCTCTGGTCATTTGCGACCCTTCCACGGAAGATAACTTCCCAGGTCTCTAGCGCGAGCGGTCTACGTGGACGTTAAGTCCCACTCACTGATGCACCCTTCTGCTGTCACCGTGGAAACGGGGCTATTAGTGGTGTTGTTGTGAGATAAGAGGGCATCTCGACTCCCAAAAAAACAGATAAGCCGATTAATCGCCCACTTATCACACATCTCTGCACGTCTGCTCTTCAAGTCTCTTTTCCACTTCCTGTTTGACCCAGATTAATTTCTGCCGTCCTCATCCAGTCACTCAGTTACGTGTGTCGACGTGCATTGGCCTGCCTCCGTGCGTGGGTATTGACCCATATTAAGGCTGTTGGCTGTAAGAGCCACCCACATAGGGCAAAGTAATTACCCTGACAGTCTTGCTTCAATGTCAGTTGGATCTGTAGCTCAACTGGAAACCACATTGTTGATCCATGTCTGAGCTGTATTCAATATGGGAAGTGCATATCCTAATGGGGCCCCAGGGGGTCAGAATGACCCAGTCGGATATTTACAAAGTGAAATCTTAATGCAGCGGTGTTGAAATCAATGCACTGTGGGCCATTAAAAAAGGGGAAGGGAAGCAAACATTGTGATTCACACCACTGAACACATCGAAATGTGACCTCTGTATTTACCCATCACCAAAGTGAACAGTGGGCAGCTTTGAGCGCCCGGGGAGCTGTGAGTGGGGACGGTGCCATGCTCAGTGGACCTCAGTGGTAACTTGGCAGTAGAGGGATTGGAACCAGTCGCCTTGCGGACCCAAGTCCATTAGGCCACCAACTGCGACTGTATATTTATTAAAATATAAACTAAATATTTCCCTTTTTCCAGATACCAAATGCAGAGGCAGTGCTATGGTCTCTTGTGACCCCTAGCAAGATATCACTGGAGCCTCCACCCTATTAGTGCTTGAAGCAAAAAATATTTTTTTTGACCAGGCCCCCTAGTGGCCGGAGCCCCAAGCAACTGCCTTGCGTTCCTGTCTTCAAGTGTCTCCCCTGATTAAATGTTGATTTTAAGGAACATTGAATGTGGAACAGCCGCTAAATATAATCAACATATGAGATCCTGAGATGCTTTTTTTTACAGACCTACATAAAAAACCCCAAATGTTTGTGCTACAACAAAGACCATGCATCACTAATACTACAAATGCTGCCAGTATATAAGGTCTATGTACTGGTAAGCCAACTTTAGTACATATTTGATTGATCCTATGGGCCAAATAAAATTGCCCTGTGGGCCAGATTTGGCCCTCAGGCCTGAGTTTGACACCTGTGTCTCAAGGCCTGTATACTGTACATTCTTTATTAGGAAGAAGTAACTCTCCAGTTATGGAGGATGGAAGGCAACTGGACGTTAAGTTTTTTGGGGAAAAATGTTTCACCACTCAAAGATTTCCTCAATTTCGAAGTTTATTTTCATTTTTTTTCCAATAACGAAAACCTGATAACATAATAACATGATGCCTAAATGTTGCCAAATAGCCTTGATTCATGTAATGTGTTAGGCCCATATCTTCAAAATCGGATCAGCAGATGATAATATCGGACGTCCCTTGTTATGCTGCTATTTCATTCTGTGAGTATTTTATGTTTAGAAAATCCGTAGTGTAATTAAATAGTATTTGATCTGTATGTATCAGTGTTCTGTGAGTTTCATGTCCGGTAAAAACACAGGTTCCTTGCGAGGCTGAAAGGCTAGCTGGAGAAACACACATTCTGCTGTAGTTCAGAGGTTGTCGAGCCTCTGGCCTGATAACATTGGGCTAACTACGGAATGTCAAGGTTGTGATGTCTGTGATATCTTATATCTTATCATACGTATAGATACTAATACACACACACACACACACAGACAAAAACATACACCTACTGACTTTTATCCTGGCACTCATTTGAGGACGTCCACTTAACTGGATTGTCCTCCAGGCACAGTAGAGTTAACATCACATCGATTAGTTTAATCGAGCCTCATGTTGGATCAATCAGAGTGTCCCACTTTATGAGCAGCGTCTTTCAGAAGTTGTGATCCAGTTGGTCTTCACAACCCCGGTGGTTCCCATGGTCTTTATTGTCTTCATGAACCTGGTGGTCTTCATAATCTCTGTGGTCTCCATGATCTCTGTGGACCATGAAGGCTGGGTGAGAAGGAGACATTCCATTACACAGAGGATTCCCTATCCCTGTCACCATCTTCTTCTTCTACCTTGCAGTTGTTGCCTAGCAACAGAGCTGCGGTCGGCCACAGTTTGGATCCGTAACACCATGTAACTCACCAATATTTGATTTCCAATTAACTAATGACCACCTGGTGTTAGTTTGTTTGTTGTTGTTAACATGTTAACATGGCGGTAACATCAGTGTGCGGGCCCCTCAATTCTCCTGCTGGAGACGCTGTTGTTCATTTCATCAACTCACACCCAAGGAGTTTGCGGGGTTTTTGTTCTCATTTTGCCCGGCGAGGCGGTAAAGTGGTTCGTGCTCTTACCTTACAGCAAGGAGGTCACGGTTTGATTCCAAGTTTGAATTTGTTTTGACTATGGTTGTGGTCATGTGACGCACTGCTCTGTTTACAGTTAGAACAACTGTAATGTTAGCATCAGTAAGACTTACCTTGTGATCTCCCATCATCCTTTGCAACAGAGCAGGCTCCAAGTACTGAGATCTGGAACCCTGTTGCTATTGACAACCAGGCCAGTAGCTCCCTCTCACTCTCCCTCTCCCTCCCCATCCTTGTCTCCCCCTCTCTGCTCTCTCTTACATAACACTAAATGTGCTGCATATTATTGATCCAACGGTGAGTGTGTGTTGATTTCCATGTGATGGAATGTCCTTTGTTCAGTCAGTTGTCCGCTATCTGGTCCAGTCAGTCGTCCACCGTCTGGTCCACAGCCCCGCAACAGACACCACGTCTGAAGTAGTAATTATTGGTCTTTTTTTAGGGTTGTGCTAATTGTAGGCCTTACAGATGCATAGAACTAGTGTGGGCTGGGTGCAGCATGAACACACACACACACACACACACACACACACTTGAAGAGACGGATGACGGTAGTTATGTGAACCACGAAAGGAATGTGGAGAACTGTGAATTCAATTCTCATAATGTCTCTCTCCTGATCTCAGTCTCTCTGTAGCTCCTAAAAGTGAGACATGTAGGTCACATAGACCACAGACCTGGAGCCTACAGGCCACTGACCTGGAGCTTTTGGGCCACAGCCCACTGATCTGTATCACTCTAATCCTGCATGGTGTCTAGCCAGTTCTCCACTGTCTAAGCCTATAGGCCACAGACCTGGAACCTTTGGGCCACAGACTTGCAGCCAAAAGGTCACAATACTAAAGGCTATGGGCCACTGACCTGCAGCCTATGGGCTGTGCCCCAAAAACTCAAGGTCAAGAGTCTTTAGGGCACAAACCTGCAGTGTTTGGGCCACAGACCTTGTCTTGTGTCCAGTGAGTCTGAGGCTACAGGTCCTGAAGCTTTTGGGCCACAGCCCACTGATCTGTATCACTCTAATTCTGCCTGGTGTCTAGCCAGTTCTCCAATGTCTGAGCCTATAGGCCTCAGATCTGGAAACTTTGGGCAACAGACTTGCAGTCTACAGTTCACAAACCCAAAGGCTGTGGGCCACTGACCTGCGGCCAATGGGCTGTGGGGTACAGACCTGAAATCTTTGGGCCACTAATCTGCAGTGTCTGGGCCACAGACCAGGTCTGGTGTTCAGTCAGTCGTCCACTGTCTGAGCTTACGGGCCACTGACCTGGAGCCTACGGTCCACTGTTCCACTCTGTTCTAATCCTGTCTGGTCTTAATCACAACAGTGTGCCCCGGTGGTGTTAGTGAAGTCCGTGTGGGTCACTGGAAGACTGGGCACACACATTGTGATGTCTGTATTTCTCCTCGAGTCGAGTTCAGTCAGTCGTCCTCTGTCCAGTCAACCCTGGGGATAAATGTCCCATCATGCTTTGCAAGTGCTAAGTCTGGAGGGTTATGTCAGGTGAGCTGGACAAGGCTCATAAAACTGGAGATTAGCTCCAGCGGCGTCGTTACAGCGGCCCTACTGTTTAACTCCTCTTGTTCTTTTGGTGTCGTCCAATTGTCTGGTTTTCTAAACTTCATGATGTTGAGCTGATGTCCTGATTGGTCGCCCGGTTCAGTCATCAACCCACCATCAAGTTTCAAGTTTTAAAAAACGTCAAATGATTGTCAGACCAGCAGCAGGTTGGATACCAGGTTCCTCCTGCAGTGTCCTGGTAATCAGCTTAAAACTGAGCAGATGAGCTCAGAATGGGAAGTGACAGACCAATGCCACCTGCTGGCAGTCAATGACACCTTCTAACACTGTCTACCAATATGTGTTGTGGTCTGTCTTTCGTCTTTTTAATCGTCTCACTGTCATTTTTATTCTCTAGTACCTGATGTATTTGTTCTCAGAAGCTTGAGAAGAAAAGTTCTGGGACAATTTTAACCTTTTTTATTTCCCGACGTCCTTTCTGTCCTCAGTTATCCGCAGGTTCCTGCTGCAGCTGCGACAAACACAAACAGTCATTTCTCTCAGAGTGAATGGAATAAATTACTGGCATTGACCCGAGGCATGCTTCAACGGAAATAATGGTGGGGAGGTCGGCGGGTGTGTGGCCTGCTAGTGGTGTGTGGCGCTAAACCAAACAGTGCGGTCTGAACATTGTCACAGCGGTCGATGTTCAGCTTCTCCTCATTTACTCCGACAGAAACTGTGGCTCCACTAGGGGGAGAAAAAAGGTGCGGCGGCGACTGTAACCGTTGCTGATGTCAAAGATTTGTAATTTATGTACCGTCGTCTGTTTTGCTGACTGTAGCATATGCTAATTTTTACAACCTTGAACAGCGCAGCTAATTAGGCCGTGCCTATTAGTGTTTGGCATCAAAACGTCCCAAGACGCTACTTCTCAAATAGTGGGGCGCTACCCCTGAAAGGGCGCAACAAGGTGCTGGGGGAGAGGCATTTGAGAGGCTGGCTGGACAGAAGTGCACCATTGCGGTATTTCTAAAATGATAACAAGCCTCCAGTCACTAGATGGCAGCAACTCATACAGGTGATAAAACATATATGTTATTAGGTTCTTAAGAATATTTTAGTGCGAGAGGTTATGTGTTGGGGGTTGTGTATCAGCATTTCTGCCCCTTAGTGTGGGCAAGACTGAATTGCTTCTGACAGGACCGCTCTGTAGGTTCCGTTGACTGGAAGCCTGAAGAGTCAAGAACCTAATGCCTAACCATTGCCGTCATTTTTATCATTAAAAGAGAGGCCTAATTTTTATCGTTTAAAAAAGTGGCAGAGAGAGCATCAAATATTACGAAACGAGAAGGGAATGTAAGATTGTACAAAACATATACGTTTGTCCTAATGCTTGCCAGAGCTAGCATAAAGACGTCTTCTTCTTTGTACAATGCAGCTTGTTAAAGAACCAACTAATACATTTCTGCCACCATTAGGTCGAAAGCAGTATTGTAATCAAGCTAGTCATGGATACCACATCTCTCGAGTCCTGTCTTGATAACTCATGCAGTCTACAGGTGAAAAAATAAATATTTTGTGTCCTCCTTGGTGGATCTGGCAATCCCAAGTTTTGGCTGCGTCGGGAAGTGTCCCTGCAGCCGTCCTTTATTTTACTCTGGCTCTAAAGAGACACTATATGACGTAACATCTTAGCCAAAGGAGAACGCTGGTGTAGGAAAGGTGGAGATTAGCGTAGACTGTCATTATCACTGAATCGGCAGAGTGTGACTTAACACTGAGTGTTTCTTTTTCAAGCAGAACCTTTGTTTGAACAACAGCCTCAGTCATAAATCTCATGTTTCACCTTCACGAAGAGTCAAATGTCAGTCAACTGTAGACAAAGTGTT
Source organism: Paraplagusia blochii (assembly GCA_016785265.1). Classification (NCBI taxonomy): domain Eukaryota; kingdom Metazoa; phylum Chordata; class Actinopteri; order Pleuronectiformes; family Cynoglossidae; genus Paraplagusia; species Paraplagusia blochii. The sequence continues at coordinate 37,691 of JAFBJS010003183.1, read as the reverse complement.
ATAGATTTTATGGTGGCAGACATCAGTTGTTTGTTTATTCCACCGCCGCTGCGCCACACTGAGGTAATGTGATGGGAATTTGGTTTCATATTTGACCTCCGTGGGTGAAAGCGTGAACATGGAGGGGCGGAACAGGAGTGTGGGAGCAGGAAGAACAAGTACAAGTACGAGGGAAGGCATAATGGGACAGCAGAGAGAAAGTGAGTTCATTTCTGGGAGGGGAGCGATAAAGTGCTCTCTTTGTGTTAGGTTAGCAGCCATGTCATCAGGCAGGCTGAGGGAAGCGGGTGGGGTGGTGTTGGGGGTGGGTGCGTAGGATATGGTTTGACTCAATGTTTGGTCTGAGTAGCCAAGTCTTTGTTTATGACAGTGTTGAGTGTAGTATTTTGGCAAGAACTTGGCGATAAAATATGTATCACCATATGGGGCAACTAACTAAAGTATCCAAGGTGCTGAGATGCTAACGGGGACACCAAAGAATCATCTGGAAATGGCTGTTGGAAATGAGGGTTTGAGGTGAGGAGGATGGGTGTTGGAGATGAGGCAGCTGCTCTGCTAGGGTTGCGTAAATCGAGTACCTGCTGATTTGTGATTCACTGCGATGCCGTGGCACCGAAGATGAGATGTAAAATCCAAATGCAGACAGGTGTGTAGTGAACAATTCTATGGTCACCGCCTGAGGGCTATGACATCACGCAGCACACACACATACGGACGTTAGGGAGTTTCCCTCATATGGGTTACAGTGGTGTGTATTACATCTACATCGTTGCTCTATGACCTACATGAAGATCACAGCTACAAAGACATCAAACAGAGCAGGCATGCCAAAAATGCCGTAATGTCCTCTGAGCCTACAGGCTGGTGAGCTGATGACACCTGATATCACTGAGTGGCACCACGGTGTACGCATCTTCAAGGAACACTTCTGGATCATCTCACACCAGCGGTGAACTCCTCGTATTCTGGTCATGATGAACTTTTTTGTTTCCTAATGATTGTTGGATTAAGACAAACTTTGCTGCTCAAAGTGTGGGGCGGGCCCCCCTGGGGGGGGTGCGGTGCGATGCTGAGGGGGCCGCACGTGCGACCCTGGGGAACATGCTTTTTTTCCACCGTACTACAATAAAGTGTAATTGCACATCATTGTTAGTTGAACTATATCTCTTTCTTTTTGTTTTCTTTATGTTAACATAGATACGATGTTATGCAGAGGTGTAACTAGAACTATTTTATAGACAAATGCTGTTATTTATAGTTGCGGCGGAGAGTGGGTGGTTGGGGTGGGGGGCGCAAATTGTTTTCTTCTTGCTAGGGGGGGCGTAACATAAAAAGATTGGGAAGCACTGGATTAAGAGTAGATCATGTGGAGTGAGTTGATTCCCGTCTTGTTTTGATCACATTGATATTGGTAACAATAGTAGTTGTATCAATAGTATGTAATTATGTATAGCTTTATTGTTTTTAGCCAATCTCACAAAATTCTAGCTAGGCATGCTGAAATTGTGGCTTTAAAATATGGATTAAGATGAGCACGTCTGTGAACAATTGCTGCTATTCTGGTCTATCTAGACCAGATAGGCTGACAGTTAGCGTACTTTGTGTCCTATTGGCTAACAGATCCTGCTCCTACTGATCCTGATTGGCTCAGTCACCGTAGCATCTCTCATCATCTCCCCTTGTCTGTCGGTTGCTCTCTCCTTCTCCTGTCTCTTCTTCATGGTCTAATGCAGTGTTCCCTAACCTTTTTTGCACTACAGACCAGTTAAATGTCTGATAAGTTTTTCACGGACCGGTCATTAACCCGACTACGCGACTTAACTGTGCATGGGCACAACAAGGATTTCTCAAGGACACACAGTCTATAGCTTTCTGCTACTAGATTAGTATAAAAAGTTCGAATCTAGTATCAATGACTCTGTGTCATTTTGGGTTTATTGTTGTTGTCTTCACTGAGAAAATATTTCCTAATCAAACATAGTTGCATTATTGATGATGGAATCCTAGCCATTCTATTGGTCAGTTCTTTTGTTGATATGGATATGGATCAAGTGGAAGTAATAGACAGATGAGGCCAAAAGGAAACATTATTTTTCTCGCACTAATTCTCCTACGGACCGGTACTGGTCCCCTACCCAGTGGTTGGGAACCACTGATCTAATGTTTCCATTCTCCAACTCTGCTGTCAAAGAAGTGTGGAGCGAAGGGGAATACAGTTTAAAGAGAAGTATAATATGGCAAGGAACCTAAACGTTGCCACTACATCCCAATCTTTGTCCTGTTTTTATATATATTGGGTCTTGGAATGCAATAGGAAAGGGATCCCTGTAATACAATATACTCCAATCATCATCAACTCTATAGCCGTTGTTGCTATTGCTGTTGCTGCCGCTGCTGTTACCATTACTGTTGCTGCTGCTGCTGCTGCTGCTGCTGTTGCTGTGTGGTGCAATGTGGGAGCCTTCCACTGAAAGAGCCTTTGTTATTTTTAAAGGAACTTCAGCATGACTGAGCCAGAGGCACGAGCTGGTTTAACACAGTGTCTCTGTCACAATACAAAGGGCTGTGAAGTGGAATTTAGTAAATAACCAAAATAACAATAACTGTGTTGGGGAAAGAAAGAGGAACCAACAGAGCGCTGGGTGATGGAAAGGAGGACAAAGGCCTGCATTTGGACACTAGACGTTGTCCTGTTTGAAAATCTTACAATTGAACTGTATGATTACGGAGCTGAGTCTGCTGTAAATCAACATTGTTCAGTCACGTGTGTGTGTGTGCGTGCGTGTGTGTGCGTGCGTGTGTGTGTGTGCGTGTGTGTGTGTGTGTCATGAGGATGACTGTGGTTAAAAAGACAAAAAAAAAACAGGCAACATTTTTGTCTCATGCAAACAGTTTGTTTTTGTTTTTTTTTTACTAATTACTAAATTAATTTAGTATTATTTGTTGTGTGCCTAATAAGTTGTTAGTCTACCAGATAGCATTATTTATGCTAGTGATTCCTAACCTGAGGTCTGTGCCCCAAAGTTGTCTCACAGAAAACCTTCAGGTGTGCACTGATCACAGGTTATCCACTTAAGACATCAGAAATGTGGCAAATTCGCTTACAGCCTATACACCTATAGAGATTCTCTTTAGGAGAGACAAAGATGGACAGGATCAGGAATTAGGTGATTGGAGGGACAACACAGACAGGAGGGTTTGGAGGAAAAGCTAGAGAAGACAGATTGAGATGGTTTGGACATGTTCAGAGGAGGGACAATGGATACATTGGTAGAAGAGTGATCCTAGAGATGGAGCTACCAGGTAGGAGACAAAGAGTAGATTGATGGATGCAGTGAGGGAGGACATGGAGGGAGGATCACTGGTGTTGAGACTGTCCGGTTCAGTTTTATTACAACCCCAGGACACATTCCTGTAAAGACTTCTTGGCCAAGTACAGTTGTGAGTCTGACCCTGGAACAGATCCTGAGAAGGTAAAGGGACAAATTTATCACCATTTGTCTTGGACTCTTGTGTTCCCGAACCTGGGATGGCCCCAGGTGTGGTCCAGACACTGGGGCCATCTCACATTTGATATGGTCCCAGAGGCTAAATAAAAAAACTCTGCAAATTTTGAAGGCAGTTGGTGGCGTAGTGGTTAAGGGAGTGGACTTGGGTCCGGTTCGAATCCCCCTGCTGCCAAGTTACCACTGTGGTCCACTGAGCATGGTATCGTCCCCACACATCTTTAAATTTGGCCCCAGACCTTAGTTTGTGTCCCTTTTAGGGTTTTTATCCAATTTGCCAAATTATTCTAATAATCAATACCATCATTTTTTCCCTTTTCCCTAAATGACAGCATTTCTTAGCTTAGTTTAAAGAAATGCTTAATCTATTTACTCCTGGTCTGGCCTCAGGGGTCAAGTCTTTATGACCCATTGTGGCCCATGAGTCAAAACATTTGTGGAGATTCAGGACGGGCTGGTACAGTGGTTCAATGGGATCTGGGTTTGTCTGCCGCCCTCATCATCACGTTGGCTGCTCTAGACTGTTGTCCCTGCTCCCTCCAAAGACACCAATAAAGACAAAGACAGTAAGACATAAGAGACGATAAAGAAGTGAGCAAAATATGGTGGAGGGACAGAATCTGGGACGTGTCCATCAGGCCAACACACAAAAACAAGTGCTTACATGTCACATGCTGCACCGTTAGTCCATCAGTCTCCAGCCATATGACAAACACACACCCACAGACACACACGGAGGGATGACGACACACCCAGACACTGACGAGTCGTCTGTTTGGAGCAGGGGTGAGGCAAAAAAAACACACCAACTGAGTAAACTGTTTCCCATGTCCTGAGTGAGCGTGCAGGTATTTTTTATCTTTTAAAGCAGTGGTTCCCAACCCCTGGGCCGTGAACCAACACTAGTCCGTAGGTCAGTCATTATTGAGCAGCAGAGAAAGAATACATCAATTATTTATTGTTTGATTGAACTATTTTTTTTGTTCCATCTGTCATTTGATCCACCATGGTTGACATGGTCTTTGGGAAGTTTCTTAACTCATTGTCAAAAATTCAGAGAGGAGACAGAAAAGGACCCTACATCTTAAACAGAAGAAGAAAAAAGCTGAGGAGGAATTTATAACCACAGGTTTTTCCCACGCACAGAAATTGCGTTGCATAAAACATAGGGGGCGTCTCTAAAATGAGGAGATGAAACCTTCAAAACTGCTCCACCATCAGGAGACCAAGAATTCTACAATTTTACAAGGACGCAGCCAGTGAAGTAAACACAGTGGATTAACGGAGATTATTAGATTGAGAAAATAGAAGTGTTTATGACGGTCGGATGATTTTATTCTGTTGGATTTTTTCGGCACACCTTGTTTTGTGATAAAATATTTCATACATTTAACTGCACCACACTCCATGGAGCAAATAACGTTGGGGGCCACTGTTTGACGGCATTATTTGGATTAAGAGAATTAAAGTCAGATTAGATTAGATTTTTGTTAATGATTAATGTAAGATTGTTTGTAAAAGTTAAATGGCCTGTGTTAAAGTCCTTGTCTGTGTGTGATGGTTGATAGATCATTTTGAATTATTGGGGAAGTTGCTCTTAAAAAAAAAAATCCCAAAATATTTTCTAGTTACTATTTTTCAGCATTTTTTATTGCATTTTTATTTTCTCCTTTTTGGAATTCTATTTTATTATTAATATAATTTAATGGAAATGTATTTTTTGTTTTAAGTTGAACACAAAAAGACACTGTGGTGGTGGTTATTATTATACAGATTAACAAGATGAGTGAAGAAAAAAAAGTGTAAGTATTACAGCATTGTACAATTGGCTTTCATGAAGTCATCTTACCGCATGCACAGTTTAGGACAGTGATGCTCAACTGCTGGGTTGCAGGCCCTTGCCAGGGCAATAAAAATGTTAAAAACATATTTATATATTTTTTATAATAATGTTCATCACCACAACTATTTATAAACACATCCTAAGAGTTAAGTTACTAGTGTTGCTAAATGTCATATTAAATAAATATGTGATTAAGGTGGGTTAGTTGGTCCTGAAGGCAGACCATATGAGAACCACTGGTTTACGGAGGGCATGTGAATCTGATATGACAAAAGTGAGTGAATAGTACCTAGAAAGCATTGTCGGTACACTTTTCAGGTACAGAAGAGTAAAAAGTATGCCAGTTGATACTGCAGTGCCCCCTGTGGATTAAGTTCTCAAACAACACCTTGTCCAGAGAAGATCAGCCTGTTATCTCAGCTCTTGTTTATTGTAGTGTTTGTGTTTGTCCTCTGTTCTGTTCTGTTCTGTAGATTAGGTTTGAGAGATATTTAGCCGTCTTGTTCAATGAATTCCCTCTCGTCTCTCCTCCCTGCTTCGTCTTTGATGCCCATCACCCAGAATGCCGTTGGGCTGCGGTAGAAAAGATTGAGTTTTTCAGTGGAGTCTGTGTGAGACGTTAGAGTTGACAGCCATGTTTACTAGAAGACTGTTTTTATTACCTTTTATTACAGAGTTTCAGTCGATGTGCAGCAGTCATCTGCACAATGCTGCGCTCCTCTCACACACACACACACACACACACATGCGCGCACACACACACACGTCACATGAGAGCCTTTGTTTTGGTTTGACGCAGATAAAACACGTCTGTGTGAAGGAGACAAGGAGCCCTTATCTGTGTGTGCGCGTGTGTGTGTGAGTGCATACATTTGAGAGAATGTGTGTGATTGTATCAAAGTGTTTCCCAATGAAGTCATCTCACATTTGACTTGGGACTGGGCTGAGGGAGCGTTGGGCAGTGGTGATATATTTTTTTTTTTACCTTGATTAAGATGAATGTCAGCTTGTTTTTTTTTTTTGCACTTGACTGTCTTCTTACTTGGAGCCACTGTGACACACTTTCTGTGTGGAAGTAGGTTAATCATGTAGAAGAGGTCTAGAGAGTGGGTGAGACAGGACTTATAATCAATATGAAGTCATATAACGTTTGAGGTCATGTCAACAGGCCTTCGCTCTGGCCCAGAGGCAATGTCTCTGTCATTGGTGAGAAACCCCAGGGTCTCCAAGGCTGTTGGCTTCCTGTTGGCTCACCACCTACAGGAAGGTATGGTGCGGTGCAATGTGGTTTGCAGTTTCTGTTCTCAGTAATAATGTGCTTTACCCCAAAGACTGAGCAAACCCCCCCCCAAAAACTTACCTCTAGAGGCAGAGTCGTCAGCTTTTTATTTATCAGACATGACATATAAGGTTAGCTTATTAACTATGGAGACGGCACATTATCCAAGAGGAGGAAGATTGACGGGCTGAGGTGTTCACTGAGAAACATGAAAGAACAAACTTGGCCAGATCAAGGACATGAGTGTTGAAGAGGAGGAGGATTATCGTTGAAGTAGAGGAAGAAGAATGTTGGAGATGTTGGAGATAAGTGTTGGAGATAAGTGTTGGGGATGAGGGAGACGAGTGTTGGAGATGAGGGAGTCGAGTGTTGGTGATGGAGATGGGGGGTCGTGTGTTGGAGATGGGGGAGTTGAGTGTTGGAGGTGGGGGAGTCGTGTGTTGAAGATGAGGGAGTCGTGTGTTGGAGATGGGGGAGTTGAGTGTTGGAGGTGGGGGAGTCGTGTGTTGAAGATGAGGGAGTCGTGTGTTGGCGATGGGGGAGTCAAGTGTTGGAGATGGAGTAGTCGAATGTTGGAGGTGGGATAGTCGTGTGTTGGAGATGGGGGAGTCAAGTGTTGGAGATGAGGGAGTCGAGTGTTGGAGATGGGGAGTCGAGTGTTGGAGATGGGGGAGTCGAGTGTTGGAGATGAGGTAGTCGAGTGTTGGAGATGAAGAAGGCTAGTGTTGGAGATGAAGGAGTCGAGTGTTGGAGCTGAGGTAGTCGAGTGTTGGAGATGAAGAAGACAAGTGTTGGAGATGAAAGAGTTGAGTGTTGGAGATGAAGAAGACGAGTGTTGGAGATGAAGAAGTTGAGTGTTAGGGATGAAGGAAACAAGTGTTGGAGATGAAGAAGACGAGTGTTGGAGAGGAAGAAGACGAGTGTTGGAGATGAAGAAGACGAGTGTTGGAGATGAAGAAGACGAGTGTTGAAGATGAAGAAGACGAGTGTTGAAGATGAAGAAGACGAGTGTTGAAGATGAAGAAGACGAGTGTTGGAGATGAAGAAGTTGAGTGTTAGGGATAAAGGAGACAAGTGTTGGAGATTAGTTATGGAAATGATGGAGATGAGTGTTATGGATAAAGGAGACTAGTTTTGGAGATAAAGGAGATGAGTATTTCTAAAACTAAAAGTATATCCAAATTCTTCCAAGTCGGAGGTTTTAAAGGGAACTGCTGTCCCGTCTGGCGACTCCAAAATTATACATTTTATTTCTGTGGTTTCTGTGGCCTTGGTTAAAGTTGTTCTATATTTCACCACTTTTATTGTCTGGTCGGTGTTTACTATGCTGAGAGTTTTATTTGTTTAAGTAGTTTTTAAAAACTCAATATATCATCATGTCTATAACACATAACAACATATTGCCACATATCATTTGACAATACATTTTAATCACCAGATTCAGCATCAGTACACATCAGTACACATCATCTGTGTAGTAGTGTAGTGACGTATTTCCATCTTTTCTCAAGTCGACCAATGACAGGAGCTCCGGTTTAAACTTATATATCACATGACCTGATGTCAATAGATACTTTTGGGGAAGAAAGGAAGAAATAAGTGAAATGAACATAAGGAGTGGTGGTGAGGCTAGGCTTAAGCTCAGGAAGCCTGGGTGGGACCTGCTGCTGCTGCTGCTGCTGCTGCTGCTCCAGCTCCACTCTACTTCCTATTCACACACACACATGCAAACACTGTTGCACATTTGCAACATTATAAACGACACAATGAGCAGGGGGGGCAGCACTGAGGCGGAGTGGGCAAGGTGTTTCCTGTGACCTCACCGACTGTTGCGTTGATTTTTACAGCCTGGAGTGTGTGTGTGTGTGTGTGTGTGTGTGTGTGTGTGGGTGTGTGTGTGGGTGTGTGTGTGTGTGTGTGTTTTGACTGAAGCAGCTCCGTCCCATTAGGCCTCATCACTCTCTCCTTGTTTGAATGCATTAACGACAGTACGAGTGTAAACAGCTTTACTTATGTCTGTGATGTTCATCCTTTATTCACGACCTGCTCCATCTTTTATTCATCTGCTGCTCAGAGCGGATGAATATTAGATTAAAAGCACTTGTCTTTTATTCATGAGATCTGATATTTTGGACCTTCTGGAAGGTGTGCAGAAACGCGGAAGCCGCGTTACAGCACACAGGCGAAGCTTAAGCTAAATTACTCGGCGCACGTCACTTACTCATGTGGATGTCGCCTCCTTGTGTTGGCGCTGCAGGTTTGCATTGCCCGGCTATGGAGAAGATGAAGCGGATTAAGAAGCGCCTATCGTTAACACTTCGCTCCAGCCAGACCATCGACGAATCCTTGTCTGAACTGGCCGAGCAGATGACCATGGAGGACGGCGGCACCAAGGACAACGGTCAGTGTCCGATTATGTCATTTAACATGGATTACATTGATCGTCACTGTCGAGAGAAGTATGTAAATTATGGAGTACCACAACAGTAGCTGCTGCACCGGAGTTCCAGTGAGTACTTGTGGTCAGGGTTACATAACAGGAGTGAGTGGACAAGAGATACTCGATCTGATGTCATCAAACTCTCCTGCTGTCTCAGATAACCGCACGTGAGAGGCCGATTCGTAAGGAAGACACAATCACACCCTATGATAGTAGTATTTATATGAAGTCCTTTTAAATTAATCGTGACTAATCAAATTGCAACAATTGAAACAATCAGCAATTGAACTCGTTAGTTAAGTTTAACAACGACTAGACAAACCTGGCAACCGCAAGAGGTTTCATCGTTCTATTTTATTTACCCATCAGTGCAAAATTACAGTTAAGATACAAAATAGGTATTTGTCTATACTGTACCAGGTTTGGTCTAGCTAATGTTAGACCTGGTGTTTGTGCTAGAACCCTTGAAGCTAACGTTATGTATGGCAACTGTTCCAGGACTGTTATATCCACCTTGAGTGTGTACCAGCACTGTTGTAGATAAAGTTGGCTTTTGTTTGTGTACAAGGACTGTTATACCTAATGTTATTTCTAGTATCTGTACCAGGACTTTTCCAAAAAGTCCTGGTACAGATACTGGGTTTCCAACTTTTTGGAGTTGAATGATGTTTCATTCCAACTGAGGAACTTCATCAGTTTCTGGACAAAGATGTCACACCTTTGTTCAGTGGTCAAGGGAGTGGTCCAGAGGAGTATAACTACTAGAGTTCTCTCTTTGGACATCATGACCTGGACATTCCAGGACTTTTGTATCTAACCGTAGCTCTAATTTCTATACCAGTTAATTGAAGTTAATGGTAGTTATGGCGCCTTTACTGGGACTGATATATTTAACATAAGCTCTGGTGATGTACCATGACTCTGGCAGCTAACGTCAGCTCTATTAGCGCCAGCTCCAGTTACGCTAGCTCTAGTGCCTGTTCAATCCCTGAAAATTAGGGAGAATTTATTTGGAATGCCTGACAGAGATCTAAAAAAATGTTGAAATGTGAACGTACGTCCATGGGTTGGGTCAGTACTTCTCCATAAAACTGTTGTACTCTGTGTCCAGGCTGTTGATGTTGTGGTGTAAAATGTGTGTAGTGGTATAAATAAATGTTTTCTATGTTCTTGGAGTCCATGTGATTCTGAGATCCGTCTTTTATTTGTGGTCTTCTAGAACCCTTTATGAGGAACGGCCGCCCGCCCACATCCCATAGTATGCACTCCTTCCTGCACCAGTACACTGGTTCCTTCAAGAAGCCTCCCCTCCGGCGGCCTCACAGTGTCATCGGCGGCACGCTGGGCTCCTTCATGGCCATGCCACGCAACGGCAGTCGTCTTGGTGAGAGAGTTTGCATCAACACACAAACACACTGGACGAACACACACACACACCACCTTAAATTGAAGGAAGTGAGTAGTCAGCGAGCAGATGGCATCCGGGAGCAAACAGGAAATGTGTCATGGTCCTGAGATTTCCGTCCTCGTCCTTACATTCACAACCAGACTGTGGGACAGAGCTGGTGGGCTCCGTCCTCCCGCGCCTCACCCTCACTACGGCTGTTTTCTCTGGAGTGACAGATGATCGGGGCTTCTGTCAAACATGACTCAGTTTCCTGTGTGAACCATTGCATCACCAACTGTGTTCAGGAACCATTCCTATGGCGGTGTAGCTGCTGATAGGGACATAAACTAGGGTGGTGCAAAGAAGGGTAAAGGGACCAGGCAAGGGTTGTTGCCATCGGAGAATTGTTTCCTTGCAGAATTTCCTCAATTTCCTGAAGCGGAAACTCCTAAGGGATTAAGAAAGTTCTGTCTGTCTGTCTAGCTGTGTAACTGTCTATGCATCTTTCTATGTTAAGTTTTGACTGGAATCTTTATGGAAAGGAGAAAAAAAAACTACCTCCCGCTAAGCCTTCTGTTCGACATTGATAAATTATTTCTTTGACTTTATATATATTTTTTAATAAGGGTTAAAAAAACATTGACTCTAACAAATTGTAATTTATAGTATAGTCAATGCAGAAACATGTCATTGTAAGTGTAGGTTGGAGACAAATACCCACCTTGGAATAGAGACATGATATTTATTATATTGGACATATACATGGGCAACTTTTTGACTCGTGGGTCACAATCCTAAAATTGGACACGGAGGGTGAGTACAGAGCAGAAAGATGGATCGTTCATTTGAACATAAATAAATGGCCTGTAAAAGTCACGTATAAAACCTAAAACCCTACTATTCTAATACCCTTAATGACATCATCTACTGGGGGAGCACAGTATTGCAGGGAAAAGGCAGAAGTATAATGTTAATATAAATAAATTATCTAATTTGGACAAGGTTAGTGGGCCGCATTAAATAGTTCAACTGGCCGCATCTGGCCTCCGGGCTTTTAGCCCATGTCTGCTTTAGGAGGTATCATGGGTTGGGAAATGAAAATTTAACGACACTTTCAAAGATCTTGTATAGCCGCACATATAGATTATGTTTTTTGTAATACCCTGTATGAGGGTGTTACTAAATTTTTCTAAGACTTTGCAATTTTCTTTTTTATGCTAAATAAACCCTTTTTATACTACAAAATGTTGGAAATTTAGGGTAGCCAGGGGCCACCTTTAACATATCGTCGCCCCAGTATTGTGATACGTTTTGTATCCCCAGATTCTCGTCAACAAACACCCCATCAATCATACACTTGATCATCCACCACACCAGCTTGGATCTTGGTTGGTGATGAATTTGGCCGTGATACCCTTGAGTTGAAGCCATATTCAGACCCCCAGGATTGACTTTCTCTGTGTTCCACCGGGGGCTCGTTCAGCCCCGCACTGGACTGTGGCCTAGATTGAAAGGACATGGATCTAAAAACAGGACGTTTAAGTAGGACATTGATGTCACACGTATTGCAGCTGCTCTGATTAGCAAGAGAAAAACAGAATTGACAGGAGAATAAAAGGAGTCAGCCGCCCTAACCAGGATTTGATCTTGCCCAGGAGTTGAACCCTAAGAGTCTCTGAGACGAAGCGCCACTTGAAATATTACCAAAAGAAAATACTGTTGAGACAAGTTTTGAGGTTTTTTAAAGACAGAAAAACGCTGAGTGGAAGTGAAAACACAGTGTAGCCAAGAATCCTGGGGAGTATGTATAGCGGATAAAGGAAGAGATAAATTTAGACGTGATAATAGAGAAGTATGTGAGTGAAAGAGAAAGTAGGGCAGATAAAATTGATTGCTTGCTTTGGTGAAGCAGCGTGCAGGTAGTGGAGGAATGTGATAAAGGGTGGAGGACAGAGATGGAGCGCCGCCTACGAAAACACTGCAAGAAATGACAAGAGGAAATGAGAAGTATGAAGTGTGATAGGAGTGGGAAGTCTGAAGAATTGTTAGGGTTTTAATAGTTTTATTTTTATGACATTTATTAAAGTGGTACGAAGCAGAAGGTGAAAAAGAATGTTACTTCAAGGTTGCTCCGATCAAAACAAGAAGGCAATTGTTGTCATGTTTGTCAAGTTCTGGAGAAATCCTTCTTGTGTGTGGGTGGAGTAAGACGCAGAGTATTCTATGGACTACCCCTTTTCTAGCCTGCCACATTATTTTTATGCATGTATTTGTATTTGTATTCAAAGAAACTCTCAGTGCTATTGAGACCACTAGAGGTCCAAGACGCCTTGAGTCTTCAATGCTAAGTGGCTTCCTGAAAGTCATGGTCACATGTGGACAGAAAACATTTCTTCAACAATCGGTCCTAGTTGTGTTCCCACACCTACACCTGTCAGCTTTAGAACCTTCTTAAAAGGATTGTTTGTGTGTTTGTGTGAGAGAGAGCAATATCTAAGGAGGTACCCCCCGTAATTACCCCCACCCCAATATCTCCTTAGGGGTGGATCGTGTTCATGCCTGCTCAGCAGCATGGACACAAACATCTGGAGACACCATCTGTTTTTTTTTGCCCAAATCCGGGGGCAGACGTTTAGGACAGTGAGCGCGCATGTCACTGTAGCTAAGATACTGCTTCCTGTTTTAAGGCCAAATGTTCCAGATGTTTGATTAAAGGTCGTAAGAATACCTTTACCATGAGAATCCTTTTTGCTCTAGGCCCAGGACCCACTGAAAACTAGTCTGTGCCACCAAAAGTAGGTGGTGAGCCATCACTTGAGAACCACTGTTCTGCCACTGTTCACCAGAAGCACAATAAAGTACAGGCTGAAAGACCAGAGTCCAGCCCTGGAGGTTTTGAACGCAACCACACTCTTTCCGTGAAGCAGACGGTTTACAGTTGAATATCATTGCAAGAGCCTGGGGGTCTCCTGAGGGGGAGCCAGGTGCTTGGTGGTGCAGCGTTAGTGGAGCCAGGAATTAATAGTCCTGTCTCCCCTGCAAGTGTGTGAGGAGCTGATAAGCAGCTGAATCTATCAATCATTTCCAGGTGGTTCGCAGAAATGTGTGTTTTTAATCACAGAAATGGTTGGAGCTTATGTGTGTACTGCATGTTACTGAATGTACTGTGGTGTAAGCACTTTTTTACAAAAAATACAGTAGATAATAAAAGAAAACGGTTGAAAAAGCTGTACATTAAAAAAAAAATTAATTATTTACCAAAAAACTAAAGACTTGGATTTGTGACCAAGGATTTAATACTTGGACTGGGGATCAAAGTCTTGAGACTTGACTTGGACATGTGGCCAAAGACTTGAAACTTGGATTTAGAACAAATACACAAGACTTTTCTTGGACCCAGGACAAAATACTTGAGACTTGAAACTTGTATTAAGAACAAATACAAGTGACTTGTCTTGGACCCAGAACAAAAAACTTGAGACTTGACTTGGATGTGTGGCCAAAGACTTGTGAGTTAAAAATTTGGATTTAGAACAAATACAGGTGACTTGACTTGGACTCAGGACAAAAGACTTGGGACTTGAATCTTGGACGTGTGGCCAAAAACTTGAGACTTGAAACATGGATTTAGAAAAAATACACGTGACTTGACTTGGACCCAGGACAAAAGACTTGTGATTTGACTTGGACGTGTGGCCAAAGTCTTGGGACTTGAAACATGGATGTAGAAAAAATATACATGATTTGACTTGGAGTCAAGACTTGTATACAAAATTACAAAAAAAATTACAAAAGACTTGGGACTTGAAACTTGTGCTAGTGACCAAAATTCTGATACATAGATTTATAAACCATAGACTTGAACCTTGAACATGTGGCTTGAGGCTTGAGACTTAATATGTGTATTTGCAAAAAATACAAAATACAAAACCTCTCTCACACACTCCATAGGCAGGTTTGCAACTCAAGTGTGACCTTGCCTAAAGGTTATAGGTTCCCTACATTGTCATCAATTAGCAACTTTTGTGCTGTATTTTGTCACACACTTCTAATGAAGTTATGTTATGATCCCCCATTTACTCATTTACATCAGTGTAGACAGCTGATCTGCATCAACAGAAACCGTCCAGCGTCCTCCGTCTGCCCTTTCCTTGGTCTGACGAAGACAGGCTGCAGTCAGAGGCGCTGATGCAGTGATGACAGAGAACTGCTACTCAGCCATGGCTACTCATTAACATGATGTAGTGTGTTTGTTTGTGTGTGTGTGTGTGTGTGTACGTCTGGAGTGGGTGGGGAGAGGAAGGTAGTGTGCATGTGGTTTGTACACAAGTGTATTTGCCCTTGTGCTGCGGTGGAGGTTGTACAGTAGTTTTACAGCAGAGGAGGTGTTTAACGTTTTTTCCTCAGGGGGCAGCAGAGGTCTGAGAGGAGGTGATACTGACACAACTGTAATAAACCCAAAATGACGCAGAGTCATTGATACTTGGGAAACCCTTGTTGTGTGAATGCACAATTTGGGTAGGAAGATTTTATAGGTAGGAAAATGTTTCAGAAGACTGGAAATTTACTTTTAATCAGGGGTATTTATCTGTCATAAATAGTTTTAGTAAATATAAAAATCGTACAAAAGATTTAACCGGTCCATGGTGCAAAAAAGATTGAGGAACACTGGCTTAGGGCACCTCAGTGGCAGCCTGGCAGCTGTTGGATTTGAACCTGAAGCCTTGTCCATTTCTGCGTCCTTAAGCACTACACCACCACTATAAATTTGTGCTGGCATCATGAGGTCACATCACACGACAGGCGGCAGACCGTCTGGCAAACACAGCATTTTTCGTGTGAACTGTCAATAAAAAATAGGGTTCCACACCCACCCACTGCTCCAGTGCCTCCCAGTGAAAGGCCCCCTCAGCTGAGTTGGTTTGCCACTTTTATCCAAACAACTTGTAGTGAAAAAAAATCAGAGCCAATACAGTGACGCTGAGCTTCAATAGTGTTTGATACGCGTGAGAAGAAAATATCATCAAGCCATCTGTGATGGACTGCACACTCTACTTAGGTTATTGATTGAGTTCCAGTGCAATTGAGTTAAACATGGTTGGTTCAAAAGACGACTGTGATAAAATATCACATCAATTATCACAAACAAACAACAATCTTCTACCTTCTCTCACCTCCAGATATCGTACATGAAAACTTGAAGATGGGCTCAGATGGAGAGAGCGACCAGGCGTCTGGGACGTCCTCTGATGAGGTCCAGTCTCCCACAGGGGTCTGCCTCAGGAACCGTATCCAACGGCGAATCTCAATGGAGGTCAGATACTCGTGCAGGTCCACACATGTAACATACACACACACACACACACACACACCTGCTGCAGTGGCAACAGCGAGGAAGGCTGACTCTGCTTCTCAGCCGAGATTTAACCCTATCCCCTCTCTTCACCCAATGCTTCACCTCATTTTTTCCGTCCCGCCGGCCTCCTGGGAAATAGATGTTGGGGCAGATGATGTGAACTTGGCCTCCCTCCCCTTGGGCTTGTGATGTCTGGGCATCTCGGCAGTGATTGAATAAAACAGAATGGACGTACTTTATTGATCCAAGGATAGAAAATTGGGAAATTGAACTTCTGTCTGCACCTCACTGCTGTGACCGTCTGTCCTGTAACATCACTGTTTGTCAAAGTGAAGTCGGCAACATGTCCTGAATGAAAGTCTCCGCTGTCTCTTTCAAATTGCCAGGTAGTCTGTCTATCCATCAATGTCATGATTTAAAGAGACCAGTGTGGACAAAGCTGGGTGTAAACTGTGCAACATTTTCTAATCACGAGTTAAATCGCCAGCAGTAACAGTTCCCAGCTCTGCTAGCTAGAACTGCTGCGGATGAAAGGGTCTGCCTAATGTATTGTGATGTAATGTAAATAGAGTTGATGAAGAAGAAGCCAGTAGAGTAGTGAGATGCTCAGATTCTCACAGTTATTTTCTGAGACATGTGTGCTCAGCAAACAAAAACACACTTTTCCCTGGCAAACACAGACCCAGAAAACAACTTGAATGGACATGGAAAATGTCTTGGTTGATGTGGTCAGTCTCTACTGACCATATCTACCATTTTCACCTATGTATCTGTATTCAAGCATGTGCAGTGTGGGAAGAAAATCTGTGGCAGGATTTCAAATATGTTTGATTTTCATCAAACATATATATATATATATATTCATACGCATATGAACATCTGACTGATATTATTGGACTCCCCGAGTATCTAATCAAAAGTTAAAGGCAATTTAATTCAGTTAGTTCATTAGGACTGAACTCAGTCAGGTCAGTAATTTGAAATAAACTGAGTGTAATGTTTTTACTTTCAATAAATGTAACAAAAACACAAAAAATGAATAGCTCTATTACTTTCCACATATCCTGGAATCTTCCCTGTCATCACTATAGATAACCATCAATAATCCACAATGTGAAAAACATAAGGGAGTCACGATGGAAAACTTCAGCCTGGTAGTCGTCTGCCCCCTGCTGGCGAAAATGGCACAATCTCTCTCAACCATGTCGTCAAGCTATTATAGGCCACGTATAGAACTTTAAATAATGTATGTGGCTCAGACTGTGTCTTGAATGTATGTGTTCGATGTAGGGAGTCACAGATGAGCTGATCTCTATGTCCTCTGTGTCCCCCAGGACCTGAACAAACGCCTGTCGCTGCCGGCTGACATCCGAATTCCTGACGGCTACCTGGAGAAGTTGCAGCTCACCAGTCCTCCCTTCGACCAGCCGCTCAGTCGACGCTCTCGGCGAGCTTCGCTGGTCAGTGTGTGTTTGCGTGAATTTTGGAGTACCGTGCCAAAAATGGGGCACCAGGGCTGGGTCAGGATTAGGTCGAGGGACCATCTGGAATGTCAAAGTCATGCAATAAAGGCTGATATGGTGTAATTCTTTTGGCCTTTTCTTCCTTATCTATTAGGGAAATTCTGACATTGCAACAGAAAGGAAGAGTCACTTCGCAACAAAGGAATTATATAATTTGGAGAAGTTTGGCTGAACAATAAAGCTGAATGGCGCCCCATCGGGCTTCTAGGCCTTATGTCACTCCAGTCTGCAATATACGACACAGTATATTGCAATACTAGAGGATACTAGATGATATATTGAGTTTGTTACACTACTGTAACTGTAGTCCCAGTGAAGACTCTGCCATTGTTCCATCTGATCATCAGGTTAATGACACTGGAACAGAGGCAAAGGGCCATGTCAGCTTACAGTGTTCAATACTAAAGAAAAACATTAAAAAAAATCAGTTTCCCATAGACTCTGTGTAATATAACACTGAACCAGAAGGGGGCTGTGGATCAGGGTTTTGAGAACTATAGGATTTACCATGGAATCTGGAGAACAAATATATAAAATATAAAACTTACCATATATTTACTGGTTAAGCCCACAATGCTATACTGTAGTACAGAACAGTACATTAACCTGTACAAATACATTAACTAAGATGATGTAAAGTTCAGATCTTTACAGTTGTATTATTTTTTGATCAACAATGCATTGGATGACAGTTAATAGTTCAATGAAGTAAAATCTCTATTGCAATATATTCATCCCGTTAATAATTATTGTGGGCCACGCTAACAGTCAACTTTCATATCAAGGTGGGGGCCGCAAAATATCATTCCACGTGCTGCAAATGGCCCACGGGCCATGAGTTTGACACCTCTGGACTAGAAGAAATTGAACCAAAATCAAAAGGATTGGCCTAGGAATTGGATGTTAAAATATATGAAATGATTGGATATCAACATAGTGCCACGAACAAAATATCCCATTACTTCAATGCCTGAATATTTTCTTATAATCTGAGTTGGTAGCAGACATTGGGAATTCAAAGCCTTGAGTCTTTAAATGTCATCAACACCCATAAATGTATTCTCTATTTTGTAAATAGTGAAATCAACTAAAGCTAACCTGCAACCTCTGTGTTTAATCCTGGTTCTCTTCTCTTGTTCCCAGTCGGAGATCGGTTTTGGGAAGTTGGAGACGTACATTAAGTTGGACAAACTGGGAGAGGTGAGCCCCTGGAAAAGTCAACTGACACACACACACACAACTAATTTTCTGCCCCATGGAAACAGCTAAATCACCGTTCTTTTCTGATTAGGGAACATACGCCACTGTGTTCAAGGGACGCAGTAAACTCACTGACAACCTGGTGGCGCTGAAGGAGATCCGGTTGGAACATGAGGAAGGAGCGCCGTGCACTGCCATCAGGGAAGGTGTGAAGTAGTTTGAAAATCAATTCTTTACTTCCAATAATTAAACAAAGCAATGAATTGAATCCGGTGTTATTCAACCATGGGGTTGCTACCCCTTCGTGGTCCCCTGTATTTTAAATGGGGTCTCCTGAAATGTCTAGTAATTGATAAAAAATACTGATTAAATACTGTCTCTTATACACATC
>JAFBJS010003183.1:0-13691 GCA_016785265.1 Paraplagusia blochii | reverse complement strand
TTAATTAATGAAAAATATACATGAATTTATATGAATTCCTTTGTCCCTTTATTTCTACTTGTAATAATTAACATTTTAATTGAGATTAATTTGAGATGAGTCAAATAACATTCACACCTTATTAAGAATGAACAGAGGAGCCGGAAAAGGACAACGGGTGAGGAGACATGGAATCGGGAGATTCTTCAAAAATGTTGTTTCGCATGTTTTGCATTTTTCTTTGTTTAGAGAAGACAATTCCATTTATTTGCCTGAGAAATAAACTGATGTTCTTTAGGGCATCCGTTTTGTCTTGATTATAAATGTTTAACTGATGTTTGAGTAAACTTTGTATTTTAGATAAATTGTCTTATAAATATTTTTCATGTGTTAATTATATTAAAATGTTATTTTGTTCCTTTGTCTTTTGCTTGGCTAATCAAAAAAAAACAAACAAAAACAAAAAACGATTCCTTTAATATATGTCAGTCCTTTATTCATGTTTCCTTACTTCTATCTTGCTTTCTTTTTTCCCTCCTTCATCACTTTCCTTCTTTTTTTCTCCTTCCTTTCTTTCTTCCTTATTTCCTTTTTTCTTATATTCCTTCTTCCTATCTTCCTCCCTTCTTTTATTCATTCCTTCCTTCCCTCCTTGTTATTGCGCCTTCTCCCTTCTTTGCTTCAGTTTTGCCTTCCTTCCTTCCTTCCCTCTTTAATTCCTTTATACCTTCCTTGCAATCGCTCCTTATCCCTTAATTGCCTTTCCTGTTACCTTCCTTCCCTTCTATCTTTCTTCCTACTGTTCCTCCTTCCTCTCCCCATCCTTCCTTCATTCCTATTTACCTTCCTTCCTCCTTTTATCCTTTCTTCTCTCCCCCTTCCTTGCTTGCTTTCTTTCTATCTATCTTTTTTCAGTGTTCTTCTCCACTTTAAATCTTCTAAATATATCTTAATATTTTATTTTAAGTAATAGTTAGTTTTTTACTCTTTGACATTATGTTTATCATCCCTCCTTGTTTTACATCCAACTTTTTCCAACTCCTTTTTTGCAAACTTCCTTATAATGACTACACTTACAGTACAGCCTATTGTTGCTGAATCACTGATTGATTAATTAATTGATTGATTGACTGTTTTGGTCGATCGGTTTGAGATTTAACTTGTAGTTAGGATTATATTTGGGGTCAAGTAAGATTGAGGTTAGGGATTAAGATTAGATTTGAGGAGAGGGCTGAGGGGTACTTTAAATCAGGGGGTTTTCAAAGTGTGGGGCGGGCCCCCTGGGGGGCGTGTGTGACCCTGGGGAACATGCTTTTTTTTTTGCCGTACTACAATAAAGTGTAATTGCACATCCTTGTAAGTTGAACTATATCTCTTTTTTGTTTCTTTATGTTAACAAGGATACGATGTTATGCAGAGGTGTACCTAGAACTATTTTATAGACAAATGCTGTTATTTATAGTTGCAGTGGAGTGTGGGTGGTGGGGTGAGGGGGGCACAAATTGTTTTCTTCTTGCTGGGGGGGGGGGCGTAACAGAAAAAGATTGGGAAGCACTGCTTTAAATGATATAAAGTGCCTGAAAAGTCAGTTTGTTTACATCTAGTACTATGTGCCTGCGTCTGGTTCTTTGTGTGAAGTACCAGCCAGCCTGTCTGCCTGCCTACCTTGGTATATGTTCATTATCAGCCAACTGCCTGTGCTTGATGCATACCTGGAGAGCAACTTCATATCCTCAGGCCACTACTACATGTCAGGCCATGAGAAAGATATGCTCACAAGACTGGGGAACATCCCAGGCCCCGCTGGAGCCATTTACCTTTCTCCAAGTAGGTTCAAGATATTAATTAAGATAAATCCACCTTCATTCTCACACTCTGCCATCTGCCTATTTATCAGAATTATGTTAATCATTTCTGTAGGGCAGAAGAATTATTAGCCATTTTGTGCCAAAATGAGTAATAACACTCTCAATTAAATTATTTCTTTTTTTTTTTTTTGTTCCATATGGAATCCTTGCACCATGACATCTTTTCAGTGCACGGCGCAGTAAAATGAAAAAGGCACACACTCGGTGACAGCGAGTTCCCTCTGGCTTCCCTCACAAACAGTATGGAAATGCAGCCTACTCTAATCACACGCAGCCTCTCAGGACGTATCCATCAGGATGCAGCTCGTGCATTTGAACAGCTCTAAACGAAACAATAATCCTACCATGATCGGTTCTGTCTGGATGGCTGTGTTTCCAAGTGATTCAAGGTTGTTGTTCCTCCCGCTCTCTCTCTCTCTCTCTCGACCCAAAGACGAGCTTGTTAATTAAACTCTAAGGAGATCATTAAATAGGGGCGGCCATCGAGTGGTGATGAGGGCAGAGGCGACAGGTGACAAACGCAGGTCTTCATCAGCAGGTGAGAAAAAGCTTCACATATAAACCGAATATAGAAATACTCAGTTGGTGACAAAAAGATAAGGATAATCTGTCAACATTTCAGTTATTTCTGAATTATGAAATAGACTCACAGTAAACTGAGAACTAAACATTGTTTTGTTGTAAACTTTACAACATCTAGCAAAGTTTAGCGGGCGCCTCCCTATCTCCTAAAAACGTATCAAGCAAGTTCCATTATTCTGGTGTACGATGCTAAAACTCATCACTTAGTTCCGTGAACACAACAGGTTGGAACGTTGATCAGACAAATGCTCTGTCACTCGTTGTTAATTGTGGAAGACTACTTTTTTCACATTTGTCAGTTTTGCACTTCGCGTTGCGCTATGTTGCATTAGCTTTTTTTTACATTGTGCCCTTCCTTACTGATAGAGATGAAGCCGTCACGGTGGAGACAAAGAGGAAAATGTTAAGATTTATGGGTCCAGTGAGGAAGGATGTGGAGGAAGTTGGAGTTACAGTTGAACATACAGCGAACAAGGAGAGATTGTTGTGGGAAACCCTAAAAGGGGACAAGTTGAACGCCCTTCCTTATGGCAACACATATCTTACGCCAACTTAAATACTTAATAGAGATGTCCAATATGAGCGTTTTGGTGATACACAATATTCCGATATTGTCCAATTACTGATGTTATTCAGATATCATCCAATGCCATTTTGGATTTGCAGTCATTTTTCGCCAAAGGGGTTTCCAGAATATAAGAGTACTTTTCAAAGCACTAATGGTCCTCACTATTGTTGGACAAATAACATGTTGGAGCGGTGTTTACCTAGCAGTTGGGGAAGCAAACTTGGATTCTCAAGGGTTCAAGGGTGAATCCACCTTTACCAAGTCGCCACTGAGGTGCTCTGAGCATGGTGCAATCCCAACCCACATAATTTCCAGGTAGACAGTGGTGGCCTAGTGGACCGGGGTCCAGTGTCCCATGTTCAAATCTACCAATTGCCTGGTTATCACTGAGTTCCAGTGAGCCTGGCTCCAGCTACTAACTGCTCTCATTATGATTAGTATGTCACAAAGTAAAGGATTCCTTTCCTTCCTTCCAGGGGGGTTTACCAGACCACAGGACAGCTCACAGTACGGAGCACTGTTATATTGGTGGCAGGAAATCACAATCCTGATTTGCTTGTTAGAAATCTTGAGAACAACCTTAGACTGAACAACCAAATGAGCTGATTTAGGCCCACAGTCCACATGTTTGATATCCCTGCTTCATACAGTAGATGCTCTGATGGATGAATGAATGAATAATATTGGTTGACCAATATTATCATACATCCCTAGTTACAAATTATATATATATATATATATATGTGTGTATGTGTATATATATATATATATATATATATATATGATTATTATGTTATGCATTAGTGTAGGTGAGCAACATAGAGTGAGTCCTTATTTGTGTCGCAAAATACAGACTAATATCATTAGTCAACAGTATTTCCTTACAATGGAACAGTATTTCAAGTTGCAATTCCACTTCTTTTGGGCTTCTTCTCACCATATCCGAGCTTGGACCACGTAGTTCTGCTGCTACAGCTGCTGACCGCTGCCACATCTGGGGGTCGGAGTCAGAACTGTGACAAAAAAAGTGCCAGGGCCGGAACAGGGCAGATCATCCTCCTGAACAAGCCATGGGCTAATGAGGGTGAGAATGAGGCCAGGCGATACTATGTGATTAAATTTAGATCAGGAGGGAGATCTTGACCCACAGCAGCCCACATCTAAGTGACATTTACCCAAGAGAAACACACTGCAGCTGAGGCTTATTAACCTTTCATAGAGCTAAACGCTGTCGTCTGTCTTAATTGGCAATTGGATTATTAAATTGGCCAAATTCATAGTGATTTGATCTGACCACGTCCAAAGTGTGGGGGCGTTTTCACAATATGTGCATCAAGAATATGTAGGTGGCTCATTCTACTCTGTTAATGCCCTGGGTGAGTATTGACAGATTGCAAACAAGAGATATTGAAGTGAAGTCATGAGGTTAACTGTGGATTACAGCAGTGGGGAGAAAAGTTGTCGATAGATCAGAGGCGGAAAATGTACCAGAGGAATAGACGATCTATATGAGGACCAAACTGGTCTGTCGCTGGTTCTAGTGTAGACAAGGAAATGTTTCGCAAAGAATAATGAAATGGCTATCTTCTTTTCATCCAGTGTTTGCATTTAACCTAATGAAAATGCGTAGTTCTAAGTAAAACGGAAATAAAACATTTTCCACATGCATATATATCAAAAGCCTTTTCAGGATAACATAATAAAAAAAATAATAATAATTTGAATTTGAATTGTTTTATACTACACAGTTCACTCCCTGAATTATTGGTGTTGGTCCATAGGTCGTCAGGCTGCAGAGAGACCCAGTAAAAACCGTGTCTCAGACCTTCAAGTTTACTGGATTATATTCATATTCATTTACTTTTTTATATTATGAAGCGTATCATGTTTTATTTTTTATGTTTAAAGTCATCCAGACTCTGGTACCAACAGAATAAAGTCAATAAAACAGACACAGCAACTCTGCGCAACCTGGCAGTTGATGGATTAGAATCTGAAGCCTTGAGGACCCAAGTCCACTTCCTTAACCACAAGGCCACAACTGCCCTATTATTATTATTGTTGTCCGTCCGTCCGTTTTCATCCGCTAATCCATTACTGGGTCGCGGGGGCTGCAATCTCCACAACTGCCATCCAAATCACATTGCACCATACCGTACCTTCCAGCAGGTGATGAGCCCACTGGAAGTCAACCACCCAAACAGGGATTTGAACTTGCCCAGGACATGAACCCTGGAGTTTCACGCCAAAGACAGAGACGTGGCCTTTGGACCAAAGTGAAGGCCTATTATTGTTGTTATTATTATTATTGTTGTTGTTATTTTTCCCCTTTATATAAAATAAAAAGGGTTTAATTGTGACACCTATTTTTGTCAAATCTTACCACTCACTCTCTGGATATTTACCCCTTTTAAGCTAAAAGATCCCTTATTTTTAATGATCCTTCAACAATGATCTGCAGTAATGTCAGATGTGGGCCACTATCTGCTACTTGTAAATACTTTTTCAGATTGTACGAACAACCATTTTTAGGCGTTTCTACAGAATATAAGTTTTATTCAAAGTCATTCTGTTCGCTGTTCATTTACATAATTTGATAGCAACATTTTTTTAATATACAAAATATACAGTTTATACAACCTAATGCATGCTTTAAACCCACTGACTTGAAGACTGGTAAATGATCTGTATCTAAGTCATTTAGCCTGGCGGCTCGCGTCTGGATCTGAATATTACTCCATGATTCACACGCATTTGCTCATCCTGTCAACTGCAACATAAAGAAGGCGGCGGCAACTCTTAAACTTGTGTCTGTTTTCACGCACGCTGATATTCATTAAGCGGGAGACGGCCACTATTATGGACTTCTTACAGTCAGTTAAGATGACCGACAAGCAGTGGGCACATTAGTTCTGTGCCACGAGTCCCATACATCAACTGTCTTGCCAGGCGTAGGGGACGGGATCAACATATTCTAAATGAGCAGACATAATCTCACTCAATGTGGAGTTAAGCCATTTTATAATTAGCAGATTTTCTAATGTATGCCAGGCCTTAATGACCTTTGCAAATGAGAACGGTTGTTTGAATTTCTAGCGCTCACATGCTTTTATCCCCGCCATATCTGCTGTGCAGCCGATGATGACATGCACATGCCTAATGAAGAAGTGCGCGCACTTCTGAATGGAGACTGATGGACTCGGGGCCCAACCGGATTGGAAATGCATTTCCACACCTTGGACATCCTCATCATGACCATAAGTGCTGCCTCTCTGACCCATTAACAATGCATTTCAAGCCTTTTCCTTCAATTAGGTACACTTTTCAGTCAGATTCCTCTCATCAAAATGCTATTAGTCCGGCCAAGTTTAAAAATATACCGGACTTCCACCGCGGTCGCAGCCATTTAACTGTCGTAAATAACAAAATTATCATTCATTTGCCGGCGCGGATTACAATCACCAGGTGCAGAGTGTTGACTCGGCTGACAGTTAATGTGTTGTTCTGGAGAGCTTCTTCTTAAATATCTGACATTTACTTTCATTAGAAAGTTTTGACTCGGCCTTACTTTTACATTAGCAAAGGAAATGACTTAATGCAACAGTGTGGACAGGTCTAAGGGAATTCCAGGAGAAGTTTTGGTGACTGGCCAGGTTTTAAAAAAAAAAAAAAAAATCATGAAAGGTTTCACAATATTTAACAGCACTTTACGAATACTATAGTTAATGTGCAGCAACTTTGCCTTTTATTAATCAATTAAATAGGCATGTATGCATCTTGCAAATTATTCTATACAAAAAACAATGGTTTTATTTTGTAATTATTCGTGGTGTAAATGTAAAATTTGTGCAACAAATCTAAAGAAACATATATCCTTTTCTATGAAAACCATTATTTATCAGTTCTTATAATCTATATTTGTTTGGCCATAAAACAGTGACAGGCAGAACAATTAAATATTTTTTTTAATATATGTATCTAAATAATAAAAACAAAATCTGATAAAGAGGATCTTTTTGTTTGTCTTTCTTCAATTCCTGTGAGTATAACAGCACTGTGTTCTACTAAACAGGAGGCAGAGCTGGAGGTGAAGGTGAGTTAAAGATGCTGAGATTCTCTTTAGGAGAGACAAGGATGGACAGGATCAGGAATGAGGTGACTAGAGGGACAACGCAGACAGGAAGGTTTGGAGAAAAAGCTAGAGAAGCCAGATTGAGATGGTTTGGGCATGTTCAGAGGAGGGACAGTGGATACATTGGTGGGAGAATGATCCTAGAGATGGAGCTTCCAAGCAGAAGATGGAGAATAAGAAAATAAGAGTTCCCTTTCCCTGGCTATAGCACCTACAGCTTGCACAGCACAAATTGGCAGCGAGTTAGTTGTGCATAAGTAGTTAGTCAACCTACATCAGGCACAGACAAACCTTTTGACTTATGGAGAAGATAGAGAACATAAGAGAACATGTAAAAGCCATACATCAAATATTTTCTTCACCTACTGGAGAAATGCAATTTCGAATTCCCTTAACCATTAAAGGGTTCCGGGGTCAAACATGGTGATGGTGACCCCACTGGAAGCTTCAGTCCCACCATTTGCCCTTGGGGCCTTGCCCATGGTCTTCTCTAGACAAGGACTGGTTTCCATGTCCTCAAACAGCTGGGTCTTTTTTCAAGAGGTACATTTCTTAAAACTCTTTTTATCCTTTTTGCTCGCTAAGGACAACATAAGAGATAAAGACTCAATGTAACAACTTTGCTGACAGTCACAGGACGGGATACTTTTCGAAAAAAAAAAAAAAAAAATAGTTTCTCAGTCAGTTTGTCAGATGTCTGAACGCTGCCACAGTGATGCCAGGCCTCGCTCAAAGCTCCCCAACATCCATAACAGCTTTCATGATATCAGACGATAATCTGTCTGGGATTTCTCTTGTGTTAACACGGCTGCACATGCAGAGAGCAAACACTTCAGCGGCAGTACATAAATGTCTCACCATATTAACACGACAATAAACAACCCATTCAGTTCCAGGGATTTGCATAGGAAACGTGAGCATTAGCGACACAGACAAGTCCTGTGCCTTTCTGCTCTCAGAGTAAAGATGCAGGCTTCAAAAACCATCCCTTTTGTCAGGAAAGGATGGAAGAGACAGAAACAGACAAGCGTAGTTGTCAGTTATGGCAAAGCTCAAACCCTGTAGATTAACCACAGAGCCGAGGAAGCTAATTGCCTGGTAAGCCGACATATCTTTTCAGCATATTAAGTGCACGAAACAACTTGTTTGGCTATAAAGTGGCGCTGTTTGTTTGTGGAATTACAATAATGTTAAATACATCACAAAGAGTCAGTGGCTTCCACTTCATCTGAGCCATGTCTAAAATTCAGGCTGGGGCCAAGGGCTAATCATGGCTTTTAGACATGTATTTTTTTTTTTATTATTATTATTGTTATTTCATGTCTAGCCAGCAGGGTGGGCTATTTGATGTTTGGGGTTTAAAGGTCTTTGTATACAGAATATTTAAAATGTCTTGGGATTTACTTTTACTCTTACAAGTTTATATTACTATTTCTAAATGTATGTTTTGGCTGTGGGCTAGTGGTTAAGGAACCAGACTTGGGTTTGAAGGGTTTTAGGTTTGAATCCGCTAGCTACCACGTTTCACCCCACACACTGCTTATAATATGCTCAAAGCCAGCCTCTGTTCATGAGTTAGTTTCATGGTGTAGCGGTTAGCACGTCTGCCTCCAAAATAGAGTGAGTATAGGGTTTGATTCCCAGAGGAATCACCACATGGCGCTATACAGGGGCAACTGTTGCCGTTAACACGATAGTTTATCATATTGTAATCATTAAACTCTTTCTGCCTTTTTATCTCAATTTATAGATATTTAATTGGCAGTTCTTTGGCATAACATATTTTTCTCTTTATGTCGTTTTTTTTTTTTTTTCTTTCTTTTTTTTATGGCTAATCGTTTTGTTTTTGCTTTTAACTGACATATGAGTATTCAAATAAATATGGGGTACATATATATCAGAATTGTTGTTCTGTTTTTTTTTTTTTTCTCATTGCAACATTTTGTGTTCACGTTTAACAATGCTCAGACAAAAATGGTGCATCAAAGGACTTTCATTTTGTTTCAGAATATATTCAGGTTGTTATATTACAAGAAATGACATTGTCAAACTTATTGACTGGCCGACCAAAATTGATTGTTCATGTAACGAGGGTTAAAGGCTAAATGCTAAAACTCTTATAGCCTATTTTTTACAGAAACGAGTACCTTGCCAAAAAAACTACAGATGTAGAATAGTTATATAAATCATTAACACAATTTTGACATCTTTGGGCTGTAAAAAGGCCTGTAAAAAACCAAATGGTCCAGATCCAGCCCCGGGGCCTTAGTTTGCCTAAGTCTGACCTATTCTATATTCTATATTTTGTCTAATGTTGTTGAAAATACTGTCTTGACTTGGTTTTCACTTGAACAAACACATTTTTTACATGATATAAATGGAGGTGTAGTGGATTTTCACTCTGTTAAAACAATTATCAGTCTGCAGGAAAAACACTGACTGCATTCTTAATATTTCTGGACATTTGAGCTTTGAGGGACAAACATAAGGAGGGGGCGAAGGGGAGATCAAGGCATGCGTGAGTGTGTGTGTGTGTGTGTGTGTGTGTGTGAAAATATCTTACTAGATTGAATGATGATTGAAATGGATTAATTTACATTTTCTGCATGCATACTTTACATACATGATCTCTGCTCAGCACAGGGAGGGCCTGGGCAAAGGAGCACTATTTGTATGAGACGAACTCATCTATATGCTAATTCATTGGCATGTAGACCTGCTTCATTTCTGCCATTCACCACTGTTTACCTATTAGCCCTCACACATGCACAGGGTATTGGAATATTAAAAGGGAAAGAAGAAAAAAAAAAAAAAAAGCAGTACAAAGCATTAGCAGTACATCAGCAGCTATTATATTTTTTATAATCCAGACACTTCTGGCCTTTGTTTATGCTTGAAACAAGACACAACTCTCAGGAGAGGTTGTCACTAATTTAAAAAAAAAAAGGTGTTTTGTTTTTGTGTGTAAGACTTATAAAGAGAAATATTACTGGAGAAAATAAATGTAGGCATCTATAAGGCAGGAATGTCAGGGATGTATAGCCTGTGGACCAAAACTGGTTAATCTGGGCTGCTTGATGAAATCTTGTAAAAAAAAATGCACTTATACTTTATGTTTAAGTTCCTTTTTTTTTATTTTTGATAAAGCATAGCACTGTCCGGACCCACATAACTTCCAGTGGACCACCACCTACAGGAAGTATGGAGCAGTGTGATTTGGGTGGCAGTTGTAGAGACTGCTGCTACTGAGACCAGGTAACAGAGGATGAGATATTCATATTGAATATGTATATGAGGATAAGAATTTCTCGTAATTGTTTGAGTAAAAACATGGAGATATTGTTATTTGAAGATTATTATGTTAAAATGGAACTAGCCAAAATTAATCTGACTAGTGACTATTTTGATTATTTACCTCTTTGCTAAAGGTTTTCCGTCTTGGTTTTTTATTAGATATCTATTTGCATAACCAATTCTTGTACATTAGACTGATTCTTCTATATTGTGGTTAAGGTTTTGTCTTACTGTGAATGTTATGTTTACACTTATGTAATATAATTAGGGGGTTGCAATATTAAATTTTGTCAGTAATGTAAATATACATAATTTTCCGAACCAATATCGGCCGATACCATATGTGCTGTGTTTGCACCCAAAAGTGAAGTAAATCCAATTTGTCATTTATCAGATTTTATCAGAAGAAAAACAATACTGGTGTACCGATGTTGTCTATAACTCAAATTGTGTTTTTGTTGTGCCTTAACTGTCTTGTGTTACTTTTAACCCTTTTATATAATATAGAGAATATATTTGCACCTTCACATGTAATATATTACATTTGTCCTCAACCTTTTTTTTTTCTTCATGACGCAAGTCAATAGACATTTTTCATTTTTTTTTACATTTTTTTTCAAAACACCATGTAGAACAATAATAAAGACATTTTATTGATGAACCAGTGATATCTGAAAAATTAATATTACTGAGATCGTAATAAAAAAACAGTAACTGAACCAGCAACTATGATCATGAACTCCATGATGTGTAAAGACCAAAAAAAAAAAAAAAACATCTCTTCCCACCTGAGGGTCGCAACCCTGCCTTTGGGAAACAATGCAAATGTTATATTTTTAGCAGAAATGGACTCTAACTAAAGGATTCAAATTAAATTATGTTATTAGCGGAACAAAAGCATTAGTTTGGCACTAATTAAATGTGATAATTTGGAATTAATTTTATGATTGATTATCACTGGCGTTTTAATTTGCCTGTGGGTGATTTCTTTAAATAAAGTTTTGACACCCCTGACCCGAGCTGATTGGCATTTTAAGATTTTAAGTTAGTATAAATATCCTTCTGGTGGCCACACACACACACACACACACACACACACACACACACACAAGGAATAATGTGTTCCTCTGAGGTTTAACCGATTAAGTTACAAGTGAGGCCTAAATGTTAATGTAATTTCATATGAACCAGGCTGAGAGATGCAATCAGCCCTTCCCGAATCAACCCCTCTGTGGTGTTTAAGGGGATGACAACCCCTTTTTCTTATTGTCTATGTAATTCGCCAAAATTGCCACTTAGAGTTGCTGAGAGTGCCACGTTTCATCTTTGAGCTTTCTCTGGTCTCCGCCGCACTCATCCTCATTTCTATTTCCTCCAAAAGTGCCACCACTTCATTAACCTTGGCAGGCACCAGATAAGAGAGAGGCGCCGCATCAAAGACGGCTGCCCACAGAAAGAAGAGAGTCCTGCTCCTCTCTGTAGCACAGAAACCATCACAGACGCACGTCCAACCCCCAGAAAAAGGCCCTTTGTGTTCCCAGACTGTCACTCAGGCCCGTTCTGTCTGTGAGGGAGTGTAGAACGTCCTTAAACTGTATTACGAGTCTCACAGAAAGTAAAAACATTTGCTTGTTCCAAAGGTTTTCACTTGAGTTTGATAACGGGAAATGGTGGAAACCAATTGCCTTCCGGAAACACAGTAAAAGAAGTTCCTACTGTAAGGTTCATCCAGCCATGTCACAAACATCAGGGTTAAACTGTTCCAGTGTCGATATTTGACTCTGTAGTCAGTGGTAACATGTTGATGCAGTGAAACTCATTTTTAAAATACATTTTTGGCTCTTTGAAGACCTTTGAAGACCTTTGAAGACCTTGAATTCTAGGAAACAAAGGGATTTGAGGTAAGCTTCTTCATAGCGGAAGTAATACTAGTTTTTATTATACGATCTATTACAGTAGTTACTGTTTTCTGAGAAAACTACAGTTTTTTTTGTTTGTTTTTCTTTTGTTTATAATATAATACATTTGTAATAAATTGACAAAAAATATTTCAGTAATATTCAGCCTGCTTACTACTTGACTGCAGCTTCATGCCGTTTCATAGTGTTGCCTGATAATGTTCCCCGGTCCTTTATAAGTCGCTATAGAAAAAAGCATCTGCTGAAAATGTATATAAAATATATAAATACAATATTAGCCAATGAATGAATAATGATGTAAAAATTGGATCAATAGACCAAAGCTAAGTTTTATTTAACATTCTTTTATATAACATTCTTTCTTTTAATAAATAATAAATGTAAGGCAGCATTTGGAGCAGGGATATCCAGACTTCGTTTGCACAAAGGGCAGACCTGGGCAAACTAAGGCCTGGGGGCCAGATGCGGCCCATTTGGCGTTTCAATCCGGCCCGCCCAATTTATATATATTATACTTGTATTATATCATAATTTATATTATCATTATTCTTCATTTCCCCAATAGATACTCTTCGTAAGTGGATAAAAGCATTGTCTTTACAGTATTCAATACTTTACTCATAATTTATCTTAGTTCACGCAAATACACAATCTTTCTGATCTTGATCTGGCCCCCATCTTGATGTGATTATAAATTTGTTCTCCACATTTTATGGTAAATCCTGTATTTCCAAGGCCCTGATCTCCTTCTGGTTCAGTGTTGTATTACACCAAATCTATGGGACATTTTTATAGATTAAATTAAATAAATTTTTATTAACACTGAAAGCTGACGCGGCACTTTGTGAAATGATAATGTGGGTGGTGGCCTTCAACTTATTTGAGTTTGAGATGAGTTGAGCTCATCTGGGAGGATCTTGAGGTGTCCAGGCCACCCGTGTAACAGTAGCCCTGCTGTGTCCTGGGTTTTCCTTTTGGTCTTCTTCCAGTGGGACAGAATCTGAACACCTTCCAAGGGAAGCATCCAGGCGTAATACAATGGAAATTCCCAATCCACGCCTACAGGCTCCTCAGGATGTGGAGAAGAAGTCGCTCAATCCTGTACTCCTCCCAGGTGACAGAGCTCCTCACCCTATCTCTAAGGTAAAGCCCTGCCACCTAACAGAGAGAGGTCAGTTCGGCCACTTGTATCAAGGATCTTGTTCTTTAAATCATAATGTTGAAGACCGTAGGTGAGGGAAAGAACGTACGTTGACCGATACGCTGACTAAATTAGAGTGTCCGCGGCACCCTGAGCCAGATTAAAAAATATCTGAGGCCTGGGACTTGTCATTGCACCTGTCCTGATC